>CM031234.1:636722054-637002235 GCA_018340775.1 Taxus wallichiana var. yunnanensis
AAATTAATGGTTGGGTGGGTGTCGGTGCCATGGTTTGATCATGGTGACATGTGCTGAAAAGTACAAGAAAAAAATGAAAAATATTAAAACAATTCATAAAATTAAAACTACGAAATTAAACGTACTATAGAAAAGTTGTACCTTGTTGTCGAGGGGTTGTTTTCTCGGTTCTACGGGTGGCCTTGTAGGAGTTATACTCGGTGTCTGTTTAGAAGATATGAATGCATGCATTTGTATGGAGTGAGTTGGGGAAGAAGGTTCCAAAGTCCTGTGATTCATCAATATTAAATAATGTCAATTCTTTTAGTTAAAATTTAAATTGAAAAATAAATATGCAAATTTGGAATTTGTAAATAATATATGAGAATGTATTACTTCTACGGCATTTAACAAGTTCAAACCGTTGAGGGTTTGGAGAGGAGTGAGCTTCCATTTCAGATTGGGAGTCCCCAAGCCTCCACGTGTTGTTGGCCTCTTCCTCTCGATAATTTCTTTTTTTTTTTTTTAGGGAAGGGCTTCAAGAGATCTTCTCTGCAAAACATTAAAATTTAAGTTTTAATAAGCTGCCTTTGTAATGTCGAAAATTGAAATACAATTACAAACTAAATAGTTTATACTGTTGTTCTTGAATGGAATTGAGAATTTCTTGAAAGCCTCATCGTCAGAGCAAGTAGCAATTTCTTTATCTTTTAAATTTAAAATTGCCTCATAGTAGAAGCCGAGGAGATAGTTTGTTGAATAAATGAAAGGTTTATCGAGAGTTTTGAATTTATTATGTCGCCTTATTTTTTGGATAGATATGTGCACCAATCGAATTGTCGTTTTGAGATAGTGGCACAAATGTATGTGATGGCCCAATTTGGTATATCATTTGGCGACCTGCAAAACAATTCGCTTGAAAAAACAAAATAAGTGCAGCAAGAAAGTGGTGTGCAATTGATTGTGTATCTACACCATGCCCGGATTTATTGACATGGGCTGCAAATGCGAAACAGTGATAATTACTATAAATTTATAACAACAAATTGTATCGAGAATAAAAAATATGAATTAAAAGGAATTATACTTACAATCAACATGGAAACCGTACGTTGATTCAAGAAATTTCTTGTCTTCTTCCAGGAGTGTTGCCTTGGTTGTAACAATTGGTAAATTTCTGAAAAGAAGGCCCGTAAACCGATGGATGTCATTTGCTTCAATAGTGAATTGGAACATTTGGTCATCGTTCAGAGTCACATAAAAAATACCGTCCTCTGAATTGTAGCATGACAGAAGGTAATTCAAAATATCCAGATCTGTTTCGAAATGGGGCATATTCACGAGCCCTGTAAATTCACACTCTTTCATCAAAGCTTGATATTCTGAAGACATCTTTAAAGCCGTATGGATGTGAGGGCATAAGGGATTCCTGTAGTTGATCTTCAAAATCGATTGAGTTGGATTCTCTTGATTTTCTTCTTGAACTTGCAATTGGGAAGCATGTGAAGTCAACATTATAGCTGTAATTGCGTCTTTGACAATGATTTAGACCTACAAAAATTCAAGAACGGGAAAACGAAAATGAGAAAATGAGCGGCACAAGGGTATTTATAAGCTAAATAGGGCGTCACTGGCCCCTATTGACGTGCGTCATTTGCCCCTACTGACACGCGTCACTGGGTACTGCTGACGCGCGTCAGCTCTAACTTTTGTCACGCGTCATCTAAGACATTTGACGCGTGACACTGGCAGCAAGTGACACGAGACACTGTCCCCTCCTGACGCGCGTCACTTCCTCCTATTGTCGCGCGTCAGCTAATACCTTTGACGCGCGTCAACAGGTTCCAGTGATGCGCGTCATTAGGGTACGGTGTCGCGCGTCAATAAAGCCAGTTTCGTGCGTCAAAGGTCATAGCTAACGCGCGACAATAGTCCTAGCTGACACGCGTCAATAAGAGCCAGTGACGCACGTCAGTAGGAGAAAATGACGCGTGTTATCGAAGGGCGATGGCGCGCGATAAAGTAGGAGGTAGTGTCGTGCATCATTAATGAGACACTAACACCACGGTAATGGTGTGACAATGTCGCTTGTCATTATGGTCCATGTAAATGCGTCATTACTAGCCTATGTAGCACGTCGTTACGAACTAGTGTCGCGCCAGTGTCGCGCGTCATTACAAACTAGTGTCGCGCCAGTGACGCGCGTCATTACGAACTAGTGTTGTCACACGTCACTGATGGAGCCATGAAAAACCAGGTGAAAATTTTGTTTTTGAATACTGTCAAATTCGCCTTTCACTGAAACTGGTTACGGGGATATTCGCCAGGTATTTTCCACCTTCAATTTTATAGGGGTGTCTTAAAATGAACCCTGGATAATGACATGGTTTATCGAGATAAAATAACAATAAACATATAAGATCAAGAAAAGGAAATACCGAAAGAGTGATAGATAGGTTTTAGAGAATGAATCATCTTGTAATTATAGGTTTGGACTGATTTTGGGTGATGAATAGGATGGAAGGAATATTCTTGATCGTATAAGCTTTGTGTCTAATTCTGTAAAGTGACAATATTAGGGGCATGAGTGCCTGGTATGGGATAGGGTTGCCTAGGTGTTAGTCATTATTCTAGGCGTTGGTGTCTACGGAAATACTCGGGATCTGATTCTTTCTAGGCCACTCAATGTCGCTTCAATTTTTTTGTAGGTTGTATCGTTCATTGTGTCACACTTGTACCTATAAAATAAACCCTAGATACCTGCACAATACTAAAGCACACATTAGATGAATAAAAATTTGCATATGCTTGAGTCAGATCTATCTCAACGTCACCCAATGTGATTGTCACCAAAATATAGTTCTAATGTGTGGGTGAGTGAAATAGTTTCCCTTGAGCTAGGATGCCCTAGTTCTAGTCACATAAAGAGATAGTGGGCTACAAATACTTTATCCCAATGTGTGGTGTGGAATTCAGAATAAACCCTCCTATGCATTGAAATATGCAGTCCAAAAGCAATCCTTAATGTATGTGCATAGAAAATATTAGCTCCTTGTATATTTATGTGCATCGTGAATGCTTGCCCCCTTAGTGAGGTTATATAATAGATGTATATATATGATTCCCTTGCTTAATTTTAATCATTAACAAGTGAGCAGTTCTGTCTAAGAGTAATAAAATAAAACAAGAAAGAAGTAGCATTCGGAATGTCAAAAAGAGGTAAAGAAAACACAAGTACCCAAAGGGGACAATAGCGCTGAGTACACTGTCCCTAATGGATGGTAGTCTACAAAGTACTCAAAAGGTCAAAAAGTGAAATAAGAGATATGTAGAATGTTGGATGGAATGAAAAACTATAAGTTTTCAATCAAGAGCAAAGAAGAAATAAAGATGAAAAGGATAAAATCAATGTCAAAGCAAAGTGAAGAGGTGTTAATGAGTGATTTTCTTTCTTAGGAATCATGGATATAAATGAATTATTCTGAGGATATATGTACAACATAAGTAAGCTTAATTTAGTGACTACACTTCTCAAGTACAAGAAAGGAGGACACCTTCACAATTTCTAATATAGAATATTCAAGAAGCTTGTTTGTATCATAGATCTTAACCTCCAAAATGTTTAGCTCAAAATGGCAGCTAGAAATAAAAAAACATTTCTACATATTTCCCATAAAATGGAAAAGAAGATGCAATATATCATTTCTCAGTCCATATCAAAGAACAATGAGCAAGATGCACAAAATGCGCACAATAATGAACGAAAGTTTATTATGGGAATTATCCTTGTAATGTCGGTATTTAATGAAATAGTTGTGTTGGATTGGAGAAATCAAACAAGGTGGGTATACCCGATTAAGAAGAAATTGCTTGTGGAGAAATATAAGGAGCTCTTAGCTCCCACCACCTAAACAAAGAAAATGAAGCCAAACTCAACAACCTGGCTAAGGAATTTGAAGGATGTCCTTGAATGGGATTGGGAAGTACTGTGGTAGTTTCCAAAAGAAGTAGAGGGAGTGGAAGAGTTCGGTGTGATGTAACACTACTCCTTGGCATGCTTCAAAATGAAAAGCAAAGTGATGTTTCTTTAGGTAATTTATTTGCTTCAGCTTCACTACTGATCACTTTGTGCAATTTTTAAACAGGATTAGGGATGCAAAGAAGTTGGACATCAATGCACTAAAGCTCAATGTGGATATGCATACCCTTCACACTACGTATAAGTACACATGTAAGAGTGCATATATAGAAACATAAGAAACTGATGACTATGTGATAAACCCTTTGGAAACTATAGTAATAAGTGACCAAACAATAACATTGTTCTACTAATTCAAGCCAAAGAAAAATAAGAAGATAGGTAATATGCAGGAGATTGAAGAAAAAGATGAGGAAATGCACGTGCCACCAAAGCAGAAAGATAAAATTCCGAAGAGATGGAAAAGAACAAATACATTGAATGTTCCTCCAGTTATCAAAGAGAATCATACATAGGTAATGCAGGAATAGGAAGAATTTGATTATGATGATGTGGTGTTAATCAGAACAATAAGGTAAATGATGGATACATTATGAACTTCCACGGTAGGCATAGGGTCAATAACCAACATAGGGTAGGGGAGGGACCGACAGAATCAGGAATGAAATAGGTGATGGAAACTGACGATGGGGTAAGACAAACATACGTAGAAAAGGGAGAAAAGACAAGTGCAGACGCACCCATGAATACTCCTCCTCTAAAGGCTCGCTCTCCTATCAAAAGTCCCATGCATACGGAGGTTTGTCCATAACAGAGTCAAGATCCAAAGGAATTTCAAACCAAAGTATCTACCCCTTTACAGATTATTGATGTAGAAAATGAGGGTGACAAGAAAAAAATCTAGTGAGAGGAGGCGAACATGGATGAAGAGGAGGAGAAACATAACGAGGAAGAGGAGGAAAAGCAATAGGAAATGGGTGTCAAGCATGAAGAAGAAGAAGCACAATGTTGTGAAGATAAAGGAAAATGCATGTAGGAAGAAGAGGAAGACGAAGAGGATGCAGAGATGTAATATGATGAGAAAAAATCTCTGAAGACACTTCTCTCAAGATTCTAAAAGGGAACTGTACAAAGACCTATTTTATTGGAATTATCTCAGGGATTTGGTTAGAACCATAAGGGTAAATAAGGCACTATCTTTCACTGTGGATGTCTGTAAAAAGGAACCCATATTCAAAATCTCCTTTTATAGCCTGCAAAGGTTCCAGATGAGTTTATGGATCAGGAAGGAGTGGCCCTCGCAAATAATTTTCAGATGTTAGAAAGCTAGGCTGGTGATGCACATTTTATGATTGCGTGAGAGGTTGTCCAACGAAAAATCATCAAGAAGGAAAACATTATCTTGCAGTGACAAATAGTGAAGGAGCTAACGAAAGAGCTCCATGAGACAAGGAAAAATCTAGTCCTATAACTTTGTAGAGAGTAAAAAAACCTAATTAAGAAACATACACGTGGTGATTTAAAGGAACTAAACTTATGCTAGAGGATCGTCACCAATGAACCCCGTTTAGTGAAGGAACTAATACAAGATCAAGGGGTATAGATAATTGGAAAGTTTGGTGATCATGATCTTGAAGCTTAGAGAGTGAGAAGGATATATCCACACGTAGCAAAGTAAGCAGGAGAAAGAAAAAAATAGAGATTTTAGCACAAAAAATGAAAACTTGTGCAGACCTATTAGCCAAGCTTGAAGAAAAGGTTGTAGATGCAAACAAGGTAGTGTAATTATTCTCCAAGAAATCTAAGATAATTGACATGTGGATGATCTCAGAGGTTCAAAACTGAAATACCTTGGAGATGTAGATGGATACCAATGACATTGAGAAGGATCACTATGATAAACTCCTACTATACATTGAAAATCTAGATGAGGCGATTAGTGCAAAAATGAGAACATCAATAAACGACAGGAAAAGTTATAGAAGTTGACTTCCAAGGAAGAGAGCATGCTCGATGCATCAAAGAATGAGATAAGAAAAACCTTGTGGAAATTTCAAGTTGAGGTACAAGATATTAATAGAAATGTGAAAGCCTTGAAGGACCATACTACATGAATTCAAAAGATGCCCCCTTGTTTAGAAGAATTTAGATCAATCGAAGGCATGTGGAGATATGACAAGGAAGAAGCATCCAAATTTATTCAAAGAAGCAGATAAAGGGTTACCCGAGGTCGGGTAATGAGCCTAATATGGGGTGATGTTGGGACCCTAAATTATTATACATTCTATTGGCTAACTCCCACATTAGGCAAATTATTGTATTCATCATTATTTATTTTTCATTATTTCATATTCTTTGAAGTGTACACATTTGTGGGAAGGAAAGAGAAACGATGCATGTATGTTGTAATGCCCACTCCCCTACGACACTTAGTTGATTATCATTTTGAGTTATGCAGACTTTGGATATGGACATGACTTATACTTATGTTGATTAGCATGATGTTTTGTGACTAGATGCATTTGGATTATGATTGGATTTTGTTTTCGATGATCCACAATCGACTCATGGACGACTATTGGATACCGATATTATTTTTATATGGATATATTGCATGTGTTCTAACATTGGATTTCTTCGCCATGATGAGTAGAATGTAGTTGTTGAATTTACATTACTATAATTTTGGATAATGATGAAATGCCTAATTAGGTTGTGATTAGACCTAGAAATAATGATTGCTTGAATTACGTATAGATGTTAATAAATTTCATGCATATGGTTATTTTGGATATTTTGACATGGCCGCAAGGCCGAAGAGGGTATTTTGCATTTTGCAGGAAACACAACATGATCACAACCATGAGGGGGATTGGGAACCAAACACAACAGGATGTCGGTGTTTACTGACATTTGGTCGTCAAGGCAACTAGTGAATTGTATTGTGTTACCTTTATTCTTGTATGTGTTAAGAAAATTTCCATGAGGGGGAAATTTTCTAATGTGACCAAGGGGGTAAGAATTTTAATTACTTGTTTTAACTTGCTTTAGTAGGTGATTTTATTTGTGATGTTTCTTTTTTAAAATTACTTTGCTAAGTGTGTTTAGAATAATGTAATATCTTGTTTTAATTTTTAAGTTTTGGAGGGAAGTCAAGTGGGTGTAATTAATTTTGATGGTTGGCTCCTTGAGCCTTGTGTTTCCTCATGTATTGAATGTTTGGTTTTGAGTGTTGACCACTCCAAATCCTTTGAATCTCGAATTTGAGATTTTGGGCAATTTTAGGGGACTTGTGGGACAAGTTGAACTTGTCCCACACTTCCCAAAACCCCTTACCAACCATATCTATGGGTTGGGAATCCAAAAAGGGGATTATTTATTGTTTTGGGAAGGGAAATGTGACTTTGGAGTGCACTTGTCTTCTTTTGCATTTATTTGTGCCTTAGGACACATGGGGAAGGGATGGATTTGGATTAAAGATGTCATTCAACCCAACCACCCATTTATGGTGTTTTGGGATTTGAGTTGACTAAAGGGAGGTGGTCTTGAGGATGTGTGATGTGGCATCCTACAAGGAGCCACATCACCCTCACTCTTCCTCTTGTCTATTTATGGAAAATTCCTCTCTTGTTGAGGGGGTTGGAGTTTTGTTTTTGTTTTGGTTGAAGAGTTCTCTTTGTCTTTTTTTTGAGAGAGAAAAGAATTGGGAGAAAGAGAAAAAGAGAGTGCTTGGACTTGCATGCTTGGATTGTTTTGGAGGGAGCTTGGACAAATTTCTTGGTTTAGGCTTCTCCAATGGAGAGGTAGGAAACCTTCTCCTTTGTTTTTCTTTCATATTATTGTTGCTTCTATGCTAAATTTGTGAATAATGCATGTTTACTTTGGTGTATTGTGAAAAATGGATAGAATGCTTATTGTGTAGTATAGGAGAGGTCTATGGGAATACTCATGAGGGAGGCATAAGAGTAGATTAGGATATTGTGGAGGGAGTTTGAGAGGGATGCCCATCTTGGGTGAGAATTTTTACATTCTTACCTTGTTCTTGAGGGAGCCATAAGAGGAGGGAGGCATAAGAGTATGGGAGGAAAAAGGGGTACTTGAGGGAGGCATAAGAGTCATAGGGGCTTGAGTTTTATTGTGGAGGGTTTTGGATGGGCATCTCATCTCAATTGGGAGGCATAAGGAAAACATTCCCATAGTTCCTTCTCTTGTTGGCTTGGATGAAAGCCTTGTTGTGCAAAGTTTTGTGTCATTTGGGTTTCTTTGTTGTTTCCTCTTTTTATTTTGAATGTTGTGAAGAAATTGTATTGTGGAAGCAAGTATTGTTGCCTTGAGTTGGAGACCACCCTTCATTGTGTTGTGTTTGGGGCTCGGGGGTCAATGGAGGAGATTGCTTCTCTTCTCCATTGAGTTTTGGTTGGGAGGAGAGTGTTGCCTCTCCCCCTATCTTGGTTGTGATTGGAAATACTTGGAACTTGGAGCATGGATGAAGGACACCTTGGAGCACAAGAACCTTGTTGTTGACAGTGTAAAAACATCATGCATCTACCCACCTTGAGTGGAGGAAAAAAATGTAATATTGTTTGCTCTCTTTAGCTTCCATTATTGCAAATATGTTTTCCACATGAAGTAGGACATGTTGTAAAAGATTTGAAGGAAACGCTGCATTGAAATGATGGTATTTCTTGCTCTAAAATTTATTGGGAATGTTGTTGAGTTCTTTGGTGGAATATTGGAAAGAAATTACAAAAGGAAATACATTAAAATTGTTGTTTGGATACTTGAAAGTAATGTGTTGAAAAGATTGGGAAAATAGTGCATCATCTCTTCTCTTATACTTGATGGAAGAACTTAAGTTTTCAAATGGATTTTAGTATGACAATGAAACATTGTATGTTCTAGTTCTTCTATGTTTTCTTCACTTATGAATCTAATACAAAATCCATTACAAACTAATAAAGGGAATGAAATCAACCTATTTTATAATCCCATACTATGTTATGAAATTGTGTAGAAGGAAATTGTAATGCAAGTCTATAAACTTATTAAATGTATTATCCAATACTCTCTTAATGCCTAATAAAGAAATTGATATTGCAAATAATATTCTTATTGGAACAATATTAAGAGCAATGGGTATACTAATGTTAAATCATATCAGTGCTACGTACTGTTAATATTTCCTTGTATATTACATAGTATATTAGAATGACTGCAACCAAGAAATAAAATAAACATAATCTACGAATGAACTGTTCTTTCTTTTTTTTTTTATTTCTATAGGGCAAAGCACACTGTTTTTCCTTGAACATTCTGGTAAAAAACAGACCCACCTTTATGAGATCCTTCCATTTTCCACGTACTGTATACAATATCTAGTAAGTTTTTCAATAAGGAATCAGTGTAGTAAATTTCATCGGGTCCCCGGGTTGCATCCTCACTGTCCCTCCCTTCTTTTTTGCAAAACAAATCGCCTCCATGAGCAGTCTGATATGAAATAGATCCACCTCTATACTGAGGCGCTCGCACCATCCCACAGAGCAGACTACATCATCGATATTCTGATATGAAACAGATTTACCTCTTTGAGATCTTTCCTCTCCACTCGCCTTCACTGCCCCCTAGTCGATTTGAACTTCTTTCCTGTGTGCGCCTCCTCTGTCCCTCTATCCGTTTGTTGAAAATACTGAAGGTAAACCGGAGAAAGAAGGTGCATTCGATCTGAACAGTTGGCAATCTAGTTCGGACAGGTCGCTGTCTCCTCTTTAAAAAAAACGCCCTTTACTATTTCTCATTCGCATTTGATAAAATACCAGAAAGGAGGACCCCAAAATGTAGTCGGATTTAATATTGTACAGATAAAAACATAAATGGACAAACCGCAGGTGTAAAATGCTCAGAAATTTTCAAAGAATTAAATGAAGAAGGGACAGTAGATTTTTGACGCGGCCTGAACATCCCTCTACCCACTGTAACTCCATCTACAGTTCACATGGGAGTCCACGCGGCTAGGGGGTCGAAGAAAGGTAACACGTTCCCTTCCATGCGCAGGTAGCTTTGCACGCACCAGTAGATACTCCTCCAGTAGAGGGCACAGCGGGCCGATGCAATGAATTATAGGATTGCAAATCAAAGAAAAATATTTACAATCTTACGCCACTTGGGAGTCGTTTGCACGCCAAGGGGGGTAAAAGTTAAAATGCGGATAAGATGGTTGAACCACCACCCTCTCCGACCATGATTTCTAGCTAACTCCTTTCATTGTGTGTCTGCGCATCATTAAGGCAGAATTGGTCCAGAATGAACCGTATAAAGAGAAGAACTCAAAGTCTAAACCCACCAAATCAATAAGTGCGAGTTATTAGACTAGGCTTTGTACGAGTTGAATGATAGGCTTTTGACAATATGCATTTAACTTGTGAGTCGTGTGGTTTGAAACGGAGTAGCTAATTTTTGCGAGGGTTTTAGGAGTTTTTGATTATTTCGAAGGCTAAGTCATTTGTGTTATATTTGTATTCTATACTTTTCATTGTTGCTTATATGTGTTCCTTTCTTTGCTCAACATTATACTAAAATTGTAGCCGTATGGTTGTAGTTGAGTCTTTAGTAGTTTGTGAGGTTATCATTCATTGGTCGAGAATTGACCCTGGTTAGTGCATGAGCCTTATATTCTTGACTTTTTATATCCCTTTGTTCTCTTTTCACAAAATAAGTAAATAAATACGGATAACCTACCTTAAGAAATGTGATCTTGATTAAATAGTATATTTTAGCCATGTTACGTTTACTTAATGCAAAAACAAAACAAAAAAAATTGGAACTTCATAGTGTGATGAAATAGGCATCTTGGCTAAACTTCTTACACCAATATGATTAAGTATAAATTAAGATTCTTTTATTCCTCATTTCTAACGCTTAGTACACTTAGTTGTATAAGAGGAGTGAATTCTAATCGTACACCCTTCAAAAAAATTTGTTGCATTTCGGGACGGATGTTCTGCGCGCCATCGTCGCCGTCGTTATCGTAAGCGTGGCGTCGCCGTCCTTTTTTTTTTTCTGGCGCTACATATGTTGAGGAATAAACCCACACATGTAAATAGAACATAAGGGAAAATATAGATGCACAAATTTGGTGAAAAAAATACACTTGCAAATAGTTGAAAAGATGAATGAATAAGTAAAGCTTGGATAGATAGAGGATCAAATGAGATATAGATTAAAAAATAACTACTGAGATGTTCATGCGTTCATGTTACGAAAAAGCAAAGCGGCGGTGTGAGGAAAAGTAGTTGGGTTTAAAAATAACTATCTTAAGAATAGACCAAAAAGCGTGCAAAATAATGAACAAGAGATTTATAAGTAGGGAACTACCATGCAATTTAGAAATACTTCCATGCGGGAGAAGGAGATAGGATATTGGCATAAATGTTGCCTTAATGTAATAGATAGATGTTAAAAATTAGAACACATGGGTTGATTATAACTCTTTTTCTAGTAGTGAAGGGCAAGTCCCCACTAGTATATATATTCTTTGGGGTATCTTTGTAAAGAGAACACACGAGGAGAGAGCACATAGCTTATGGAATCATTTTATGAGAGCTATGTTTTGATTACCATTAATACGGAGAAGGATATTGTGGAGCCATTCTTTCTGTGAGTATGTATATTATTGTTTATCTTGTTTTTATTATAGTATGAATGTTCTTGCTTTATTGGTGTGTATATGTCAGCCACTTCATATCAACATGCCAAACATGATGGGGATAGGGACTCTCACGCCTCAAGTGATCACGCTAATGTTTCCTACCTTAGTGTCATACGCCGACGTGGGGAGATAAGTTAGCTTGGTGTGCATCGAATAGCAAAGGTTCACACACAACTTAGCATGTGTTGGTGGTAAAACTAGACACACACACACACACACACACACACACTTATATGAAGTTGTCTAGTAACTTCTCCACATATGCTTCAATAAAAGCTTTTCAAGTCCTTATAAATATGCCAATGGGATAATTTGAAATGGCAATCAAGAGGATTGTGGTAGAGTGTAGGAAGCTAACTTATGAGTGGATGACCTTAAGTTTGATGTCTCTTTGATCATCATATGTAACTTTTACTTTTTACTTAAAAGAATCTTATGGAAAATTGTAATATCTTCAAGGCATAAAGTGGAATTTGCATCCCATATTTTATCTTGGGGGAATATATTTTTAAGTCCAATATAATATTACAACTAGATTGAAGTTATCTACCAGTAAGCAACAAAATACCTATATGACGAATTCAAAATAAACAGAACTAAATACAATTGCAATGTCTAAATTGTATGTTTACGTTTACAGCCATGGAATGATGGAAAAGATGAAACAATTAAAAAATGACACTAAATACATTTAAATAAGATGTAAAACCAAAGGCACTTTAAGATCTACCAGTCATGACATTTCCATTGAAGAACCACATCTAACGGGTTAAATTAGAGGCTGCTTATTTGACACCTAAAAATTATTCAGCCCCTAAACGTACATATCTTATTGATATAACAAACGGGTCTTTGCTAAAGGAACCATATAATAAAATAAGACTAGTTAATTTTACGGCAGTTTTTCCTGATCTCTCCACGAGGCTTGATAAGGGGAGTAATGTTGCCCATTTTTATCATAGATATAGCGAATTGGTGGAAGAATGATTGGGTCTGTGTGGCATACAACTTCACCAACGCCACTGTCTGAGTCCCTGGAATACAGAATCTGGTCTGTGGTGAGAAGTCCCTTCCCTACTTCCAAGTTGCTGTAATAATTGGTGTCGAATTTAGTAGGGCTCCGGAGATCCAATGCTGTGGTTTGGTTGTCGTCAGTGCCGGTTTGCGGGCATAGAGTCCTCAGATTTCTCAAATAGTTCTGTTCCACTGTGACATCCGGCTTTCCATTTCCTGTGAGATTGTACAGCCTTTGCTTGAAGCTTGTGCATCGAGATAAACCAATGGTGTGACCACCTGCAATAACAACCAACTCAATGTCACAAAGGACACCCAATCAAGTGAACTTGAGCTTATACACTTCTGGGCTGTTTAGCACTTTTTGGTGTTTTTGAGTGTTAAAATCTGTTAGTTTTTGTTCATATTATAGGAGTCAATGATCGAGCGACCTGATACACTTATTAAATCTGTTGATTTAATAATGAAGTATAATTAATTAGGTGGGTAACGAAATTGGAATCATACCAGATAGAGCGACAAGATCGACGACATCCAATCCTTGGAGTTTGAATTTAGTCTCGAGGGTCTGGTGGGTTGAGTTGGGTGCAGGAATGTTGTTGTTCGCGCCACTTTTGCTTGCACTTCTGGAGTCTCTCCTTCCCAAATGAACAACCCATGAGGGTCCTCCACTCTGTACACTCAATTATAATTACTATTACACTTTCTCCAAATCCAAATAAGTTAACACTTTGAAAAACTGACCAACTAATTAAAACCATCATCCAAGAAATGCTAAATATATAATAGCTACTCCTATCCATCACCATATAGGTAATGAACAATTGGATGATTTCGACCACAAATAATATACGTGTAATTGGGGCATATATTTAGTATTAGAGTCAACGGTCAATCAATAAAACTCTCTATTTATAAATTGGAGGTTTCGGTTCAAATCTTTTGACAGTCGATTGCACAGAAAGTGCCGGCAACTTACTGTCATTCTATTGAACTTCAATCAAAATAACTTTATATGTAAAATCATAATCTATGACTGATTTACCTATACATTAATTCATCATAGATAATCTTTAGATACTTCAAAATATGTATACAATTAAAAAAGAAGTGGGTTTCTCATACAAGGACTACTGAATCACGAGCTGTGACAGCGAGAATATCAGCACAGGACACAACACCGGGGCAGGCTTTCTCCAATGCACTCTTTATGTTATCCACAACGTCAAAACCTCTTACAGAGTTCCTGTTGGGATTAGCTGTTTTTCTCCTGTGAAGCTGGAGGTGTCGTCCAGCAGAATGGAAGCATCACAGCCCTGCATCAAACACATAATGATAATGACAGTAATGGCGGTATGCAGTAGCAGCTCGGAGAACATCTAAGTAATGATTCAATGAATGCCTACCTTAACAAAGCAGTCATGAAAATGGAGACGGAGCAATGATGCAGCCATTCTCGCTTCCTTTTTCACAGCCGCCTCTACAACCGATTTAATGATAGCCTCAGCATTGGGACAGGATTTGGAATAATACCCAGGGAAGAGACCATGGCCATAGTGTGCATTTAATGGCTGAAACCACAGCATCAATGCTGCCGCCACAAGTATAAGAGCAATCTGTCCCATTCCTACGAAGGAAAATTTCTTAATGCTTAACATGAGAATACAACCATGACTTATATACCCAAACCTCTCTTTACATTCACGTAATTCCTGGTTTATTAATCATTTTAAAGCTTTTGTTTTTTTTTAAATTAGGAAGCAGTCCATAATTTTATCAATCAAAAATTATTACTCATGTACATTTTAAAAAGGCGGCAGGTAAGTATTCACCATCTACCAGCGGTCTAAAGAGTTTTTGCAAATGAAAATTAGGGAAAAAGTTTTATAAACTTTAAATATATTAGATGGCCCTGTTTTTAATTAATTAATTAATTTATTTAAAAGCAGTTTAAATTTTAGTGAATATTTGGGTTTCTGAAATTTGAATTTCGTTATTTTTAAGGTGTTAGGTTGTTTGTTTTTAGTCTAAATTTTATGGGTACAATTTAATTTTATGGGTTGATTCGCTCAATGTTTAAAGTAATAGCCAAATTTTTATATTCAAGTCATTTATACGGTGTGCCCATGACATAAAAGGGAAATTTGGTACCGGCGGACAATTGTTATTAGATGACAGCATTTCCTTTCAATTCATGACATTGGCCAAAATTTTCAAACTCATTTTTACAAATTGGTCAAATAATATCAATGACTTTTCTAGTGGGGTCTTACAATTAAAGGATCTGTAACAAATTTGGATAAAAATAATTTTGATGAATAAAATTTTAAAATAATAAATAATAAAAAAATTATTAAATGGGTTGTACTTCAATAATATAAATGGTGTTGTTTAAAATATTGTTTATTCATTCACGAAAGTATAATTTAAACGAATTTGGCAGAATTCTTTGTTAAACCCAAGATTTATGGGCACCGAATTTTAAATTCAGAAAAACTAATATTTAGGTTTTTAATATTATCTCAACGGATAGACAGTAAACAGTACCTAGTTTAAAAAAGTAAAGAGGAAAAAGGTGCAGCTAAATCGAGATTCACAGAGAAGCTGGAAACGACTGAGAAATCGGAAATCATACAGATATGAGAGAGATAGTTCAACAACTGCACTGTAATACTAAATTGGTATTTTACGCAAAATGTGACATAAAGAGCGGAGGAGACAAAGAATATGAAGCAAATAAAGCTGACAAGAGGCCACACCTCAATAAAGGGGCCAAGCAAACCGCATTGGGTACCACTTTAATAACCACAAATTAGTTGCAGGACTATGGAACACTGTACGTGAAAACAGAGCAGGTAAGATTGATTTGAAATGTTTTGTTTCGTTATCATTTGTTTTTATCGGTTTAGGCCATGTGGGTAGTGGCAGAGCTTCCTAGAATACCTATCACAATTGGGTAGACCAGATCATTTTCACTCACAAATTCCAATTATACGTAACTACTACCCCGGTTAATTAATTAATAATAGTTCCAGGGGAAGCGTGTTCTAAACAATCATCCTGCCTTGTGTCCCTTCTGTACGATTTGCCGCCAAGGAGGGGCCGACTGTATTTGTTTTTTCAAAAGAAGAGTGGTTAGGTCTACCTATCGCTGTCCTCCAATGGAGTGGAGGTGGCTCACTATGAGGGTTGCAATGACTTTTTGCAACTTCTTAACAACTAGTATTAGTTTTAAAATTTTTGACATTTATTCTATTGTTATAGTGTGATTTCAATTTTGAATTTGACATTTATTTAGTATTGTTTAAATTTATTTTTGTTTAAGAAGCCACTATTAAACAATAGTTGTCACAATTGACTTTTATTAATATCTATTAAAATTGAGATACAAATATTTGACCAAAAGATATGACTTCATTGAAAATCTAATCTAATATTAATTAGGAAGATAAGAAGAAAATGTCTAAGATGTAAGATAAATACAAAGTTTAAAAGAATCATATTGATTTTGAAATAATAAACATTGACTCATCTAATTTTTAATTAGAAAAGTTTAATTTTTTATTTTTAGGAAAAGTAATTTTTTTTTAGGAAAAGTTTGTTTTAAAGAAAGAAATATTTTAATTAGAATATATATATTTTAAACCATTTTAAATATAGTTTGGAGAAAAGGTTGTAAAGAGTTATAAAAGAAAAATAAGGAGAAGAAAGAAGAGAGCACCGAAGTGCTTCCAAATTATGGATGAAAGAAATTATGTTTCTTCTTATTGAGCTTTTGTTGTGTTTCTCATTTTTTCAAATGTAGCTTTATTTTTCTGGTTTGCTTATTAAGAGCACACACCCTCATAAGGGTTTTGACATCAAAGCATATTAGGAGCGGTTTGTTTTAGATTTTACAATCCATTTATTGTAACAATGAGCAATAGCCTCACTTAACCCCAGATTCTATTATTCACTTTGGTCAAAATTATGATTTATGGAGCATTAAAATGATAACTTAATTATATTATCAAGATTAATGGGATTTAATAGAGAATGGGGTTGATGAGCCTCCAAATCAAGTAGCTTTGCATGCCTTGACATAGGTAGAAGGGATATACTAAAAGAAAAATTGAAAAAATATGCAAAAATCTGTATTTATAATTAACATGAAATGGATTATATATATTTCCTAGGGTCAGTAACAACAACAAGGTCTAAATAAGCCTAAGAACACTTAAAAACTCCATTTCATGGTTTTAGAAAAGTCAAAATAGAAAATTTGGAGGAGCTAATCGAGGGATCAAATTGTGACTTGGGTATTGGATTGCCAATTAGACGAGTATGGTTCATGTGTTTATCCTTAGAGTCGTAGTTAGAGTAAATATATTTTTCAACTTTTAGGTCATTAGTTTTAGGGTCAAAGTCGGTAGGCGTGTCTTTTGAGGATACTATGATGATGTTGATGTCATAAATAAAAGTATATTTATAATGATTATTGATAATGAAGAATTTCTACATTCATAGCTTAGGTATATCTTGTTAAGAAAGAATTGTATAAAGCATAACTATCATCATAATCATGTTTACAAACATTAATAACATATGAATTGTTGATTTTCTTAGGCTAAGAGAGATTCTCTACAAGAGGAATCTTAGTGTGAGTAATAGTGATAGGGACTTGGTCAACATTCTTCTTGCACGAGTGAGGTTGTAGAGTAGGAGACAATTATGATGTAATGGCATTAAGAAGATTGGAAGTATTGATACTAAGGTTGATTTCATTGGGATCATAATCATCGAGTGACTATTATAGCTCTGAAAGGGAATCTAAAATATATTTGAAGCAATGATATTCTCAAAATGGGATGGTGGGGAGTTCTTCAAGAGTGGTAATTTTGAATGTCTTGAACCTTGTTAGAAGAGGTCAAAGTTTCAAGAATTAGTGTTGCCTTGCACTTTATAGATATCCCTTGGGCATACAAACTTACCACATTGGTATGGAGATTATGTTACTTCATGCATGAGATGAGTCAATGGTCTACCTAAGAGGACATTATAAGACAAGGGAAATTTCAAGATCATGAATTTGATGTGGATGGTGTGAGAAGTAAAAGTGATAAGGAGCCAAATAAAACACATAGGGGAATATGTTTATGATCATGGGCCTCATATATGATCCTAGTGGATTTAAGTTTCTCGATGAATTATCCAAGTGTTTTGATGAAATGAAATGAAGAGAAGAGACACATTTACTATAAACTTTGTCTACGAGGGATTTGTTAATCGTAATGTGGCTAATATGGACTAAAAATAACAAGGGGCGATTATCTACATGAAAGATAAGATCATTTGGAATCATGGAAAAAGATTAAAAGTAAGGAACGTTGAAAAAATTAGAAATGTTGGTGGAAATGGACACATACTCATATTGACATGTGATGATTTCTTGATGTGGATCCGCTGAGGTTGAAATACCTCCAAAACACACACAAACAATTTGCAAATAAAAACCAGAAGTTTAAAATTACTTTCTTCTCATTCTGGAATCCACACTAATCTTTTACATCATTACAATCTTCCTTTTATTCCACATCTACTCTAAAAACCCTAAAATGTCGAAAAGCCCTAAAATGCCAAAAATTACTTACCAACAAAAACACCTCGATGATCCCCAAAATTTGCGTGCAAATATGCCTTCATAAATTAAGGCTCACACAAAATTTTGAGTTATTCTAAAAGCACAACAAAAGTTATTAAAACTCTAAGACCTAGTCAAAAGTGAAAAAATGTTCAGAGCCAATTTTAGACCACTAGATGAAGGAATCCAGCCCCAAAAATATGATAAAATCACTACAACCTTTAAAAAATGGTTGGCCCCATCAAAATAATAACTAATATCTACCACCTTGGAAAATTTCAAGACGATCCAACAGTCGGATCAAAAGTTATGGCCTTCACAAGTTATGCTCCCGCATCATTCTCCCTTGGTTGAAAAGAATTCAACTCTTGCAAATTTAGTTGATGGAATTCATCTAATTTTACATTGTCAATATTTTCAGCTCCCACTCAGAATCCAAGTATTTTCTTCTTGTTGCAAACCTTCCCATTGCACCAAATATTTGTTGTAGCTCCCATGTCTAGTAGTGACTATCTTTTGGTCTAAGACACACATTACCCTTTCCTTTTTCTTCTTCGGTATCTATTGCTCCAAATTTATTTCTTCCTCCTCCACAAAATTTTAATCATGACCTAGAAACTTATATAAGTCAAAAACATTAAAAACTAGTGAAATAGCAAATTTGTCAGGTAGCTCCACCTTGTAGGCATTATCACTCATTTTCTTTAGAATCCTACATGGCCCAATCTTCTTATACTTTAGTTTATTATATGTCCCTTTTGGAAACCTCTCCTTTCTAAGATGAACCATCACCATATCTCCTTCTTCAAATACATTTACTCTCCTACTTGGCATATGTAGTTGCTTTATATTGTGCATTACTAACTTTCATCTTTTCCCTCACTTCATCTTGTAATTGTAGAATGTGTTCTACAAATGCTTCTACATCATCACTAGTTTTATCTTCACCAGTAACACAATCAGATCTAGGACCCCCTTGGGGTTTCCTACCATATAAAATCTGGAAAGGAGACCTCCCTATTGACTTGTTTACCGAGTTATTATAAGCAAACTCAACTTGTGGTAAAGCTAAGTCCCATTATTTTGGCTTTTCTCCAACTATGCAATGTAGGAGATTTCCAAAGTTCTATTCACTACTTCTTTCTATCCCATCAGTCTGGGGGTGATATGCACTACTGAACTGTAGTTGTGTCCCCATTTTCCTCCTCACAGTCTTCCAAAAGTGACTCAAAAACTTTGTATCCCGATGAAGTGATCGTTCTTGGAACTCCATGCAATCTAACCACTTCTAAAAAAATAAATATACAACTCTAAAGCATCATTAGTTCTTTTAAAGGCAATGAAATGTGCCATTATTAGAGAATCTATCAACCACAAAAAGATAGAATCATTCCCTCATTGTGTGTTAGGAAGTCCTAACACGAAATCCATACTCAAATCAACCCATGACCCTGTAGGGACAGGTAATGGCATATATAACCCAATATTTTGTGCATGGCCCTTAGCCATTTTACACACTCTACATCTTTCTACAATCCTACTTATGTCCCTCTTTACCTTTGGCCAATAATACTTTTCTACAACAAGAGAAATTGTCTTACTTATACCAAAGTTTCCATCCAACCCCCCACTATGCAATTCTCTTATAATATTTTCTCTCATTGAACCAACAGGGATGCACAATTTTTTCCCTTAATAAATAACCATCTTGCATCAAATAATTAGAAGAACCACTACCTACTATAGGGTCCTTAATTGTCTCACAACATCACCAAAATCTGATCACCTTCATATAATTCCTTAACTACCTCAAACCCTACTACTTCATTTTCCATTTTTATCAAAAGTGCTACATGCCTACTCAAGGCATCAACAACTTGATTCTTCTTACCTGACTTATGCTTTAAGAAAAAGTATATTCTTGCAAAAATGAAACCCATTTTTCATGCCTACTATTTAGTTTCTTCTATGTGTTTACATACCTCAAGGCTTCATGGTCAATAAAGAGTACAAATTCTTAGCTACCAAGTAATGTCTCCAATGCCTTAATTCCTAAACAATAGCATAAAATTCCACATCATAAGTAGAATATTTCCTCCTAACTTCATTTATATTTTCACTGAATAATGCCACATGTCGTCCTTCTTGACTCATTACAACTCCAATCCCGAACATGTGAGGCATCACAATCAACCTCAAAGACCTTGTTAAAATATGGCAATACCAAAACAAGTGCTTCTAACACTTTCTTCTTCAACAATTCAAAACTATCTGTTGTTACCTTGGTCCATACAAAATCCTTCCCTTTTGTACACTCTGTTATGGGTGTAGCAATGCTACTAAAATTCCTGATGAACTTCCTATAAAAATTTTCCAATCCATGAAAACTACAAACCTCTATCACATTCCTTGGAATAGGCCATTCCAAAATTGCCTTTACTTTTTCCTCATCCATCCTCACTCCATCCTCTAAGATGACGAAACCCCAAAAAAACTACTCTTTTTGAAGAAATCTACACTTCTTTAAGTTTGCATATAGACTCTCTTTTTGTAACAAGTCTAACACCAATTTCATATGTAACAAGTGTTCTTCCACTATCTTACTGAATATCAAAATATCATCAAAATAAAAAAACAAACTTACCATTGTATTCTCTGAGCACTCTATTCATCAACCTCATGAATGTACTAGATGCATTAGATAGCCCAAATGGCATCACCATCCACTCGTATAATCCATCTTTTTTTTTTTTTTAAAGTTGTTTTCCATTCATCCCCTTCATGGATTTGGATCTAGTAGTACCCACTCCACAAGTCAATCTTGCTAAAATATCGGGCTCCCACTAGCACATCCATCATATCATCCAATCTTGGAATTGAGAACCGATACTTAATTGTGATTTTATTTATGGCCCTATTGTCTACACACATTCTCCAGTCTCCATCTTTTTGGGAGTCAATAGCATTGGAGTTACACATGGACTCATGCTTTCTCTCACTAACCCTTTCTATATTCACTTTTGTGTTCAACTCCTCCTCATTATGTTTCAAACTCATCCAAAGTAGGCTTCCTACTTTGGGAGGTCCAATCCTAGGATAAAATCAATATGGTGTTGTATATCCCGCTTTCGGAGGTAACCCATTTGGTAGCTCATCTGGTATGACATATTTTTATTCTTTTAGTACCTTTTCTACAACAACAGGTATATTAAAGTCCTCTATTTCCACCTTCTTTGACATTAGTGCATAACACTAGCCAACTTCTTCCATTTCTATAACAAACTCTTTTGTAGCCAACAAGCCCTCACTCTTCTCTTCTTCCTTGAAGGGTAACAAGACCACCTTTACACCATCCTTCCAAAAATTATATGTATTTTTCCTCCATCATGTGTAACCTTTCTATCATATTGCCAAGGCCTCCCAATAATATATGGCATGCATCCATCAGGATAACATCACACCACACCTCATCCTTATAGGTATTCCCAATCGAAAACTTTATAAGGCATATTTTATCTATGGTTACCTTCTCCTTTCTTGAACCATGATATATGATAGGGATATAGGTGCTTCTCACATTTCATATTGAGTTTATCAACCATCACATTTAAAACCATATTTTCACAACTACCACCATCAATAATAATTTTACATACCTTTCCTCGAGAGGTGCATCTTGTTCGAAAGATATTTGTTCGTAGATAAGAATAATCACCAACACCATCCTGTTCTTTCTCCTTTTTGGGAAAATGATCATCCTCCTTATCATGAGGGTTTCACCCAATTCTGCAGTGACCTCCATTTCTTCTTCCTCTTCATTCAACCAAATTTACTCATGGTTGTTCTCCTTTCCATTTATCCTATGTAGGATAGTGTGGACACTCAAAATCTTTGTGCCCCTCTTCACCACATCAGTAACATGTATACTTCCTTTGGGGGATATTCCAACCCCATCCTCCATTATAACCTCTTCCCATATAAAACCCCTACCTCTTTGGTAGTTACCATAGCTTTGACCAGAATCTTCATTCCCTTCTACATTAGAGGATTCACCTTTTGTAGAATCAAATCTACCTCTACCTCTCATTGAGATGATGATGGCCCTCTCTTCACACCTCTTCTAAAATTATTCCTCTTTTTCTTTTCTTTTCTTTTAATGCAAGTTGATAAACATCATCCAAGCTATGGATCTAGAGCATACTTAGCTCATCTTGTATGGTATAACTCAACCCATTTATATACCTTGTAGCCTTTTGTTTTTCAGACTCTCCCTGTTCCACCCTGATTGAAAAATTGTAAAATTCATTGGTATACTCTTCAATGTTGAGATCATTTTGTCTTAGTTTTTGAAACCTTCGAAAGAGTGTCTGAGCATAATTGGAAGGAAGAAACTTGTCTTTCATCTTCTTTACCATTTTATTCCAGTTTCAGATCTTGCCCTTTCCATTCCTTTATCTTTCATTTTGCAGTGATCCCACAAAATCAATGCATGGCCAGCCAACTTAGTGCATGAAAAATTAACCTTCTTCTCCTTTGAAAGGGTTTTCCACTCAAATAATTTTTCCATGTGATTCAACTAGTCAACCACCTCCTCTAGTTGTAACCCTCCACCATAATCAGGAACATTAATCTTGATTCCATCATTCTTTCCCTCTAAAGCTTGATCAATCTCTCCTCAAATGGTCTCTCATTCAATTTTTCTTCATCTCTCTCATTCTATTCTTCATCTCCTTCATTCATTAATAGAGGTACTTATTTAGTATCACTATCTCACAGGTCTGCATCCCCATTTTCATGTCTCCTTCTAAGGCGGGTAACTTCTCTTGTGAGCTAACTTCTCTATTTGAGCTCAAAATTTGTCTTGCCTGCACCTTGGTATTTATAGCCTCTTAAAAATGCAGCTCTTACATATGCCTATTCATCATCGGGAATAACCTCCCTCCCATATCTATCCATGATTATATAATATAGAGGAAAAATTTACACAGAAAAATGTAATATATTACCTTAATTATTCTTGTAAGATCAAAATCCCGCTCTGATACCAATTGATGTGGATCCAACTACAAGAGGTTTAAATACCTCCAAAATACACACAAACAGTTTACAAACAAAACATAGAAGCTTCAAAATAGCTTTCTTCTCATTTCTGGAATCTACACTAATCTTTTACATCATTACAATCTTCCTTTTATTCCACATCTACTCTAAAAACCCTAAAATACAAAAACCCTAAAATGCCAAAAATTACCTACTAGAAAAACATCTCATATGGGCCCCAAAATTTACGTGTGAAATTTTCCTTCATAATTTAAGGCTCATGATTTTTTTGAATTATTCTAAAAAGCACAACAAAATTTATTAAAACTCTAAGACCTTGTCAAAAGTGAAAAAAATGTTCGAGCCAATTTTAGACAACTAGATGAAGGAATCCGCCTCAAAAATATTCCAAAATGGCTAAAAATTTCACTAAAGGTTGGCCTTAGCATAATACTAATGAATATCTACCATCTTGGAAAATTTCAAGACAATCCAACAATCGGATCAAAAGTTATGGCCTTCACAAGTTACGCTCCCGCATCATTTCTTCTAAACCTTATAGGGTGGGTTTTGTCCTAACGTAGGTAGAAAAAGAGATGCTCATAGTGAATATTGCTGACTTAATAAGTTCATGATGTGTTAAGTGAGGTATGAATAAGATCCGAAATAGGATTTGACTTGGGAGGTGAGATATTTCTATAAAGGGGTCTCAATATTCAAGGATGAACTATGTAGTAAATTCAACATGTGTGGTATCACTAAATAAGATCTAAAGAGGTGGGGCTTATAGAGGGATTCATATTTTCATATTTATGACATTTATATAGGATAGGTCATGGTAGAAGGATCTTCATATGGGGATGATGGCATAAAAATAGAAAAATTAATATCATATGGGATCAACCATGTAGGTGCAAAGAGGTTGATAATATTTGAAGAGGATGATGAGGTTACATTAAATATTATTCATGTAGGAATGCTTCCATAAGGGCCAATGGAGTTTACTTATTCTATGGAATCAATGATTGATTCATGTTCATGTGAGGTTTCTGTAAGAGAGCATGGATAGATGACTATATGATTTGGTCTAAGAAAAAGAATGACATGGTGACTCAATACAAGTTATGATGTGTTTGGCACCTTACATGTTGAGCATGTATTTTGTATATGCACTAGTAGAGGGATATGAGGTGTAAATTTTTTTATTAGTGTCATTACTTTCATAAAAAGGATTAGGGTTAGGTTCTTATGATATGGAGTGATTAGGGAATGGATAATTATAGATTTTAAGACATTCGTCAATTTTACGAATTGCCTCATGCTGATCATGTTATTGATATTTGTCACATACTTTAATGCCCTCTTACCTTCCTCTAATGATGGCTTCATCATCAAAGTTATTGAGAAGGAGGAAGGTATAGGTGAAGGATCGAAGGGCATGATATTTTTGGTACGAATGGCCCCAATAAGCATGCCACCAAAAATAGTTTCTCTCATCATGCCATTATGGAAGAGGTTAACAGTGGGTCTATAAGCGATGGTGAATGGCCGGGTAGGAATCATATCCTATCACTATTAGTTATATCACTACATTAATTTCATTTTTGGATGTATCTTCTATTATCTCTAGTGCATTATGATTAGGTATTTGTTGGACACATTCTCTTAGGGCTATTCCATCAATCATTCACCAATGTGTCATGTCTAGTCATGATGAATAGGTTTTCAAAATTAGAGGTGGACCCTTTGAAGAACCTTCTCCTAATTTTCTTAGACCTTGTTCTACATATCCTATTTCCACGCATAATGCATCTTTAGGTAGATCTTTGGTTTCACACACTATTCTTAACAATGTTATCACTTCTTGGTTCTTTCCAAGGCCTTTGATTTTCCATAAGTATCTCTAATCATTTTAGTCCTCCTAGATATTCCCTTAGGAAATTGGTTGGAAAAATCAGCTCTCATCTCTCTAGCCCTCTTAGGTTTCCCTATAGGCCTTTTAACATACATAATGCCTCTCATGGATTTAGTCATTATAGGTATTTCGATAGACGTTTGGTTACAAACACTTCCTCTCACAAATCTAATCCTCGTAGGTCTCTCAATATGCCTTTGGTTACACGAAATACCTCTCATGGCTCTAACTCTCCTTGGTATCCTCATAAGCCTTCAGTCTCACACACTCTTTCTTACATTTATCAATCGCATTGGATCCCATGTTCATCCTCTAGTACACATGCTTCCTCCACAACCTCTCGCAAACCTTCTAATGCGCTTAGGATGTCTTAGTGTACTTATTCCTTCGATCTTCCACATAGGAATTATGTTTCCCATATTGTTAGTGTATCTCCTTTCTCTTCCAGGTCATCCTTAACAAACATTACTACTAATATAACACTTACATTCAAGTTACAATCAAGGCATGAGCCTCCATCTTCCTTGATAGTTTATCCACCTCTTTTGGTTCTCATTGGTTATATTTAATGCCACCCCTATTTCTTATACATAGCTAAGAAATTCAAAAATACAAAAACATTAACATAGTTTCAAAATATAAAAAAATTCATATATTTATAAAAATACAAAATCAAGACCTATACACTTAGCTTGAGTTGTTTGCACTTTACATTATACATATTATTTTTCACTATGGATTTGATAGATAACATATCTCTTTACTCTTTACACACATGTGTTCATGTGGTATATTGAGCTTGATGTAGGACACACATAGATTAATACACACCGATAGGTGTTATTCAATCCTTTACCCATAATTCCTATACATTTAGGGGCATCTATTATATACTACACACAAGTGTTATTGTTTTATTATAGTTCCTTTCTACTTCCTCATTATGATTGATTATATATTATGTACGTAATATATATTTAGCTAAGAGGACTAACACGTGTGTGTTGTGTAGCACCGATACTATTTCTTCACATGTATATTTATCTATCGATTCTTACTATCTTACTTCATCTTGTTCTTACACTCTTAGTTTTCATACATGTTTGTGTGTATTGCTAATTACATGTTTCATTGATTGTGGCATGTGTGTCTAAATTATCTTATGTTATTGATTTAAGAAAAAATAAGCTTTTTGTAAAACCCTAATTGCAGAGTAACTAAATGTACACTATGATATACAACTACCAAATACAATTTGACACAATTAATAAGCTAATAAAATATGAAACCCTAAGTGAAAAAAGAGAGAGAAAAGGACTTAGATGATTTGCGTTTGATATGGGATTGGCACATACTACGAAAACTGATGAACATGAAGTAAATTGTGTCGTCAAATCTCAGAATAAATTTTGTATGTCATGAAATAGGCTAGAGGTGGGTACCTGGACTGGTTCATGGGCGCTTGGGAGCTAGAGTCTGCTACTTTGCACCCGTGACTATGAAAATGGTCATAACCTGATTTTTGGAGTGTCATAAGAGTGTCACTAATAGTTACTATTAGTTTCTTGTATGTCACACCTTGATCTCTCGAGTGTACATATAACCAACAAAATAAATGTTTTCCTGCAAAAACCACAACGCCGCATCAAATACAAAAAGGATGCAATGTAGGGAGTCAAACTAATCCTAACGATCACCGACAGAGTGAACTTATGACCGAGCATTGCAATAAATATCATAATTCATGTAGTTATTTTGTGTGTGTGAAAGAATCGTGCTAAAGATGCCCTTATGCAAGATTTAATAAATAGTGGGCTATATTGTCTACAAGATGCAATTGTGTGTATCAAATAAAATAGAATTCCCCTTCCTATGTATTTTATGTAGAAAAATCATTTTATTTTCCCTTAAATGAATGCTAGATGGATTCCTTTGACTAATTTGATGCCCTTAGATAAAGCTTAGGTGATAGTAAATATGCTTAGAGATTGGTCCTTTATTTTGATCACATATTTATGTATTTATATGATTCCTTGGTTGAATTTTGTAATTTACAACTAGAAGGATGGCCCATAAGAAAATAAGAGGCCCAAAAAGAGTGAGTAAGGTGAAAAGAGGTTAGGGGCGACTGAGGGGATGAGGGCCTTGGTGTCCTAACCGGTTTGTCCAAAGTATGAAAGATAAGCAAATAAAGTGAATTGGGCTATAGGGTGTGTAAGACCTATTATAAAACAACAAACATAGACTAAAGGCTAAATATAGATGTCAATTATGGATTTTCTGCCTTATGAATCAACAAACATGCCCTTAAATGCTAAATGATAGGTAATCACCGATGTAAAATGTATAGCTTGTTTAAAGAATTGAGCAATGTAGGAAGACATTATTCAACCGTCCACTAACAAATACTAACACAAATGTATGTACCATTCCTTAATACAAATCAAACTTCACCTCGCCGAGAGGCTCATGTGAGAATATCTCGCAACCCGAAAATCAAGAGGCAAGATTTTGAGCTGAATTTGGTGGTTCAAGACTGCTCACGAATGTAGTGACATTCGACCTCAATATGCTTTGTTCGCTCATGGAAAATGGGATTCTTCACAAGCTTCAACACACCTTGATTGTCATGGAAAACAGTTGAATGATGGGAGGTTTCTCTTCAGAATCCCTATATCTCGCAAGAATGCGACGTAACCAAATTGCTTTGCACACACTCCTCGTGCAAAGCGTGGTATTCAACCTCAAGTGGATGAGAGAGAACAACAGCTTGCTTCTTGCTGATCCACGAGATAGGTCCAGATCCGAGATGAAAACATATCCTCAAGTGGATTTCCTGTCATCAATGGATCCTCGCATAGTCCGAGTCTCCAGATATCCCCGTAAGAAGAACTGAGTGTTCTTCTCGATACTGCACTAAAGTCAACTCATACTCGACATATCTCAACACATGCTTTGCAGAGTCATCTAAGCTGGAGGACCTAATTTTATTTGAACTGCTATCCAATGACATTTCTTCGGCTCCTGCATAAATCTGCAAGATAGCTCACCGCAAAGAAAAGATCCGGTCCGGTATAAGTCAAGTAAATGAGACTCCCCACAAGCTGCCTGTAGTGAGTGCCATCTACCTTGTGGTGAATCCTGAATCTAGATAATTGCAAACCTTTTTCCATAGGTGTGGACATTGGTTTACAATCTGACATCCCATACTTTTCAGAGTGTCTTGGCATATTTCATCCGGGAGACGAAGATATGATTCTTCTTCTCGCCATATCTCTAAGCCAAGACAATAGTGAAGTAGCCCCAAATCACCATGTCAAGGATTTCTTCGATCATTCTTTACATCATCTACAAGATTGTCGTAACTTCCTATGATCACAAGATCATCTACGTACAAAACCGTAATGACAATCTCTGTTCCTACCTTCTTGATATACAAATTTGTATCCGAGGGGCTACGAGTGAATCCATGCCGCAATAGGTGATCATCAATTTTTATATACCATGCCCTAGGTGCTTGTTTAAGTCCATAAAGAGACTTTATCGATTTACATACCTTGTGTGGTTGATGCTCGCTACAAACCCTTCAGTGTCAGGCCATGTACACTTCTTCTTGTAGATCACCATTTAGAAAAGCACTCTTGACATCCATCTCGCTGAAGTTTCCATCCATTTTGTGCCGCCAAAGGCACATACAACTCGATGGTTTTGATCTTCGCAAAGGGGTGCAAAGGTCTCGCCATAGTCAATTCCTTCTTGCCGAGCATAACCCTTTCGCAACAAGTCGTGCTTTGTGTTTGTCGATTGAACCATCTCGCCTTATATTTTGTTTTGAAAATCCATTTCGCAGCCAATGGATTTCTTACCCGAGGTAGATCGACAAGTTCCCACGTCCGATTCTCAATCGTGGAATCATATTCAACATCCATAGCCTGCTTTCCACTATGGTTGGTCTAATGCCTCACGAACAAAGTGTCGTTCCCGGTCTCAACAACCGAACTCATGAGTGCAAAATTTACCTCATGTCTAGCTTGACTTCATGTTCTAACTCCCGTAGAAGTACTCAGGAAGTGAGTTCAGTGTGCATCCCCGATAAGACTGACCCATTTCGACGTTGGCGTCATGATGTGAAGATGTGTTTTCCAAAGTGCCAAGATCAACGAACAAGTCTCCACTCAGCCTCTTCTTCTCTCTCGAGAAGAATCATCTTGCTCATCATCTGGATGTGTGAGCAATCTATGTGACGAGGTCGGCATCGATCTCCATTGTGTGGCAAGGAGTCAAAGGACGACTCATCACATACCACATCTCGACTCTCGTAGATCTTCTTCGCCTCAGTGATCCATGAGACGATATGCCTTTGAGGTAGTACTATACCCCAAGAAAAGACATGGCAAAGTTGTCTTTGGATCGATCTTCTTCCTTCTCTTATCTCGGAACATGCATATATGCAAAGACAACCAAAAACTCTTAAATGATGAATAGAAGGTTTACGACTACCCATACCTCTTCCTGTCTTGTTCTCGCAAGATCTTCGTGGTGCCCGCTGAGTAAATACACCGCTATCTGACCGCTTCGCCCCAAACTCGATCCTCCAACTTGGCGGTCGAGAGCATACAACGAGCCATCTCCATGACAGTCCTGCTGTGGCGCTCGGAAATCCTGCTTCTTGGGGCGTATAGGGAGCAACAAATGTTGTTGAATGCCATGCGCTCTGTATGCTAAGAACTTCTTTGACACAAATTCCCCTCGATCTCGAGCGGAGGAGAAGAAGAGGCTTCCCAGATCGCCCGGTGGCTTCACGGTAGAAGGTTTGGAAATTTGCAAGTGCCTCACTCTTCTTCCGAAGGAAATATACCCACATTTTCCGTGAGTAATCATCAATGATGAGCTGAAAGTACACAAAACCTTGAAAGCTAGCCGGGTGGGTCCGCACAGATCGGTGTGAATGACTCAAGATGCTCAGAGAATGATAAGAGCTCTGCTTGAATGGACCTTCTATGTTGTTTGCCCGCAAGACATCCCGAGCAAACAGTAAGGAATGGGAGAGTGGAGGAAGCCCTCTTACCATTTCCTTCAGACCGAGCCGATGCAGAGCCCCTGTAGAAAGATGACCATATCGAAAGTGCCAAAGTGCAAAGTGGACTCGCCGCTGATGCAGAGAGAGCAACGCTAGATGAAGTGACCGCATCCAAAGGTAAAATAGATGGCCCTTCGTAAATGCTTGAGCAATGACTCGACTTCTCCTCGGGAAATGATGCAGACTTGACCCTTTCTCAACAAAGAATTCAACCTCGCATTCTATGGTTAAGAAGTTGACTTACGCTAAAAAGATTTGAAGTCAAACCTGAACATATAGAGCACCTTTGTGAGTGTACATCTTCGTGTTCCAAGAGGAATGATGACATCACCAATCCCCGCCGCAATATACTCTTGATTGTCTGGCAATGGTGATCCGATCTCCAATGGGCCGGTCACTCAGAGTATGGAACAACTTCTTGTTTCCAGTCATGTGTTTGCTGGCGCCTGAATCAATCAACCAGACATCTTCTGACGGCTGCGAAGTCTGTGAGACTAGAACAATGTCAGAATGAGTCGTATCTGGTACCTCTTCATCAGAGGTGGCATCCTGCTGAGCAGCAATGTGGCCCTTCTGCCTCTGATTACGAGCATGCCATCGGGATTTCTTGGAATATCCTCGGCCAGAAGTGCTCTCTTCGCCAGAATTTCCATACTTGCGACCGTTGTAATAACAGTTCGCAGTCGTGTGCGTATCCGTGGAGCAAATGTGGCACCACCGATCCGCCTTGTGATTATGCTGCTTCTGGGGTGGCCGCTGTGAAGATGGCTGCTGAGCATGCTGCTTCTGATTTTGGGGGGCTGATTGCCCTTTCCGAGGCTTATGTTTTTGCCTCGTGATGAGAGCCTTGTCTTCGAAGGCTTCTTGTACATTTTGCATGGCTTCTTCCTGCTGGAGATAATTCACCAGGGTTGCAAAACTCACCTCCTGTTGAGTGATTGTCAACGTGGTGATCAGTGTCCGAAACCGTGAAGGAAGAGCTCGCAGGGTGAGCGGGACTAGCAACTTGTCGTCCACTGGTTCACCGAGTGCAGAGAGTTCTGCACGTAACTCAGCTACACGCCGCAAGAAGGCTTCTACTGATTCGCCATCATGCATACTCATCGTATGAAGCTTTGTCTGAAGTTGCAACTTTGTCGTCAGATTCTTAGCTTCGTAGATGGTACACAATGCGCTCCATGCCTGAGAAGAAGCAGTTGCTTCTCGAATGTATGGCTGCACCTCATCAGAAAGACTGAGGGTGATGAGCATTAGTGCTTTCGCATCAGCCTTTTCATATTTTTCCAACAGATCATCGTCTGTGGGAGGGGCGTCTTTGCCAGAGACAATCCCCCAAAGATCTTCGAATTGAAGAATCGTCCGCATTTTGGTTTTCCATGCGGCGAAATTTGGCCCTTTCAAGAGTTGGGCATCGGATAGCAATATTTTTGGAGCAGACATTTTCAAAAACTCAAAAATGTATCTTATTTATTTATTTATTTTTCAAAAATGGCTACAATGCTTACTGAAGGAATCTGTCCCGAAGATGGGCTCTATAGGCTCGTGCAGTGAGACGCCGACGCTCCTGTGGGCGTTCTATTTCACGTTCATCATCTGCATCATAACCACGTTCAAGTTCTGCATGAATCCGCCGTGCTTGACATCGAACGTCGAACCAAAAGTATTCCAATAAATTCCTCGCGCACAATCTCGCCAAAGAGAATGTTCCCAGTGTTGTGTAGCTCGTTGATCAAGGCAAAGAACAGCCCAGTGGTGTCCTCATTGTCATTCAATGCCCAAATATTTGGTGCATTGCTCGCGGTGCTTTGTGCATCTGAAAACTGAGACATACACCCACACACAGTTTTGCAATTTGCTGACTTTGCTTACACGTAGCAGTCACAAGCACGAATCTTGCTTAGCAATGTCTCCTTTCGTGAGTAGAGGACAGACAGTTGCTCCAAAGCAATGAGTCTTCTCTGAATCTCCACGCACATCCAACAGCAAACAGCAAAGAAGGCGCACAGGTTCAGTGGTTTGCACAGATAAGAGTTCACGCAAGGGTTATAACTCTCGGCAAGGAACACCCTCTCCTCCTTCACGCAGGGACAGGCTCAGTCTCCTCTCAGCAAAAGAAATGGAAACTCTTAACACCCTCTCCTCCTTCACGCAGGGACAGGCTCAGTCTCCTCTCAGCAAAAGAAATGGCAACTCTTCCTTCACGCTCCTTCAGGCACGCAGCAATCACGCTCCTTCGGTGCATGCAGCAAAAGAAAGAAACGGTTCTCCAACTCGCTAGACGACAGCACTCAAGCACGCTGGGCACAGTAACTCCTTCACGCACGCCGCACTGCACTTTGCTCCAGCTCTCCACGCACACACATGATCAAGAGCTGGACAGCAACTTTCTTCACGCGCTGGCAAGAGAGAAATGCTCCTTTCTCCGTGCACAACCTCGACATTCGCATACCACAATGATGATGCCGCAAAAGAAGAATGTATTGCTATGTTTAAAGAATACAGAGCACGCCTTTATATAGGCCGATAGGGAAGAGCCGTGAGGGAGACAGTTATTCAACTGTCCACTAACAAATACTAACACAAATGTATTAATCTGCTAACAATCACAACACCCCGATTGTTTTCAACTTCGGATAGATCAAACTATCAAAGTGTGATTACATAACATGGATCTTTTCCCAGAGTGTAGGACTTCACAAATGGGAAGCTCTGCTCCTCGGATGAAAGTCGGTTCCTATTCCTCTATTCGATGCACAAATCGAGATTGTAGAGATATCCTCTATTCCGATAAAATGGGGAAGCTCTAGAGATAATCCTAAAATCTAATCTAACTCAGAGCCAGGATATAGGGCTAAGAAGATTACAAGAAATTAAACCTAATCTAATAGAGGTGATGCACCAAAAGGAATGTTGAACACCTTCTTTGCATGGAGATGGAAACCACAATTAGACTAAGAAGGATGAAAATAAACCACAGATCAATCCAATGATGAGAATCCACTAACCATTAAACACAAACCATTAAACATGTAATACAATAACCATGCACAGATAACCAAGATTGCAATGAGAGATCAGAAGAAATAAATGAACACAAGAGAGGGTTAAAATTCATCCACAAACTTGTATTATTGCTCCAAAGATTTGATACAGTGCATTACAATGGCCAAGAGGCACAAACTTACATTACAACTTGAATGGGAGGTTTGAACTCCACAAATCCACTTACAAAAAAGAGAAGAAGGGAGGGTGCAAAGCAAAATTATCCAACATTAGAACAATGACCCTCCTTACAATATATAGGAAGAATGAGAGAAAAGGTGGGAGATAAGAATTTGAAATCTTTCTTCAACCACCCTAAAATGCATTAAAATCTCCTGCAATGATGGGTGCCATTGCAAAACCCATACCTCCTTGTATTTTGCCTTGTTGGAGAAGAAAGGAAGCCCATACTTCATCATTGTGGTAGGTGAGAAACCTGAACATCCTCTAAACTGGAGGACTATATTTCTTCATTTTGAAGAACTTAGTCCCACTTAAACATTTTGAAGAGCATCCTATAAAATGGTAGTTGTGTAAAGGATACTGCGATCTTTCCAAAAGTCCTTTCTTGTGCAAATCCGAGCTCCCAGTCAAACATTATGGCCATCCAAGACCGGGGTGCCATATTGTATTAATGCTTGCAGTGGTTGGCTTTGTTTTTGGACTCAAATGCCTTGAACTCCCAAAACTTAGAAATTTTAGACCTTCACAATTCGGGACTTTGAACATTGATGCTTCGGAATTCAATGGCATTGTTTATGGTAAATTGGATTGAGAGTTCCAAACTCAAAATCAAGACCTTGAAAGTCCAAATTGGAACCTCCGAAAGTCCAAAAATTCTTGTTGCGTTGACTCTGAAATCAAGTTTGACCCTGACACCCGAAACCTTTCAGACTTCAGAATTTTAGGATTTCGGGCATCAACTCTCAATTTTGCATTTTTCTCGACAAAGACCCCAAACCTCCAAAGTCTAAAATTCATACTTTCATAATTCAGACACTCTGAAATTCCATTTTCACAAATTTGTTGAACCCGAAAGGGGATTTGACCCCAAAAACCTCTGAAACCTTTTGGACTTCGAGTTTTCAGGTTTTCGGGACTTTTCTCTTACTTTTTAAAAAATTCCCCCCACATTGTCTCCGAAATGCCAAATGCTTAAAGTTTGAAAAATTTCAGGCTTGAGCCTCCATTCTTCACTTGAGCTCTGCTCTCCTTCGACATTCCCTTGGCCATGTTGGCCCTTGTCCATTATTTTTCCAACCTTGCATTTCCATTGTCAAGCCCTCCACGTAACTTTGGTTTTCAAAATTGAAATGTGAGCTCCCATGGCCGAATGGTCCCTTCAATTTCCTAGTGTGCAAGGTTGTGTTTATTCAATTTTGTGCTGGGGAATAATTGGATAACAACTATTTTGTGTCTACATTTTCCTCCACTTTATGTTGTTGAGTGAATACTTAGTTATAATATGCATACATTTTTTCCTATAGAGTGTGATGGCGATAGTGTGCCGAAGAGACAAGTGAAAGTGTGAAGTGATAAAAATGAAGTGTGGAAGCAAAGAAAGAGGAAGTGACCCAAGGGGTGAAGAGTATTGTGTTATATCATGTTTTACTGTTGTTGTGCTCAATTTTCTGATGTGGATTTCCTTCTTTTTGCGTATTAAGGGAGGATCTCAAAAAGAAAAGAAAAAGAGTAGTTAAATTCATGTATTATGAAAAACTCGGAAAAGTATGTAACAAGGAAAGTGTGTACCTGATTTATAGAAGTGTAAAGGATAGAAAATGTCCTAAAAAATGCTTTGTATAGCGGTTTTTTTTTGTGATATCACACCAAGTACGAGGTTTTGGGAGATCTCATGGAATGGCGAGAAGAGTGTTGGGGAGAGAGGTTTATTGTTACTCTCCTTCCATGTCTTCTTCCCAATAAACACCACTACATATGGTGTGTCCCTGTTTTGTTCCGAGTTGTGCCAAATTTCTTATGAATTATTCCAATTGTACTTTTGTAGGATATTGTAGTATTTTGCATTCATTCTATGTTATGAGGCTAGTGCTTAATCTGTGAAACTGATATGTAAATTGTTGTGAACCTGTCTTGGATTTGAGAAAGTAACTATATCTCGCCCTAAGACATAAACGCCAGTGAAGTTAGTAGTGCCCACGCTAGTGTCTAAATCGCACTCATGTCTATGCTTAACCGAGGAACCAAGTCATATTTTGGGTTATTATGTAACTTCATGATTATTTTGTTTTTGTAATATGCGGGATTGTATTTTAGGTTTGAGATATTGTATGGGGTGACAGATTCACCCAATGTATCACCGCCTCATTTGGCATGTATGTGGTACTGATATGAGCATGTGGTCCAAAGGAGAGGACTTGAAAATGATTTGAAGTGGATACCCTGTAGGGGAGGGAATGTGCATGGTAGAGACCTAGGCACATGCAAGAAAAATGGATAGAAATATGTGTGAGTGCAATTAAATATATTATGCAAGAAGAATACAATGTGCAATCGGGTAAGTGATAAGACAAGATAGACTTGCAAAAATTGGGTTTCAAACATGGGACATCACTCACAATGTCACAATACAATCAATGCGTATGGCCAAAAGCATACAATGTGCATACAAGACAAAGGGCATAGCCCATAAACAATAGCATACAATGATAAACAATGGGAAATAGATAATCATGGTGGCGGTAGTTCCTACAAGGAAAATTCTACACACGACACACTCATTAACATGTTAGAAAGATAAAGAGTATGTCAAAGCGTGTATAGATCAATGGAAAGTAATGTGCTAGTAAGAAGAAGTAGTAAATAATGAAACAATAACACATGTGATGTGTAAGAGTATAAATGTAGATTCCCCTAGGAGCCTCGGTGGGACTGGTAAGAGGTACAATGCACATCATTAATGTTTCTTATAAAGATCTATAGGAATTTTGAATTCATAACTAAAGACCAAGTGAACACGCATGTGTATATAGAAAATATATTGACATACTAAGTATTTTTTAACATCGGAAACAAAGTATATATGTTATTATAATCAAGCAAGAATAAGTGCAACCAAGATATACAAGTATGTTGTGTAAGAGTGAGATGGAATGGTATGAAATGTGAATGTGTTAGGAGAAGCATGCCCCTAGCGGATATGGATGAGCATTAGATGAGGTTCATTTATAAAAGACCCCTCAACAATCAAGAATCAACCATAGAACTACAATGCGTCATCGGGAAATGGTTTGAAAATGTACGCTACAAAGATAGATCATGCGATGTAGAGTGTAGAGAGGGAAAGATGTGAGGTTCATTTTAGATTTAGACCCTCAGCAGTCGAGTATGAAGTTTCATGGAACTAAAGTGTGTCATAGGGTAGTAAGGGGTGTCGAATAGAATTCTAGGAAGATGTGTCATGAAGACACATAGTGTGAAGTGTGTAGTGTATGTGAGTTTCATGGATGTAGTATGCCCTCAATAGTCAAGTGTGAACCTTAGCAAAACAATACATCATAGGGTAAATATGATACAAAATGTATCAAATTGTGTAAGATCACCTAGAAATAGGAAATATGAAGCATGGACTTTAAGAGTGGAAATGGTAAAAAATGATGATGTTAAGAGGGGGACATTGAGTGTGATGCCCCCAAGTGTATGATGATGAGTAAGCTAGTTGATGAAGGTGAAGGGAAAGTGTCCTCCACATGATGTCTGAAGAGATAGAGGCATGTGACCATGCTCTAAAATTGGTGGTGTAGGATCGATGATCTATATGTGAAGGAGGCCTAGGTAGTGAACACCTATGTGAAGGAGATTTAGGAGGTGATGAGCACTTATGTGAAGTATACCTAGGAGGTGATGAACACCTATGTGAAGGAGACATAGGAGGTGATGAGCACCTATGTGAAGGATACATAGGAGGTGAAAGAAGTGGTGAACTCCTATATAAAGGGATTTATCAAGTAGGGTACTTAGGCTGAGGAGATGGACTAGTAGATCGATGAGAATAAGTAGGTCATGTGTGAATAGGAGAGCTAGGTGTAGAATTTTCCTTAGATTTGAGAGGCCCAAGGGGGCTAGATGCTCTAAATAGTCGAAGAGCATCCTCAAGAGGAGGCTGATGCAATAGTGTGCGTGGTGGAACTCCTTTGATAGTGATAAATTTCTTATTGTGAATGAATTTGAGACACAAGTGGTTCATGGAAAATATACCTTGAGTGGCACTGATCCAAGAAAGACCTAAGAGAATTTCATGGCCTTCGATTGTAGGTACCATAGTGAATTGCACAAACATGGTGAGAGGTCCAACTGTAACTAGAAGCTTGATGTACCCATAATATTTGGGGATTGGCTATGTAATTTGAGAGAGTGGATAGTTGATAGTGATGAGGAGTGTAATAGAGCACACACCAATAGAGCCGATGGATTGATCATGGTGTTATTGACAATATGAGATCCAATAGAAACATTGATGTCTAGTGTATTAGAAGAAAATGTAGCATGATAATCATGATCAGATAATGTGATGAGTAGTGGAGATGCATCGGTATGAAAAGGGTCACACAGTGTAAAGTGAGGTAGGCAACGACATGATAAACTACTTGGTATTTGGTGCAGAGGTTTATGTACTATGATGCAAGGAAGCGTGCAAAGCGCAAGGAGATCTACGGCCTAAAAATAGTAAACACCCTAGAAGGTTACAACTATGGCACATGAAAGAAATCAACTAAAGCATGAGAAAGAATAAAAATAGATTTAAATATGTTGTAAGGCGGTAGTTAGCGAGCAATAAATGTGGAAAAATCATGGAGATCTATAAAAGGAGGTCGAGAAACTTCATTCTTACCTTTCACAAGAGAGTATTTGAGAATAGAAGAGTTATTGGGGTGCGAACCGATTCAAAAATATTGAGAAATAGAGAAATTTGATGACCCCAAAGGAAGATTTGGCATGGCCTAAGTTAGGAATCCTTTGTAGGGAGTGTGAGGGAGAACAATAAAAATGTGCTACAGCGTACGAGAACTAAGTTGCGAGAATCTAGGGTTTAGAAAATGGAATTCATAGCTAGGGAACATGGGTGAGGAGATACATACTAGATAATTAGATAAGAAGTTATAGGAGTGAGTTAGGGGAGTTGAAATTTAGCACCTAAGATCACCAATAGCAGCCACAAAGGGAAGAAAGAAGAAAGAGCCATAAGTAGAAGTAGAAGAAGCACCCAAGGATAGATTTTTGAAATGAAATATCTAGAGGGCATAATTATGGGACATATTTAGGAATCCCATGTTCAAAAATAAAAAGTGAATGATTACAACCATCACACTAGTTTGAACCCCGAAGCAAAGATTAAATAGAGAGAGAGAGAGAGAGAGAGAGTGAAGAATATCAACAAGTAGACTAAATATGACAATCCTATTTATGATGACGAAGGGTATAAGACCATGGAAGACATATGAGTACTGCAAATATATGATTTGTCATACTTTGGAAAACCAAAGTGCGTTTACTGATGGATCATGTCAAGATTCCATGAGGACTTCTACTAAAAAGGGAGACGAGTACACATTACCACACCATTGATCGGGAGGCTTATAGGGTTACGTGAGATCGGGTACAAAGATTGCTAATTACATAGATGATGAAGTGGGTGTGGAGGATACTATAGTTGAGATGAAATACTAGAAATTTGGGCATACGATGGATATTTTGAATGTCATTGACCCCATGGTCAATAGTTTTGCACACCTATTGACCAAGTTCAACGAAAAGGAAAGATGGGGCTAGGTGAAAAAAAAGTGGCTCCACATCATAAAGAAAATGGCAGAGGGGACAATGTATAATCTTGTTTCCTTCATCATAGAGGGAATTATTGAGGAAGCGCGTAAGGGTGAGAATATTTCATGGGGCACAATCCTCTTATCTATTGTGTTCACAGAGATTGGGGTCCTAGATGGCCCTAAGAAAAAAATGTGGAAATACCCACCAGAGAACAAGTCATTGGCCAAGATATTCAAGATTATACCTATGAGGGGGTCACAAGAACTTACAAGTTAAGGGTAGAGATGTGGTATAGGAGGATGCGTGAATAATTTGAGCATGAATGGCACATCCTAAGTAACTTGACTAGGGTTTTGGATGGAAAGGAAAAAAATTAGTATATCAACATTACTGCATCAGAAGATTTCTTATCAAGGATGGAAAGAAGAGTGCTTGGTGTAAGTTACCATATGCCTTCAAAGTGCTCTATTTGCAAGTTTCATCAATACATTTTTAGATGCATGCAAACTAAGGTTTGATGCGAACAAGGTGGAATATAAGTACCATACGTTGTGGAATACCTATGAGTACCTAGGTAAGTCGATTATATTGATACTTTAATATTTGATGATATCAACATAAATTCCATGACCTTGGTATTCGGGAAGGAAGAAGCGGCCAAGGTATACATATACTCGGCCAAAATTTGTTAATGGCAAGTACATCGATTATGAATTCAAAGTCCCAAAGCTACCAAAAGGTAATAAAATAGATGGGACAAGGAAATTGCATGAGGTCACTCCCGAGGTTAGAAGAAGAAATAACCGAGGAGGAAGAAGAAGAGAAAATGAACAACATCGCACTTAATCATAAAGACTAGAGGAAGATTTAAAAGGACATGTGAAGGGTGAGATGGTGACAAAGCAGGGCCATCTCGAACCCACGAAGTCACCACCAAGTTCACCACCTAAGTAGAGCCTAGTGAAGAATTAGAGATGAAGAAGACATGTATCAAGGGTGACACCGATGAGGAGGATGTAGTGGAGGAATTGTACTAAGAAAAGGGATTTGAAGATCAAAATCCACCAATCTAAGATGCACAGGAGGAAGTGCACAAGGAAGAGAGATCCACACATGATGAGGAGATGCATGAAGTACATGAGGTGTATGAGGTCCATGAAGGAACCTCAAGGTAATAAAAATAGGAGAAAAGATATATAACATCGGTGAGGCATGAAGTGTTGGGTGGAACCAGACACGCACAAGGAATGAACAACATGTACCCACTAGAAGGTGCACTTTGGTGGAAAGAGGAAGAAGAATGAAGTTGTGTGGATTCCTCAGATGAATTATGTCAATGATCAATCTACGGTGTTACATGTGTGTTTCCAAGGTATTGTGGCCGTAGAAGAGTTACATGGCTGGGAGGTCATCAATAATGAAGGGGAATCCATGCATACAAGGAAGATTATTTCATAGAGCATGCAGACACACATGGATGAGCCATATTTTGAGATTGTTGGAGATGAATTTGCTATGTGTAAATTGAAGAAGGCACCCAATAATTTGTTGACAAGTAAAGCCAACCACGTTGACCGATGAGAAACCAAGTAATGCTCTAAATAAGATGGTCAGAGATTTAGCACACATAAATCTAGACAAGGAGGCCACCATTCAAAATTTGGTGGAGGATAAGAATGATAAGGCACATGAGGTTCAACGACTTACAAAAGAGAAAGAGAGAGCAGAGTGATGGAACAAAGGTAGTCTTGGAGATGGCGAAGTAGATCGTAGATGATATTTTAGAGGCATGCCCAAAGTTTGAAGACAAGGTCACAAGAACGTATCATTCCACACTACACTACTTTTAGGACTTAGTGCATTGGATATTACAGGAAAAGACAAGTGTGTAGGGCCCGAGTGAAAAGACATTACTGCAGAGAAGGAGTGGAATAAGAAGGTTATAGTGCGTAGGGTTGTGGAGTATGACGCCATGTTACAACATCAAGGACTAACTTAAGAAGGTAAGTTGATCGTTGAACAATTGCAAAATCTAGACCATATCCTTAAGGAATAAAAAATCTAGGAAGAAAACGGGCGCTAGTGGCCAAGAAGGATGAGACGCTTGGATGAGAAGAGAAGATGACCATAATTGCAAAGAAGTGCGACGTGCTTAAGGAAGCAAGGGAGACTTATGAGGTAAGAATAAATGAGTTGGTGTCCCAAGTGGCACGAAGGATGGACTTCACAGAAGGAATGATTTCGGCCTAGCTTGGAAGTGACAAGGGATTTGAAGCACAAAGGGGAAGATATGACTCCAGATGAGATGGTTGAGATCGTTGGGATGATTCCAGATATAGCTAAGAAGGACTGAAAGAATGGAGTGAGATGGAGAGCACTCTTAATAAAGAGTACCCTTAACTTTCGTAGGCAGTTAAGGACTAGGAGGGATCAACATGTGTTGGATAATATTTAATTATTTCATGCTTTTAGAACATGGATTTTCTTCTTCTTTATTGGGGTTATAAGAATCGTAAACCTCATTTCTAAGGACAAACATATAATTAGTGTGGAGTAATGTTGGACTTGAAAAATAGTTAAGTGTGAAGAAGGTGCGGGGAAATGAGGCACACAAGTGGGGCATATGAACACATGTGAGGACCAATAATGTGGCACGTGGAAGGCTCACGCCTGTGAAGGTAGATTCCATGACTTAGCCAATTTTGTAGTTACAGGCTAAAAATAGAAAAAACAAGATGGAGTGAGGAGAAAGCAAAGGATGAAAGCATGGTGCCTTGGCAGCCAAACGAAGGATATTTTTTCATAAATCACATGCATCATGAAGAAAAAGAGTCATATATTAATTAGGATATTAATAGTATTAAAGTAGGTTCTATTTATAAGATAGTCTATTATTAGTAATGATTGTAAAAGCATGCAAGATTTAAAGCATGGTTATTTTTAAGAAAGTAGTGCATAATGTACGCATGGCTATTTTGATCATGCAATTATTTTGAGAATGTATAAGTGGTGAAGGGAAAGTACCCACCCATATATATATATATACTTATTGTTATTTTTGTTTGGAGACAACCAGTAAAATCTAAGTATGGTTATGGATTGTAGTATGTTATTCAACTAGGGTTTGATGCTTGTGCATGGTCCAATGCCTTGGTTTACATATGTATTCAACTTCACATTATGTAATACTTTGTTATAATAGATTATGGAGGATGGATTATAGTTATTGATGTGAGGATGGTGAATTCATGATGTAGTTGGTATTAATTGTTATCTGAGTTGTTATGTTCATTATTACATGTGTTTTTAATTGAATGTATCAAACCTATTGATGAGTTTAGTATAATAAAAGACTAATGAGTACTTAGTTATATATCATCATTTATCTGTAGAGCATGCAATGAAATGTGTTCCAAGTGGAAAAAGTATTTAAAAGCATCACAAAAGAGGACCTTGTGTGTGGAAGCGTGAATTGTATCTTGTGTGCAAGCTTGGAAGATCGCATTCAAACCTATCTGAATGAGGTATTAAACCTATCAATGAGGTATTAGCGTTAAATGGGGGAAATAAAAGACTACACATAGAAATATATTGAAGTGCTTTTTGTCTACATTTTCCCCAAATTTATTTTTTTGAGTGAATAATCGATATTATAAATTAGATAAGAGATGCGTACTTAATAACCATGTAGAGCATGCAATGAAATGTGTTCCAAGTGGATAAGTGAAGTGTGGAATGATGCAAAGTGAAGCATGGAAACTATGAAAGGAAAGTGACCCTGTGGGTGAAGCATATGAATTGTACCTATTTTTGCAACTTGTGGTTGTTTTTTCTTGTAAGGAAGGGCCTGCAAAAGAAGATCCAAAGATTAGTCAAAGTCCTATGTCCGATAAATCGGAGAAAAGTGTGCGTAAGTATGTAAAAGTGTGTAAAGGAAAATGTGCATTTGTATGTATAAGAGTGTAAAGGGTAGAAAAATGTCCTAGAAATGTTGTGAAGAGTGATTTTTTGGGTGATATCATGGTAATAGTGATTTTTTTGGGAGATTTCATGCCAAGTGGGAGTTTTTTGGGTGGTCTCACGACAAATGCAAGTTTTTTAGGTGATCTCACACCAAAGAGAAAGTGTTGGGGAGAGAGGTATAGTTTTACTCTCCATATTTGACTTTGCCCAATAAGCACCAATGTAGATGGTATGTCCCTAATTTCATTATTGTTGTCCCGATTGTTCGAATTAGTTTTGAATTATACTGATTAAAGGAGATAGAATACCTTCTGTAACTAAAGGATTATTCTTGTAGACCGTAAAACTTATCTCAAGACTTATGTGAACTGTGTTGATCTAATTAGTTGACTTTGTGTTCCCTTAGGAAATTAGATTTTAGGGGAGGACATACACATCTAGGCACTATTGTGCTGAGTATGGGGTTGGTGTTTGTACTATGATTCTGACCCATGTGTGATTATGGAACATTATCCGATTGTGTCATTGCGTTGTTCCTATAATGGTACTTTTATGTTCGAGTGAAAGATGTTCGAAAGGAAAATTCAAGTCTAATGAAGCTAAAGTTGTTCAAGTATAAGAACCATAAGATACCGATGAATGTGAAGAATCGGTGATGAGGTTGTCTTCACTTCACATCATCTGATGGATCTTCTACTTGAGCAACTTTAGCTTCACTAGACTTGAATTTTCCTTTGAGAACATCTTTCGCTCAAATACAACAATCCCATGTTGGCATATTATATTGTAATAGATGTCTCTTGATTGTCCACCTTCACATGTGTTCGTTTAACTTCTCCCATCTCATGAACATGTATATAATTACTTGTATGATTAGTCAATTATCATCCAATAAAATTAACTCTTCTTTGATTTGCAAACAATTCCCTTGTTTGAATTTTGTAATTGATAACTTGAAGGCCAACCCATAAGTGAAAAAGATGCCCAAAAATAATTATCTATAAAGTACATATTTCATTGGAATCTAGTTTTGGCTAATATAACATGAAAAACTATTTAATATTTAACATAATATTAAAATAGATAAATCCTAAATTACAACTCCGATTTCTTATCCAGCATTGACTAGTTTATATACTAACTTTTGAAGAGAATATAGGTTTAGTCTTTCAAATTTACATTATTTTACAAGAAAATAGATATTCCATTGAAATCAAATTTTAATCGAAAATTAATATAATAAAAAATACTACCTTACAATCGCAATTCATTCATCCATCGAAAATTAATTGCTATGTAAGTTTGTTGAAGGAATTCAAGTTTGATCTTTCAAAATTATATAGTTTAATTTCTATATAAATGTTTGATCACAAAATTTCTATATAAATGTGAAATCACAAAAAAATGAATGAAAGAAGTTAATAGAATGTGCATATACTTTGGGTAATTTGCAAAAAGAAATAGATTCATAAAGAAGCTGAACAAGTATGGTTATGTTATGTATATTTATAATATTAAGAGAGTAGGGGAGGAGAGAGATAAAGAGAAAATAATAAGAGAGAAAATAGAGTCATAAACAAGAAATATAAGGTCGAAGATTTACGTAGCTCCACAAAATATAAGAGAGAGAAGTCAAAAAGTAAACAATTTTCATGAGTTTTTTTCCATTGGTGAAGTTGCTTCGCTAAAAAAGAACCCACCAATAATCAATTCTTAACAGATGGAAAGACCCCGATACTAAAAATGATCAATTAGGCCGTAATATTGTGTCGGACATAATATGTGGATAGATACCTCTCAATCCTTCCACTAACTTTTATTAGGTATATTATTCTATGTACATAATCCACAACTTAAACAAAGAACACATATCAATAAAAAAATCTAACTCAAACAAATAATCAATCCATGCTAACACCTTATCAATTAACAAGTCCCTCACCAAAATTCATTGTACTAATTAACTAATCACATACCAAAATTGAAAATGCAATAATGAAATCCTTAAGGGTTAGGTATAGAGTAATTAACAAAATTAAATACTTGAAAATATTGTTTTGAAGAACTTAGAACAGCCTTAATATTACCATAAAGGAAATTTAGAAAAAAAGATTCATGAAAAAAAATTAATAATTTGATTTTAGGGGTAAAAATTCAAAACTCAAAATATACTTGAGGTAGTATTTACCTTATGTTGAAGTCACTAAATATTGGAAACGAAACAAACCCTCGAAACAAAACATCCACCGCCAAACAAATATATGCAAAGATGGATCCAGAAAAACAGAATCTCATGGGGACAAAAACATGCTACAAAAAACAAGATAAGGAGAACGACTTTGACATAATTATAAATTATGGAATTGTAAACTCACCAATCGTTAAACTTGCTGATCACATCGCATACCCTTTTCTATACAGAAACATTCAATCTGGATCCGAATATACTATGGATGGGATTTTACTGTGCACACATAAAACAAACAAATAACCTGCATCGCAGTGAGCATGAAGATTACTGTGGCTCCCAAACCCCAATCACATACCATGGCTTAGAGCCATAAGCTTTCCAGAATTCATACCAAAGAATTTTATAATTGATCCTCCATTTTTTACTGTAGTAGTCGTGTATGGCCTGCCTGGTTTCTGCAATGGAAGCGCACTGCGATATCGACGGAGACTGGTTCGCCGAGTTCCACAGCGCTGTCAACTGCGTGTACTTTCGTAGATTACCCACAATAATCCCTCTTTCCCTCATAACAAGCGCCCTTGTCTTGTTATGAATGAGATCACTCATAAACTGAGCGTATTGGGTGAATTTTTTCACCTTGTATTTGGGAGAACACAATTCTAATGCAACAAGATTTCTGATAAAAACCTCCGATTCCACATTCAATATGATAAGAGGAAGTGACAAAACCGAAGTTTTGCCATCAAATTTTATGTGTTCAATGCTGTCTGCGTTGGCCTTGAATTTTACCCCTGCATTCTTCAGTTTGAGCGCCGAAGGAAGCTTGAACCTGATGTCGGATGCCTTGGGCCATGGATTCCACGAATCCTTCTGAGATCCTGAAACTATATCCATTCCAAAACAAGAGTAATGATACATTTCCAGTATGTGACACCTCCTCGGCGACCTGCAAAGATGTAGAAATCAAAAGGGCGATATATGTTTGCAAACACAACTTTCAGTACCACATCAATTCTTTCCCTGGCAATTTCCATGGAATCGATCTCCATGGCGAGCACTTGTTCCAGAACGAAAAGCGGTATTTGATTCTCCAATTTCATTACATCTTTGATGATTGCAAGCACCATGCTGTTATCGCTTTCCGGGCAGAAAACAGGATGAAAATGCTGGCAAAACAGAGGATAATCATCTCGATCTCCGTCTTGAAATGGGGTAATATAATTTCTGAAGAATTCAAGAAGGAAGCAAGCATCCCGGGCGATCATCCAGGAAAGCACTTCTCCGCTGCAGTCGATTTCCTTGTCGTAGCAATCCCTTATTTGGGGTTCCAAACTCGTAATCTTATCGACCACGCAGAGGAAATTCTTTCCTGGGAAATTTTTCTGAATATTTCGCGATACCCTGCGCGCAGCTTGGGCTTTGTATTTTTCCATTCCTGTGAGTTCTGGTTTGCCGAAATGGTAAGGACCGATGGAAACAATTTCAGGAACGTAGGCTGCTTCATTTTCGTTGAGTAAGGGTTTGGGTACGCTGAAAATGCAGGGCGATGTGTGATGTTGATCGTGAGTTTCTTCCTGGTAAGAAAGAACCTCGTCCTTCACCTGGATCAGCCATTCGGCTTCCTCAATTTGCAGTCTCATGGATTTGTTTCAGAAGCAAACGGAAACAGAGGAGATGACGGCCGGTTAACGACATACAACTTTTGAACAATTTGCAGCTTTGACTGTTTAGATGAATTATTGAGCGCACGAGGCCGGTAACCAACTTTCTATCGTTGAACAAATTCCTTTTATTGGACTTACGGAAATTTATTGGTGTCGGCGACAGGAAATACATATTTACACGACGAACCTTCAGTTCGCCCTGTTCCAATCTACGGCAGATATTTACGCCTGACGGTGCAAGATCATCCGTTGAATACCAAGTCCAACCATCGATTGCTTTCAACGACGTGAAAATTCGGCACAAACGGTGCACGCCTTCCGACTATGCTTAATAGGGTGATAGACCCCGCCCATGTAAACACTAGCAAATGTGCAATGGAAACATCGAAAGGGATGTATCGAAGAAATTAAATTGGATGGAGCGAAACATTAGGGGAGGAAGAGGGTTGATGAAGAAGGGGTTTGAGGGAGGAGAAGTCCATGGGTGGGGAAATCTTAGGGGAAACCAATGCTACACTCTTATTTTTTTTTGTAAGGAGGCACATAAGAACCACGTTCCATTTTTGTTAATTGTCTAAAAGAGAAAGGGAGTGTGAAGTGTAGGTTGTGAAGGCAATGTACTTTGTTGATATCTTAAAAAAGCGCATATGGTCGATGAACAATTAGAAGGAAACTTTCATGTGTAAATCCCAAATTCTACCTATTTTAGATACTAAAACTTTACGTTCAAGGTTTCGTGTGTCATCAATTTCATGCACACTCATAATTAGGGTTTATATTTAGCATTTAAGGTAGTGATCAATGTTTCCCTTGATCAATAGTCATGATGATGTCGTCCAACAATGATCATCTGGCACAAAATCTTGATCTTCCATTTCTCCAATGTGTGTCAAGCACAACCGAAAGACTCCCATGGATTTGGAAATGCCTATTAGAATAATTAATGTTTGAGGCATTGAAAAAAGAGTGAAATTGTTTGATCTTCAATCCTTCAACTTTAACTTCTTCAATGCCTCCCTATTGGCAGCTCCATTTCACTGACTTGTTTGCTTGGCATGAGATCCTTTGTTGATCAAGATTAGGACATCATAAATTATTTCTTAGTAAAAGAACAATACCCCAAAAAAGGAAATTTTATTATTATTTTCTTGAAATGTTTTTTGGGTGTGGAGTTCAACAATAACAATAATACACTATAGTGGGTCCATTAATTGCAATATTTTTATGATGATAGATGATGTTTGAACTTGCACAACACAACATTGGGGTTATTTCATAAAGTTAATAATGAAGTGGTTCATGAGATATCCATGTAGCACCAAATAGGAAACAATTTCCACATGAAAGAAATATAAAATAACAAATATAAAAAAGCTAAATGTGGGAAATGTATTAATGTTGTGCATTTCCCTCTTCACAATAGACATTCTTCTCCAAAAGAGGAAAGATAGATAGGGTGGCCTTTGCATGGTTTACAGAGGTTTAGTTATTTCCAACACAAGAAGAAATGAGACACTTTTTAATACTGTGACTTTTATTTTTCTGTTTAGTTTTATATATTTTTAAATTGTTGAGAGGTCAAATTTTGGAAAGATATTTTGACATATATCTAGAAGGTTATTAAAATATTTTGCATATCAAAGAGAAATTAAGGAGATAATATTTCGGGGGTAGTTGGTAAATATGATGAAGCAAGGATTGAGTAACAAGAGTCAACTTAATAAAAAATAGTATTGAGCTTAAGAATAACATTGTATTGTGTCTTTTTAAAGCCATATGGAGGGGTAGTTTATTAAAATATTTTGCATACGGAGGAGAAACCAAGGAGAATATTTAGGGGAAATGGGTAGATATGATGAAATCCCATGTCGATGTAGTCTTGTGCAAGTAAGAGGGGAAAAGTATGCACTCTCAACATTGACAAAGGAACTATGTGAGGTGTAATTGTAGCATGATCTTTTTCTTACGTGGAAGTAGAACCTGGGCACCTCGACACCACAACCGACTATTATTGATGTGGTGGATGACATGATTAATGTAGGGATATTATCAAAAATCTCTTTTCCAACAATAATACACAAACAAAGGAGTGTTATCTAATAAGATAATTGGAGGACCTCAACCAAATCCACTAGATGCTACAACGAGCTTACTAACATTCCCATCGAAAGCATAAGCTGCAAATGTATAATGCAAAAGGTCACTAGAGGAGGAAACACAATTGAAATGTTTTACTTGAATTTAAATATAAGCTCTTTGTAGGATACCAAGAGACTGCGACGACCCATCCCTAAAGGATAAAGACTCATGCCATTAATCCTAGCATCCACATTTTCCCCATAGTCAAAGACCTCATAGAGTCTCCTTTACCATCACCTATAGATAGGAAGCATGGATATTTTGAGTGATCCATGTTTTTCCCTTTCCCATCATGCCCTCTAGCTCATCTTCATCATCCATCTTATCCTCTTTGTTAAGTGACAATATAGCGTGGACAAAACTAATCAATGTTATCATTGGAGTTGTGGATGTACAAGACCTTGAGTGGGTGTTCATGCATGGAGGAGAGCTCCAAGATGAGCTACTCCCTTGGCTCACTCACTAACATTCCCACTATAAAGCATAAATGAGAACCCAACCACCAAAAAATTAGGAGACATAATTAATCATATCATGAAATGGAGAGGACCGAGAGATTCGGTAAATAGATATTATGTCTCAAAAGAAAAAATTGATTAAACTATAATAATTAGTGTATTGAAAAACTTTTTTACATGTTTACATAAATGCCTTTTGGAATGTAGGATCCTTAATTTCAACTTTCACGTATGTTAGGAAAAAACTATCTTTATTGTTTGTCACGTTGCACCACTTTCCACCATGGTTTTTCACGTGAAAGTATGAAAATAATATTCGATGTTTGTCAAAAACGTTTAGATTCAACCTTGTGAAGAACATTTTTTATTTTGAGTACATTGTTTACAATATTTTGTCCATAAGGAAGTGAATGAGCAAGGGTTTATTTCTTGTAACTTTTGCTCAATATACAAAACATAAAGGATATTTTGGTGCATTATTTTAGAAAGTTAAAAATGAATTGGTTCATGAGATATCCATGTAGCACCAAATAGGAAATAGTTTTGACACATTATAAATATGAACAAGATGAAAAGATTAAAAATCAAAATGTGAAGAATGTATTATTGTTCGACATTGCCTTTTCACAATATCAAAAGTACTCATACTACTTCTCCAAGATGAAATTATTTATGTGGATGGATAGGATGCCCTCTCCATGGTTTACAAAGGGTTAGTTATATCCAACATTGGTAGAACCATGACACTTTATTATAATATTCTAACTCGATGGGATTTTGTGTAGACACAAAATCACACACATATTACTATTTTACTATGTCATCAAGTATGTTGTTATATGTATGGATCTTAAGTAAGAAAAGTATTCACTGGTGACACAATCCTTTGTCCATCCACTTGTTTTGATTGTTTCTATTGTCTTTCTCTCTCACACCTATCATTTTTGTACCCAATTCTGGTCAAGTCACATGGATCCTTGTCTGTCTGTATTTTCACATATGTCATCATTTATCCTAGGACACCAACGCCCACTCTGGACACTAGCGCCCATGGTCTTCTGTCCATTTTGATAACTTTTGTCCTCTTTGTTCTTGTTTCACTTTTTGACATTTGTGGTCGGCCTTTTTAGTTTTCTAATCCTTATCCCAAGTTCACAGTCGGCCTTTTGTGTCAAAAAAATTCAAACAAGAGATCTATATATATAAACAACATACACTCTATTATTTTGGTTGACAATTCTAAGGTGCAATCTCATCTACATACCATCACTACCATCAAGGGGATTGCATTTTTGGGACCCATACACTGCATAGGAATTATGTTGTGGAGCCTGTTTTCATGTGTGGAAATGTTAAAGATTATACACTAAATTTTTTTAGGCATTGAAAGACGTGTATGATACCTTGTGAAACGTTCTCTTCTTCCTGGTAAGAAAGAACCTCTTCCTTCACTGGATCAGCCATTCAGACTTCCTCAATTTGCGCCTCTCATGGATTTTTGTAGGAGAAAATAGAAACAGAGGAGATGACGACCAATTAATGACATACAACTTTTGAACAATTTGCATCTTCGACTAGCTAGATGAATTATTCAGATTACTTGCACGAGGTAGGTAACAAATTTTCTATCGTTGAACAAATTCTTTTTATTGGACTTGCGGAAATTTATTGGTTTCGGTGGAATAAAATACATATTTACATGACCAACCTTCATTCTCCTGTTTAATCTATGACGAGATATTTACACTTGATGGTGCAAGACCATTCGTTGAAAACCAAGTCCAACCATCGATTACATTGAACGGCGTGAAAATTCAAGCACAAATGGTGCAAGATACCTTTCCTTCCGTGACTACACTTAATAGGGTGATAGACCACGCCCATGTAAACACTAACAATTGTACGTAAAATGTGCGATCAAAACACCAAAGGGGATGCATCGAAGAAGTTAAATTGGATGGAGCGAAACATTAGGAAGGAAGAGGGTTGTGAAGATGGGGTTTCGGGGATGAGAAGTCCATGGTCGGGGAAATATTAGGGAAACCAATGCTACACACGCTTGTTTTTTTATAAGGAGACACATAAGAACCATGTTCCATTTTTGTTAATTGTCTAAAAGAGAAAGGGAGTGTGAACTTCGGTTGTGAAAGCAACATACTTTGTTGATATCTTAGAAAGCAAGGCATGGTCGATAAATGTTGATCAATCGAGAATCTTGAACTTAGCAAAGGAAATATAGAATTTTCATGCAAGAGAGCAGAGCACATTCAAACACACGGAAGTATCGGAAAGGATCGCGCGCGAAGAACAGAAACAAGTTCGAGACTTAGCCGTTTTCATGATGAGGATCTATTTTTGGAGATAGCGTGTGGAGCACACAAACCGGTCAAAGAATTACGTGACAAACATTGGATATTTTTGGAGGATCAGCTATAAAGCACTTTACATGGACACAGGATGGGAATAGATCTACTACTATCAGTTAACTAAAATAAGTCTATTGTTAGCGCACTTGCATGTGTGGCTATTTTTGTAACTGTGCGTGTGGCTAATAATAGCATGCGACCTATTTTGGGATTAGATAAGCGGTGAAGGGCAAGTCCCCACCCTTATAAATATGTATTGAACTATGTAAGCATAGAGAGAGTGTGAGAACTATGTTATAGTGAGATTATGCTTTCAAATCTGCAGCGCATGAGTGTATACTACTTATTATTATAAAGAAGCTTATGTGTATTACTGAATTTAATAATGGAGATTATGGACTGAATCAAGGTGTTATCATGGTTATAGTTTAGTATTGCATGCTTGATTTCATCATGGTTATCTTTTAAGTCTGTTATTCTCTAGATCTAGATTTGAACATGCAATATAGAATGATATATTAGTCATGGATCTGAATGCCTTAAGTCTTCATCATGTTAACATCCTACAACAACAACACCTTTATGCGCTTTGGGTGCGCTCAATCTAGGCTGAGTGACGTGCCAGTGCACACGCTTGGGCTTGTATTGGTGAATTCTAGGCTGCATCATTGGTTTTGTTGCCGGGACCTCTTTTAGTTTTTTTTAGGATGGTTCACGATGAAGACATACTGGTTGACCTTAGCAAGTGTTGAGGAGTGGATACATGATCTGGAAGAAGAATATGCATGGCGGTTCAACACTGGATCTGAGTTTAACACATGCATGTCGGTGGAATAGAATATGTATGACAGTTTATATGAGAGATTTTTCAATATCGCTCCAGTAGAATTGTACTAGTGGCTGATTACTTATGCATCTAAGAGAAATTGGAGGTATCACACACTTGTTTGGATGCAGGAAGAATTTCGAGGCCCTATGATGCTGATCCGATTTGGACTTGTATCAGTGGATATGTGATTCCATGGTGTTTTGAACAATTATATCTTGGAGTACCCAATTTCCACTTATTCATGACCAGAGGTAATCCCGAATTCTAGTGTTTGCAATATCTAAGGGGAACTTACTTACAAGGCATTCCACCGGGTGATCAAGGTCTGATGGAAACTTTGAATTTGGAGTGTAAATTGATGGCTAACTAAGACCCACCACACGCGTGAGGGCAATAAAGGTTTGGTGAAGGATGTAAGACCTAAGCGGCAAAGGAAGAGAGAGGAAAGGTAGATTAAGTATAATGAGGCATGCGAGGGGAGGTAGAGAAGCAATGGGAGGTTGCAGAGAAAATGGCATTGTGGAGAAAGATAGTTCAGGAAGGAGTGGAAGTTAACGTAGAAGACGTGGAACCCGAGCCTTAAACTCCCCAATTGAAAAAACATGATAGGGATCCTTCCTCCTCACGTAGAGCGCACCAAAGAGAGACGACACGGGCCACGAGAATGCATCCGAATCCACTTGTAACCTTGCCATTGCACTTGGTTTTCCAAAGCATCTAAAGAAAAACAATCAACAAGCTAATTTAAGCGGCGGGAGAGTAGGAGCGAGTCTTATAAGAGGAACAATGATGGAAATGCAAACGGATTTATTGTCATATGGGAGTACCTCTTTGGGTGTGTCATCAGCATAGAATTCGAGGCACGTAGATTTTGGACTATCTTACGGGAGTAGTAGCACTTCGCGATTGTTGGGGTCTGATTCTGATTCTCTTGTTGGGATATAAGGAAGTACATCTTGGGATACAAGGAAGTACATGTTCTGGTTCGACCCTTCTACTTTCTTGACGGGTACATCGTTTGGAATTTTGAAAATCATCGTGCCATGATGTGCTTGTTTGACTCAAAGACCCTGTTTGAAGCCATTGTACAACAATGATCGATTGTCACAGTATTGGTTTTGTAGACTTGACACCATCACTTGGAATTTTGAGCTTACAACTTTTGATTATGATCTCGCTTGTTATTGCTTCATTGGGGAATTTGTATATATCTTCCCCACTAGATAGATATAGATAAATGGAAGAGTATGGAAATCAAAGAAACTCGAGACTGAAAATTTATTGCCATGGCGCACGACGACGTGAGTGTCGACATGGCAAAAGTCGCGCATTGGCGCAGGTAAGTGGCACACGACACACGCAGTGTCGACATGGAAAAATTCACGCCCAAGGCGCGAGTAAGAAAGTGTTGAAACAAACATGGATGCGCCTATGGCGCACCTTCGAGGCGCAACATTTTGGCGACGGAAGCGAGACCACAGCGCGAAATATTCGAGATGGCCATAAATTTTCACAGGGAGCTCGGATTCATGCAAGGTTGGAATTTTCAGAAATCTTACGAGGTCCTCTATCCAACTACAATTGGATATCTTTAATTGGGTGAGAAAAAATTCTTAAAAATTCAAAATACAGTTCACCACTTTTTGGGTTTGCTAGGGTTCTCACCTACCACCATAATGAGATGAATTAAATGCAACCTAGAGGTGGTTGGGGTAGATTTGGAATTCCTCTCTCTTTTCTCTCTCATTCTTCCTATAAATTGTAAGGAGGGGATTCTTTCTAAAGGTTGGACATTCTTGTTTTGCCCCTCCCTTCTTCTCTTTGGCAGGTGATTTTGTGGAGTTCAAACCTCCCATCTAAAGCTTGTAATGCAACTTTGCCTCTTGACATTTTTGTGGTGTATTGTATCAATCTTTGGAGAAAATAATGCATGCACAGTGGATGATTCTCAACCCTCTCTCGTGTTCATTTGCATCCTTCGATCTTTCACTATAAATTTGGTTATCTCATGCATGATCTTGCATTGCATTTAAATGGTTTGTGTTTATTGGCAAGAAAGGTGTTCTTCATTCCTCGGTGCATCACCTTTGTAGTTTAGTTTTATTTTATGCATCTTCTTACCTGTCTCATTGAAAAGTTAGTTTAGGTTTTTGAGTAAACCCTCTCGCAAATTTTACGTGTGTATATGAACAGAGGAATAGGAACCGCCTTCATCTGGAGAGCTTTTCCGATTTCGCAGGTCCCACACTTGGGAAAAGCTCCATGTTATGTAATCGCATTGAGAGTCTCACCCATCGAGTTGTAGACATTCGAAGTCTTGTGATTAACGCCATCAACAGGGACCTTTTTATTCTTACTGGCCACATTGGGGCCTTGAGAAAAGGGCTTTTCCTGGGCCTCATCTTGGATTGAATTGATTTCCTCTTCAACTTGTAATAAGTTCATGAGTTCTTCAAACATCACTACCCTGTTGGATACATTCAGTGTCATAACAAAAACTCGGAACTGAGAAGGGAGTTCCCTCAAGGTGATCGAACCAAAATCGTATCTTCTACCTTCTCACCAAGAGATATTAACTCTATTCATAGCTTGGCCACTCGACGTAAGAACTCCTCAACTTTCTCATCGGACCCCATAGATAGGGTATGCAATTTTGACTGAAGATGGAGAACCTTAGTCTTATTCTTCACCTCAAAGATGGTAGCAAGATTTTCCCATGCCTCCTTCGGTTTCTGCATCTGAACATGTGGTTGCACATCATCGGTGATACTCAACATTATCATCATCAATGCTTTAGCACTTGTGATCTCATATTTAATGAGCTCATCAGGGTTTGTTGGAACTTGTGTGGACCCTATGACAATGCTCCATAATCCCTCAAACTGAAGGATTGTATGCATTTTTGTTTTCTAGGCTGCATAATTCGGCCCTTTAAGCAACTGAGCATCCGAAAGTAGAAGTTTTGGTGCAGACATTGTAATAAAATAAAATAAATACTTATTTATTTCAAGAGTTATTACAACTTTTACTCACTGATGAGAAGTACTAGCTCATAGATGCTCTCGATAGTTGAGTGATGAGATACATTGATGCTTTATGGGCGTTCTTCTTCATCTTCATCAGCGTCATAGCCACTTCTAATTCTTGTCAAAATCTCTTTTCTTGAAGCTGACGTCAAAAGGACATAATCAAGGAGTCCTTTGCAAACTAGTTCGTTGAAGACAAGGTTGTTGGTGTTACGTAGCTTGTTAAGCAGTGCAAAGTAGAACCCGGAACTTTCAAGAGCTTCTGGACGGTGTTCTTTAGCATGCGAGTCGATGTTGCAGCTTTTAGTAGTCTCGATTATGTCATTCATGCTTGTCATTTGGTGTTTGATTTGAGAGAGTATACGTTTCCTTGGTAGAGAATTCATCTCTAGGAAACTAATGGCATGTTTTTTTTAATTCTCCTCACCTTTTATTTCACGCAGGGATCTGATCTTTGCCTAATTGGAGATTGTAATAATTTTCACGTGGATATCAAATTCTCACACAACATTTTCTCTCCTCTACACGTAGTTTGCAAGAATAGGCTTAATTCTCCACATCTAGCTAATAACCAAAAAAATAAGTTACATAAAGCTGAATTTGTTTCCTCCTTGGTCGCTACAATATCCTATACATCTGATTTTAGCAACTAAATGCCAAAAAAATGGACACAAGTAAGAAGGGACACAAGTATGTTTTCCATGTTTCCAACTGCACGTCTGATTTCCTGTGAAGAGGACAAAAAATTAAAGAAAAAACAAATCTTGGCATAGTTGAACAGGTTGACTCCAACAGATTTTGGAAAAACCAAAAATTGCTTTTCCTTTTACGTCCAAATGATAGCCATATGTCACGCCAAAGGTAAAACTCTCCTCAATGCAAATCATGTAGACCTTGATCCATTTGACAAATGCATGCACTTGATAATGAAACCTTACGATTCTCCTTTTCTTCTTCTTCATGCATGTTTCTAGCACATCCACTGAGATTTTTGATGTAGGATAAGAAGAAAAAGAATTGTATATATATATTTGTTTAAAATTTCTGCGTAGAGAATTAGATGAAATTTTGCAGGTAAATAGGATAAAAGACAAAAAAAGACAAGTGAATTCTTCCAAGCTTTGCTTCTGTTATCACCGAATCACAACACCCCTATGTTTATACAAGTGCATATACTTGAACTCACGGTGTGATTGGATAACATGGGTACTATCTCCAAGTTGTGGGACTTGCTACTTGAGATAGACCTCAGGAAAAGCTTTATTCTTGCTCCTAAACTACCTGCAACATTCTACTCTAATGCAAGGGAAAATAACTATTCTAATTTAAATTTCCAAGGGACCAGGGAGAGAGAATAAATAAAATCAAATCCTACACTAAATCGGTGATACACAAGAAAAGGAGGGTGTGAGAGTAGTCTTCAAATGCGTGAGATACATAAGCAAAGTGCACGCTAGAAGGGGTGATGAAAGTTCTCCATAATATAGCAAAATGTATTCACAACAATATCTCAAACATACACAATGATAATGGATTCCTGCAAGAACATAATAATAGACACAATATTCTTGTAATCAAGGTTGAAGGGGCAGAAGAATGCAAGAAAACACAACAGGGGAAGATGCATCGACAAACTTATATTTTATTGCTTCTTGATATGCACGGTTCAATCGGTTCTGAAAAAGGGGCTGGATCACCATGCAAGGAGTCCACAACAAGGGCCTATAACACATCAGCTTCACAAAGCAATTTTGGTAGAGCTTTGCTACAAAAACTACCTCCCTTTACTGATGAGCCCAACACTCCAATTTATAGAAAAATGAGAAGAGAAAGAGAAGGGAAAAATGGAAATCCCGAAATATGTCCTTCCACCACTTGTAAGAGGCATTAAATGGAGTAAAATTATTGTATATTACTTGCAAAAGGCTCCCCATACTGTCCTAGGTGCTGCAGCAGAGAAAGAATGATGACCATGCCTCTTAATTACACTCCCAACCACCAAATAAAACAACATTATGAACCCGGACACGTTTTCTAAAAAATATTGCTCAATATCTCATCAAATATGGAATTTCTTGATTGGTGTGCATCAAGCTTGGAGCCATGATTTCAATGGTACCAATTTTGTGTGATTTTGTTGAGAAATGCAAAAGTTATGGCCTTGAGTGCGCAGCGGCTATTTTGGGTCCAGCAAGCGTTTTATGTCATTTGATGGGAATGAGCATTAAGCGATTTAGCCAAAATTTATGACGGTTTGAAGTTCACAGTCAAACGTTGACTTTTCTTCTTTCTTTGCGGCGTTTCGTCCTTTCACGTCCCGTGCGTACTTTTGTCCCAAATCTCTCGGATGAATTCTCCGCATCGGCGATTTGGGCTTCCTTGTCACTTTTTGTGGCCTCTTCGCCTTTTCACGTCCCACACGTACTTGACCCGGTTGTCCCGGAAAAAAATCTCCGAACTACCCGCGATAGACCATCTTACGGAAAATCGGCCGATTCGCATCCCACATGTACTTTTTTCCCTTACATGTCTTAAACCACGCGAAACAAAAACTTGATGATTTTTATTGCCTGCGGCCGTTTCGCCTTTTCGCATCCCACGTCCTCGCGTACTTTTGTCCCTATTGTCGCTGCATTGCTTGGGACAAAAATGTCTGACTTAGCCGATTTTCTTTGTATTTCGTTGAACTTGTACGATGAACCTTGAAATACGACTCGCACCCTTCAGACCCGAAATGCTTTAAAACAATCCTGCAACCTTATTTTTTGCATTTTTTCCATTTTTCTAACTCGTTGGGATTTTTCCTTGGATGGGAGAGTTAGAGAGAAACCGAGGGGGCCCCCAAAAACATGATTTCGGGCCTTGAATCAATGTACTTGCTTGGGACTGAAGAATTTGATGCATGTTATCAAAATTACCTTGAGGTGTGAATTTTGGATAACACTTCCTTCACGTAGCCTCCTTGGTCGACCACACGCAGTAGGATAAAATGAAGAAATTTGGTCATTTTTTTACCACATGGGCAGAGTATTAAAAATTCCACGTAGCTTTTCCATGCAATTTGTTCCTCCACCATACAGATCCTTCTACGCAAATATTTCCACTAGAGTTTCAATGTCCAGGAAAATATATGTGCTCGTTCAAACACACATAGGTCAGAGATCAGGTTTTCTCTATTACCACATTGTGAGGAGCTTACGGTGGAGTGAAATAAAGAGATTGAATATCTCTTATTTTATTCATATTAAAAATAGAAGCACGAGACATATTATATAGCCGAGAGGCTTAACAATATTCCCCATAATAGTAGGAGGGGGTTACAACTTATCCAAGAAGAATGTGATATTATCTAATCTACACAATCTAATTATATAGAAGATATGCTATGTAATATTATGCCAACATAAATATCGTATGAAATTTCTTAATCTGATTTCTATTGTAATAGTAAATAAATGACAATTAAGTACAAAAATAATACCCAAGCAAACTAAGAAATAAAGTATGAAACCCTAATTACAAGAGGAGAAAGAGGTACTTATCTGATTCACAATAAAATCTAGAGGGTACCAGAGTGCTGACCAAATGAACAGAAGGTAGGAGTGTGACACGAAAAGCTATAAAAATGCAGATCTAGAGGAGCGAGGTTAGACAGGGGTTCTAGAAAGGGGCATGAATGCCCACGAGCGCTACAAACTTGAAATAGGAGCCTATGTACTGTGAAAATTCTTAGAAACTCAACTTTTTAAGGTCACAAGTTATTTCCTATTGTCTATTTTTGGTTCTACTGATGATCGTCGAGTTTTCTTGAAACTTTCAATGAAATATGAACCTACAAACCCCTCAAAATGACATCAAATCATATAAAATAAAGATGCGAGAATGAGGGTCGGACTCGTCCTCGGTTGTCGGAATGGTGAACTTATGACTAAACACTATAATACATCGTAGACCCTATGTAGTTCTATGTGTATGTGAATGGAATTATGTCCTAGGTGGCTCTTGTGTGTGTTATACTTGATAGTGAGAAAATAGCTAGATGTAAATAAATATAGTAGATGTATGTTATTGGTGAGTTCCTTGGTAATCATGAGAGTATTCAAATAAATAACCACAAAAAGGCTTCTCCATTTGGCTCAATCCATGTGTGTGATTTGGGGAGGAGGATGAGTTGTATGGTCATTTAAGAACAAAAAAATAAGAAAGGGAAAAATTTTCACTAAAAACCTTACAAAAAGAACAAGTTCAAGTCCTATAGTGAAAACCTCTTTGAGGTGCTTGCGGACAAGAAAAAATAACAATAAATGAAATAAATAGTTGACCCACTTGAAGGTGAGAATCTCTTTGAGCCACCTGTTGGTACCCAAATTTAATCTCCTTCAAAGGCCGAGCAAAGCATCATGGATTTAACAAGACACTCAGAGGTAGATAGATGATTATGTATGTCATTTTGCAGCTGGGAAGCAATCTATCTGAATTTTTAGCACTCAGGATTTGAAAAGGAGTGGGTAACACCTTAAGAGGATTTGATCTATCCTCACTATTTTAGGTTGTGCCTTTCAACCAAGGTAAGAGAACCCTTTTGTAGCTTGTTGTTTATGGAGGAGATGGAGATGTCCTTCCTAATGAAGTTGTTAAGGAGACCTTGGAGAAAATATGATCAATGCAAAAAATATAACTCTCACGAGTTGTCACTCTAGATAGTGGAGATATTTTCTGGGAAAGGTTCAGGCTACTAAAGACATTTGAAATCTTGATTATTTTTGCATGCTTTAGTAATGGAAATTATGCTTTTGTGCACACACATGACAAACATGGGTCGTATGGGTAGGATTAGTTATTTTAAATGAATTTTTGGTGGGAGGTGAGGTAGAATGAACTTGATTTTGCAGATCTCTGAGAACTCTTACAAAATGGAAAGTCTAATCAAAAAAATGCTTTAGAGAATAGCTAAAATGTTCCTTTAACTAGAATATGTGCTTCAATGGAGGCCCAGATTAGCACCTTTTCACACAATCTATGATATTTTAACATGAAGGCTCGAGTTAGAAAACCCAACAAAGTATTGAGATCCAAACCTAATCACACCCGAGGTACACCCAGAGGCTTACAGACAATCTCTCTCGAAAAATGAAAGAAAAGTGATTTTAAATCATTTATTTCATCCCCAGATGAAATCTCTTCCAGGAAATGAAATTACAGATGCCACTAAACTGTCACAAGGATTGAGACCCATGTGATTAAGACAAATTTTGATACAAGATTGCAACAGGAACAAGAAAAAACTATCTGCATACATTCAGAAATAAAACAAACATATTTGGCTTAAGATCAACACATAAATAACTTGAGTTTGATTAAATTTATCAACAGGGGAAAGTTTCTAGAACAATCTCAGAGCTTGTCAATGGTTGTACACTTGCAACCACCTTGACATGATCAAATTTAATACAAAAGAGATAACCAGGTTTCTCAGATGACTTCTCAAAAGACAGGCTTTGTCAAATTTTCCTCTTGGGAATTTTCTTCGACCTCTAACACTCCAACCTCTAACCATTTGCACAAAAATTTGTGCCATTTATAAAATTTACAAAAGAGCCCCTTTTCCCCCCCCAAAAATCATGACATTGAGTGCTACTAGTGCTCGCCATGATCACGATCGCGATTCCTAATCAGATCTATAAAAAAGTCACCAGGTGCTCGGGGGAAAATCTCTTTGAATATCTCCCACATTCAACTCCTCCTTCTAGTAGATCACTCCTTCTTCAACTCGCCAACCACTTCCACCCCTAATCTGTCAAATCTGGTTCCTTGCATGCTCGAGAGAAGAAAAATGGAAAATCATATCAAGCTCGAGAGTCAAACCATTTTAATGGCGAAAGACGTCTCCAGATCTCCTCCACCAAACTTAGATATCAAAATTAACTCTCCTCTCTGTTTGGCGTGTAGGAAATACCAAGAAATCATGAAGACTCACACTTCCAGGAGCGTTTCAATAAAATGGGGAAAATCATATTCAAACTCTCAAGTTCTGCCGTTGATCTTTACTTTGAATTTGGGCCATCCACGTGGAAGATTCATTTTAAGATGGGCCCTAGGGTTCTTCTTTGACTTTTTACAACTTTTGGAAAAATGTAAAATTTTCACATTTTGCTCCACACCTCCACCCTTGAGAAATGAGCTTGACACGTGTCCCAAGGTGGTCCCAAAAGAACTGCATGGCCAATTTTTGCTATTTCACCTCCTTTTTGGAAAAGGAAAATTTTCCAAGTTTTCCCCGTAGCTCCACCCTTGAAAAATGGGCCTGACACATGTCCCAATGTGGGTCCCAGTGGAACCACGCTTCCTTTTTACTTTTAACTCTTTTCTCCTAAAAGGAAAATTTTCCAAATTTCCTCAGGGTCCACACCTCCGCCATTGACCGGAGAAAGTTTTGACTTTTCTCCATCGGGCCCGGGTCATTTTGATGATTTTAGTCATTTGAACATCAAGGGGAAAAAAACAAGTTGCCCCCGATGGCCCGCCTCTCCTCTTAACATTTTCAAAGCCAACCTTGACCTCCTTCTTATCGGGCTTGCGGGCCATTTTGAGATTTTAATCCTTTTGATGACAAGAGGCAAAAATCCTATTTTCCCTTGATGGTCACTTCCCCCAACCCTTTGACTTTTCAAACTACCACGTGTCACAATGGCGCATCTTGAGATGATCCCCAAAGGTTGAGACCTTGAATGAGCATGGGCTCGCCACGTGTCATTATGGCGCAACTTCAAAAACCTTAAGGTTTCAAAATGATTTGGTGGGGGTGCTTCCATTTTAGAATTTTATTCCATTTTTCCAAAGGGAAAAACATTCAACTTACCTCTGAAGGCCCGCATCTCTGCCATTAGCTTTGCCACATGTCCTCTGTGGGGTCAAAGTAAGACTTTTTCCCTGCCACTTAAAATTTTCTTTAATCGAGTCTCAAACCACGGGGTGAGTTCAAACCTTTTTCCAAAGTAGCCAAAAGGAAAAAGTTCAAAAAAAAACCCGCTGTACCCCATCCAATTAGAAGAAGCCACGTAAGCACCAAAAGAACCAATCAGAAATGAGCGGAGCCACGGGACCAAATTTTCCCTTTTGCCAAAAAAGAAAAAAGTGATAAGTTAAAGCATTTTCCTACCATCCCTCCCAACCAAAAGAAGCCACATGACCACCGAACGTAAGGATGCAAATTTGACTAGGGAAACACCCATCAAACCATAAAATGCAAAAAAATGACCATTTGAGCCAGGGATGAAGTTTTTCCAAGGACAGAGGATTTAGAAATGTTGTACAAGGCTCAAATATGCTCTTCATAGCTACATCCATTCATTTTTCATCAAGTATTTGGGGTAAAATGACAAGGGCAACAAATCTCAACTATAAAAATGGAAAGAATGGGAAAGCCCAAGTTTTTGAATGAATAGAGGATGGGAGACCCAAATTTCAGACCTCTTTAGAGAAACAGAGAAACAAGGACACAAATATAGATCCATATGTGATCTTGGCCCAAGGAAAGATTAATTATGGCAACAAAGGAAAGTAGAGACTTCCCAGGCACAACACGGGGAATAAAATGTGATAGAGGCCATAAATCAATGGATTTTCAAAGGCAAAATGGGGCGAGACTATTTTGAGCACCAACATCGGCTCTAACTCGGGGATGGGCATTCCCTGTGAGTGCCACAAGAATAATAGTAGACCAAGTGCCAAAATATCCATTATTTTAATAGAAAATAGAGCCATCTCCCAAAAAATGAAATAGAGAAACCAACAAAAACAAGTCACCAAGGACCAAAATGGGCAAAAACACAAAAGACAGGAAATAAACAACAAACTATACACTATACAAGATATTTTTACCTTGATTCAAGGGGATCAATCCAAGAAATGCTTCAAATGTTTACCATTAATAGGAAACTCAAGCAATTCACCATCCAAATCCTTCAAGAAGAAGGTATGTTCACTAATCCTAATATCAATGGAGTAAGGGCCCATCCATAATGAATCAAATTTTCCATGCTTTCCCTTATCTTCATGCCTACTATCCCATAACAACACAAGATCTCCAACATTGAAAGCTCTGGGAGTGACCTTCTTGTCAAATAAATTCTTTATCTTTTCTCTAAAATTTACATGCCTCTGGTGGGATGCCCTCCTTTCTTCATCAAGTTCAACAATCTGGTTAATGTGAGCATCATAAGGACTTACTTCTTGATCCTCCAGTTGTTGAATGAACTGATATGAGGATAATTGCATATGCAGGGGCAGTAGGGCTGAGTTCCATATACTAACTCAAATGGACTCTTTCCAGTAACTCTCTTGATAATGATTCTATCAGCCCAAACAACAAAATTCAACTGTTCACCCCATTTCCTTTTGTTCAACTCCAAGGTTCTTATGATAATCTTCAGCAAATTTTTATTACTAGGACTCGCTTGTCCATTTCCTTGGGGATTGTAATTAGATGCATATGTCAAGTTGATCCCATACTCTTGGCACATTTCCACTAGAGGTTTAGCTCTAAACTCATGGCATTATCAAATCTACAATCTTGACTGGCACCCCAAACTTGCAGATGATGTGGTTCAAGAAAATCCATGACAATTTGGTGTGTTTCTCTTTTGGTGGGGATTGCCTCCACCCACTTGGTAAAGTAATCAATGGCCACAAGAATCCACTTATGGCCAACACTTGAAGGGTCTGAAATCTCACCAATGAAATCCATTCCCATTTCTTGAATGGAGCTTCAATTGATACAGGTATGCAAAGGAAGGGATCCTAAAGCTTTCAGTCTTCCAGAGAAGCGCTTGACAACTCTCACATCTTCTAACCAACAAGGTTGTATCCTTGAAGAGAGTTGGCCACCAATAACCAGCCCTCAAGATCTTGTGTGTTGTGACTCTTGTAGCAAAATTCCCCCCACAAACTCCTCCATGGAGATCAACAATTATCCTAGGGGCTTCATCTTCAGTAATGCACCTTAAGAGGACTCCCTCAGGGTTCTTCCAAGCTAACCCATAATCAGTAATGACATATTTATGGGAAGCCAACTTAAGGGCCCTTTTTTGTTCTTACTCAAATACTCAGGGTAGTTTAGATGTCTGAGATAGAAAATCACATCCTTGTACCACTCAAAATTCATTAGTTTATCAAAGACATCTACCCTACCTTCTTCTACCTCATTTACCTCAATAGTTTGCAAGTTGCTCTCAGCCATAAGCCTAGCCAAGCCCAAACCTCTCACCAACTTCATGGTTTGGATATCCATATCATATTCTTGCAACTTGTTCACCCACCTGCACCTTTTTCTTGAGACTTCCATCTCTAATAAAATGTCTTTTACCATGGTGTGGGGAACATAAGCAACCACTTTAGAACTTAGAATGTAAGGTCTAAAAACCTTTTTTGCTTTTACCAAGGAAAATGCCTATTTTTCCATGATAGTGTACTTCAGCTCATCCCCTACAAGGCCTTACTGAAGAAGGCAATTGGCCTCTCAACCCCTTCATCATCCTTCTGCAATAGGAAAAAAACAATGTTCTCAAAAGAAAAGGAAAACAGTTGGAAAGGCTTCTTATAGTTTGGAGCTTGCCATAACATGGCACATGCTTTAGTGCCTCTTTAATCCCATTGAAAAGCTTGGATGGTAGCCTCCTCCCACTTGATGACTTGGTCCTTCTTTAACATGGAAGTGATTGGAATGGTCAACTCAGCAAAGTTTGATATGAATCTCTTGATGAAGTTTATCTACCCAAAGAAAGATTGAATTCCTTTCTTGGTTCTTGGAATTGGAACTTTGCTGATGGCCTCTACCCTTTCTGGATCAATCATCACCCCTTCTTGTGACACAATGTGACCAAAAAACTTTTCCTTCTACACTCCAAAATGGCACTTCTTTGGATTGAGTGAGATGCCATATTCTCTACATCTTATCAACATCTTCTCCAAGTGCAGCAGGTGATCACTTCTCTTCCTGGAAATATAGTCACATCATCTTGATAAACAACAATAAACTCATTGATGTAACTAGAAAAAGCAACATCCATTTCTCTTTGAAAGGTAGCTCCAACATTCATCAGACCAAAGGGCATCCTGACATACACATACATATTTCCCAAGGAGTAGTAAAGGCTTGTCTTGATCCTTTTTTTCCTTCTTTCACCACAACTTGGTTATAACCAGAGAAACCATCTAAGGTAGAGAATTCGAACTAGTCACTAACTGCAACATGTTTTCCATGTTTGTAAAGGATAATTATCCTTCATTGATGCTCTGTTTAGATTCCTAAAGTCCACACATAACCTGATGTCACCATTCTTCTTTCTAACTAGGTACTAGGTTTGCAACCCAAGAAGAATACCTAGTGGGCTGAATAATCCCTCCATCTCTTAGCTTCTTCAGTTCCTCTTGCATCTTGAGGGATAAGAGTGGATTGATTGGCCTCTATTTCTACCTGAATGGATTTGCATTAGACTCTAAGGGAATCTCATGTTGAAACAGATCCTCTCTGTATGCTTTTAATTCAACATAGGTCCAAGCCATGCAATCTTGGTATTTCTTCAACAATTGGATGTATGACTGCTTCTCCTCTTTGCTGAGATTGCTTGCCTAACCAAATTTTCCTTGGTTTCTCCTTAGTACCAAGATCATGCTCCTCAACATCCCTCGAGGCTGCCATATGTCTATTAATAATGCAATCAACATTATCAAAATTTGATTCAAGAGCAACCAACCCTCTAGGAATGGTATTAGTCTTTAGCTGGATGATGCCCTTATGAATCAAGGTTTCCTTCCCCTCTCTTGCACACACATTGGCTCCCAATCAATACTTTGATCAAAAATCTCCCTTGTTCTGTAGAAATATTCTGATCTGAGCATCATCATCAAAAACCTACCAATGTTTAATGTTGTCAGGGATAGAGGGTCTTGTCAATATCTCAACATCATATTCACAATATGGGGACATTGCAAATTGTCAAAATGAGACCCCAACACTAAAATTTTTCTTCAAGTCATTGAACTTCCTATCATGATGCACAATGTTGAATGAATCAAACATCTCAATGAAATCCCAAACTACATGCTTGTATTGTTTCATTCATTGATTCTTTGTGGCATACAGTTTTCTGACTTGTTTTACAATTAATTCTGAGTCCCTTTGACAATGATGTCTTTGACACCATATTTCCAAGCAATTCTTAAACCCAACAATAGTGCCTCATACTCAGCAGTGTTGTTAGTGCACTCAAAGTTGAGTTTGAAGGAAAAAACAATTTTTCTGACTTGAGAAAGCAAAACAACACCAACACCATTCCCAAACTTGGAGCAAGCTCCATCAAAAATAGAGTCCAAGGAGATCCCACTTGTTCAAGACACCTACATTCCTCAATCTTGTGCTCCTTTCCATCAACAAATCCTACAAAGTTATCAACATCAACATTTGTGTACAATACTTCATAAGATGCATTGTTGGGATCTTCAATAAGGTGCAACATCTTCTTTTCCCCATACAACCTGACAAGGCTGCCCTTAATTGGGATGGTGGCATAGGACATGTCCATTTGGACACTCCCACCAACACTTGCAGCCCATTTTCTAGACAATAGCATGCCCCACTTGGCTGGGCAGTCAACAATGACAACATCAAGTTTTAAATTTTTACCTGGGTAAGCTGCAAGTTGTACCACCAAACCCTTCACACATCCCACTACTGAACTTCTATGGAGTCCATGGTAGTGCACTTCCCATATCTTATCTTGTCACTTTGATATTCAACTCATTCATGACTTCCAGAGGCATGACATTGCATGATGCCCCTGAGTCAAACATGCAGTTGTGGAGTAGTCTGTCCTTAATGATCAAAGTGGTGAAGAATGGATCCACATTCAGCTAAGAATCCACCAAGGATGTCCCCAAATAGACCTCAGGTGGTTCACCTAATTCCTCTAATGTGGTGGTGTCTCTAACTCTTTAATGATTGGAGGAGTCTCCACAATGTTTACATTTCTGCCTAGGGCAATCTTCTCTTCTTTCAACCCCAAGTATTCAAATGCTCTCTTTTTATGCTTAGGAACCCTAAGAAACTCAACAATTGGAACAAAGACTTTGATTTGACATTAAAAATTGGGAAATATCATATGGGACATTCTTTGGAAGGATGGGTATTAGAGGAAAGCTAACACACTCACTAGGTGGTACAAGATTTTGACAACTTGGGCATGAGGAGGGTGTTTTTTGTTTGGGAGCTCATATTTTGGCCAGATGCATCTTTCTTAGGAGCCTCTTTAGGAATGTTTGAAAGTAAGCAAGGATGGTGGGATGTTATGATCCTCATTGTGGATTTCACTAATGCCTCGAGGTTTTGGTCTTTCTTAGAGCCTATTTCTTAGGAGCTTCTCTAGGATTTTTGAAAGTAAGGGAGCTTTTGGCTTGGCTTGAGGCCTTGTCCCTTTAACAACCTTACTTCTTGTGTTATATTCCTTCTCTTGAGAAATAACAACATTCATCAGTAATTTCTATCTTCCTCAAATGGGATTCCTCCATCACACTTATTTATCATTAGAGCCCTTAAATATTCAAAGTCATTATTGGGAAATTAAAAATCTTACAAAGTATCTACTTCTAAAGTATGAGAGGGAGGAAGAATAGGTACCCTATGAATGCAGTCCCAAAAAGTGGCAATAGTCCGGGCACTTATCACCTCAGTTGAAGTTTCCCCTTGTTGTGAGCTCATGGAACAACCCATCATGCAAACATCATTATCATTATCATCATCAACTTCTTCTTCTTGTTGATCTTCTTCACAAGGAGCATGGGGCATGAAACATCTGTCACACCAATCAATGACATATGTCTCCTCCACAACAACAACTCTGGCAAGCTAAAGGATCAGGCACCATTTTGTTTTCCTTGCCTTGGGGCTGCCTATTTCCAAATCCAATAGGTCCCTTGCCTCTGTCATCAGGTCTTTGGTGGTTTGTGAACCTGTCTTGGATTTGTTTCTTGTGTTGACCTTGTGAGCTCTGCCCAATTCCTTTCTCATCCTGGGCTAGTTTGTAGGAAATTTCTTTGACAGCCCCTACCAAAGTCTTCACAACTTCCTCCAAATCAGTAACTTTACTTGTTTGAGGTTTTTAGGTTAATCAACTTCACACCATCCCTCTTGGGAGGTTTTCCAATTTCCTTGATATTGTTTTCAATTTGCAAATCCATAGTGAAGGCCTACCTCAAATTAGCAGGGTTTTTGTCCCTCAAGTAGTAAGCAACCTTTTTATCAAATGCATCTGAATATTTGATCAAACATGATTCATCACATGGCCTTATCCTAACAGGAAATCTCCTCAAGGTCTTGTTAAACCTTGTGTTGAAATCATGTACTAACTCATTAGGATTCTTTTTTATGTTTTCAAATTCTGTCAAAAGAAACCTAGGGTTAGTTCTATCACCATACTACAATTTAAATGCATTGCTCATCTCAATCCAAGAATCAATAGAGTTATCTAAAAAGCTTTATACCAGTCCCTTGCATCCTCTTCCAGAGTATGGATAAACAACTTGATATATACATCTTCATGTTCAATCTCAAAATATTCCATCATATTGATAAAAATCTTTAGGTGTTGATCACCAGTTATAGCGTTGTTTCCTTGGAACTTTGGTAGTTTGTTCCTCACATCTTGAGGAACTGCATTTGGATAACCAACCATTCCCACAAAATTTATGGGACCAAAAGTGTTTACAACAAATGGAGGTCTGGGTGGGGGCTAGGCCATATTGTTTTGAGGAGGTGACCTTAGAGGGGTAACAAATTGATAAGGGGCAGAGGGTCCTTGGAACACAAGAGTATAACTTTCAAAATGGATACCCCTAAAGGCCTTGTTTCTTGGAAATCCCTATCAAATTCTGAAAAGATAGGTGTAGAATGAGAAGAAAACTTTTCAAAATCAAATGAAGGCCCTCTCTCCAAGTTGGAGAATTCAATTCCACAAAGAGGCTACTTGATTCAGAAGCACTTGAATTGCAGTCTTCAATAATAGGTCGATCACTTTCATCAATGGAGATCCCTCTTCTTGTCTGCTGATCTCCAACAACTCTCCAGGATTTTCTTCCTTCTGATTTTTCTTTTCCTAGCTCTAGAAATAATGTCCTAGTAGGATCCCTAGCAAAGAAATATCTCCTTCCTTCCAACTTTGCAAAGATTGGTAGCAAATCTCACTTGACAAAGGTGAAGACACTAGGTACTCATCAAGAATCAGATCAACATGGAGTCACCACTAAGGATTTCCACCTTAGTTATGCAAATGCACTAAAATATGATCTATCAAATGTCTGTCAGCACTAGAAATTTGAAATGAAAGATCTTACTTCCCTTTACCAAAATTTATCAGTGAATACTAGTGCAAAAACTTGTAGAGACTGGAAAAGTTGCATACAACACCAGGGTTTGAGTATGAACTATAATCACTATGTCCCAACAACAAATAGATATGGCGCCAAGATAGTGTTGGTACCCAAATAAGTAATCTCCTTCAAAGGTACCCAAATTTAATCTCCTTCAAAATGAAGCATCATGGATTTAACAGGACACTCAGAGGTAGATAGATGATTATGTATGTCATTTTGCAGCCGGGGAAGCAATCTATCTTGACTTTTTAGCACTCAATTTGAAAAGGAGTGGGTAGCACCTTAAGAGGATTTGATCTATCCTCACTATTTTAGGTTGTGCCTTTCAACCAAGGTAAGAGAACCCTTTTGTAGCCTGTTGTTTATGGAGGAGATGGAGATGTCCTTCCTAATGAAGTTGTTAAGGAGACCTTGGAGAAAATATGATCAATGCAACAAAATCTAACTCTCACGAGTTGTCACTCTAGATAGTGGAGATATTTTAAGGGAAATTTAAGGCTACTAAAGACATTTGAAATCTTGATTGTTTTTGCATGCTTTGGTAATGGAAATTATGATTTTGTGCACACATAGGAAAAACAGGGTAGTATGGGTAGGATTAGTTGTTTTAAATGAATTTTGGTGGGAGGTGAGGCAGAATGAACTTGATTTTCTAGATCTCTAGAACTCTTACAAAATGGAAAGTCTAATCAACAGAATGCTTCAGAATAGCTAAAATGTTCCTTTAACTAGAATATGTGCTTCAATGGAGGCCCATATTAGCACCTTTTCACACAATCTATGATATTTTAACACGAAGGCTCGAGTTAGAAAACCCAACAAAGTATTGAGATCTAAACCCAATCACGCTTGAGGTACACCTAGAGGCTTACAGACAATCTCTATCAAAAATGAAAGAAAAGTGATTTTAAATCATTTATTTCATCCCCAGATGAAAGCTCTTCTAGGAAATGAAATTACAAATGCCACTAAACTATCACAAGGATTGAGACCCATGTGATTAAGATATATTTTGATACAAGATTGCAACAGAACAAGAAAAAACTATCTGCATACATTCAGAAATAAAACAAACATATTTGGCTTAAGATCAACACAAAATAACTCGAGTTTGATTAAATTTATCAGTAGGGGAAAGTTTCTAGAACAATCTCAAAGCTTGTCAATGGTTGTACACTTACAACCACCTTGACATGATCAAACTTAATACAAAAGAGATAACCAAGTTTCTCAGATGGCTTCTCAAAAGATAAGATTTGTCAAATTTTCCTCTTGGGAATTTTCTTCGACCTCTAACACTCCAACCTCTCACCATTTGCATGAAAAATTTGTGCCATTTATAAAATTTACAAAAGAGCCCCTTTCCCCCCAAAAATCATGACATTGAGTGCTACTAGTGCTCACCATGATCACGATCGCGATTTCTAGAATCAAATCTACAAAAAGTCATCAGTGCTCAGGGGGAAAATCTCTTTGAATATCTCCCACATTCAACTCCTCCTTCTGTAGATCACTCCTTCTTCAACTCTTGACCACTTCCACCCCTAATCTTTCAAATCTAGTTCCTTTCGTGCTCAAGAGAAGAAAAATAGAAAATCATATCGAGCTTGAGAGTCAAACCATTTTAATGGTGAAAGATATCTCTCAGATCTCCTCCACCAAACTTAGATATCAAAATTAACTCTCCTCTCTTGTTTGGCATGTAGGAAATACCAAGAAATCATGAAGATTCATGTACTTCTAGGAGCGTTTTATAAAATGGGGGAAAATTAGATTATGACTCTTAGCTTCATTTGATCTTTACTTTGAATTTGGGCCGTCCATGGAAGATTCATTTTAAGATAGGCATGGGGTTCTTCTTTGACTTTTACAAATTTTTTGAAAAATGCAAATTTTTCACATTTTTCTCTGCACCTCCACCCTTGAGAAATGAGCCTAACACGTGTCCCAATGGGTCCCAAAAGAACCATGGAAAATTTCTATTATTTCACCTCCTTTTTGGAAAAGGAAAATTTTCCAAGTTTTCCCCATAGCTCCGCCCTTTAAAAATTGGCCCACATGTGTCCCAATGTGGGTCCCAGTGGAACCACACTTCCTTTTTTACTTTTAACTCTTTTCTCCTAAAAGGAAAATTTTCCAAATTTCCTCCGAGGGTCCACACCTCTGCCGTTGACTGGAGCAAGTTTTGACTTTTCTCCATCGGGCCCATGGGTCATTTTGATGATTTTAGTCATTTGAACATCAAGGGAAAAAACCAAGTTGCCCCGATGGCCTGCCTCCGCTTTAACATTTTCAAAGCCAACCTTGACCTCCTTCTTGTCGGGCTTGCGGGCCATTTTGAGATTTTAATCCTTTTGATGACAAGAGGCAAAAAATCTAATTTTTCCCCGAGATGGTCCACTTCCCCACCCCTTTGACTTTTCAAACTTGCCACGTGTCACAATGGCGCATCTTGAGATGATCCCCAAAGGTTGAGACCTTGAATGAGCGCGGGCTCGCCACGTGTCGTTATGGTGCAACTTCAAAAACCTTAAGGTTTCAAAATGATTTGGTGGGGGCGCTTCCATTTTAGAATTTTATTCCATTTTTCCAAAAGGGAAAAACATTCAACTTACCTCCGAAGGCCCGCATCTCCGCCATTAGCTTTGCCACGTGTCCTCCTGCGGGGTCAAAGTAAGACTTTTTCCCTGCCACTTAAAATTTGCTTTAATTAGAGCACTCTACGGGGCCACGGGTGAGTTCAAACCTTTTTCCGAAGTATCCAAAAGGAACAAGTTCAAAAAAAACCCGTCGCGCCCCATCCAATTAGAAGAAGCCACGTAAGCACTAAAAGAACCAATCAGAAATGAGCGAGAACCATGGGACCAAATTTTCCCTTTTGCCAAAAAATCAAAAAGTGATAAGTTAAAGCATTTTCCCATCCCCTTGACCAACCAAAAGAAGCCACGTGACCACCGAACACAAGGATGCAAATTTGACTAGGGGAAACACCCTTCAAACCATAAAATGCAAAAAAAATGACCATTTGAGCCTGGGATGAGGTTTTTCCAAGGACAGAGGATTTAGAAATGTTGCAGGGCTCAAATACGCTCTTCATAGCTACATCCATTCATTTTTCATCAAGTATTTGGGGTAAAATGAGAAGGGCGGAAAATCCCGACTATAAAGGAATGGAAAGAACAGGAAAGCCCAAGTGTTTGAATGAATAGAGGATGGGAGACCCAAATTTCAGACCTCTTCAGAGAAATAGAGAAACAAGGACACAAATATAGATCCATACATGATATTCGGCCCAAGGAAAGGTTAATTATGGCAACAAAGGAAAGTAAAGACTTCCCAGGCACAACATGGGGGCTAAAATGTTATAGAGGCCGTAAATCAATAGATTTTCAAAGGAAAATGGGCGAGACTATCCCCACGATCCTAATCGTGCCCCGATATAAGATGAGTCCAAGTGGAGGAGACAATAGATGTCAATATCGAAACAGAGGAATTATCTAGAATAGTCAAGTTGGGAGCTTCTCTCTCGGCTAAAGAATAAAAACATTTATGTTGCTTTTAAGAGAATTTTCAAATATCTTTGTTTGGTCATATGCAAACATGTCAAGACTTGATCCTGCATTAGTGGTACAAAATATTTTCATACACCTAGATACTAGGCCTATAAAATAAAATCTCTAAAAGATGCATCCTCGCGTTGCCTTGTTGGTCAAAGAAGATTTAGAAAGATTATTGGCAGTAGGTTTCATCAGGCCTATTGACTATTCAAAGTGGATTTCTAATGTAGTCCCAGTGCAGAAGAAACCTATTGGTATTAGAGTTTGTACTGATTTCAGAGATATCAATAAATATTTTCCTAAGGATGACTTCCTCTTCCAAACATTGACATGATTATCGATTCGACAGCTAGTTATGAGATGCTATCACTCATTGATGGATTTTCAAGATATAACCAGATAATTTTTTTTTGGAGGTTCAACATAAGACAAATTTTACCACCCCATGGGGAATTTCTGTTATCAAGTCATGCCCTTCACTTCAAGAATGGATACATAACCTATCATCAAGGAAATGATTGTAATATTTCATGATATGATCAATGAAATCATGGAAGATTATGTGGATGATATATTGGAAAAATCCAATACTTGGGAAGATCACCCGAGATTTTACAACACATTTTTCTTTATCTACGAGGACTACAAGGTCTCAATAAACCCAAAGAAGTATGTATTTGGAATGATTTATAGAAAACTATTAGGATTCATTGTTTCACGAAGAGGAATAAAAGTAGATCCTACAAAGGTTACTATTATAATAGAAATGCCTCCTCCGATGAATATCAGACAATTGTGAAGCTTACAAGGAAAGATCCAAGCAATTAGAAGATTCATCTCTCAGCTTGCAGACAAGTGTCACACATTCACACATCTTTTGAAGAAAGATGTCATTTTCACTGGGGTCGATAACAACAATAAGCATATGATTTTATCAAGCAATATTTGGATAAACCCCCTGTTTTAATGCCACCTATAATAGGTGAACCATTGTTACTCTACATTTCTACTATGCACTTTACAATTGGGGCACTATTGGCCCAATATGATAAGGAGCAGAAAGAACAAGTTGTGTACTAACCAAGCTGAATTTTGATCGCTTACGAGATAAAATACCCACACATAGAGAAGGCTTGTTTGGTCGTAGTTTTTGCCTTTCAGAAACTGTGTCATTACTTGCTAAATAATAAGGTCAAGCTAATATAAAATTTGATCTATTAAAGTATTTATTGTCGATCCTACACTTATAGGAAATATGTCCAATTGGATCATCTTACTCAGTGATTTTGACATCGAGTATGTTCACCAGAAATCATTAAAAGGGAACGTTTTGGTGGATCAACTAGTTGAAGCCCCTTTTCTAGGTACTGAACCTTTGAGTCTGGAACTTCCAGATGCATCTACATTATACCTTGAGGAATATGTTGTATGAAAACTATACTTTGATGGCTCCTTTACCTTTCATGGTTCAGGTGTCAGAGTTGTGTATCATCACTCCTTCAGGAGACATGATCCCTCAAGAGTTTCAATTGGATTCCCATGTACAAACAATATAGTAGAATATAAAGCCCTTATTGCAGGGATGAAACTGGCTATCAAGTGGGACATCAAACAAGTGAATGTGATTGGTGATTATGTGTTGATTATCAAATAGGTAATGGAAAATTATAAAGTTAAAGATGAGAAACTTATTTCATATAATAAAATCATCAATTCTCTAAAGGAATACTTTGAGCAAATTACATTTGAACAAATCCCAAGAGGACATAACTAAATAGTGGATGCTATGGCCACATTGGGGTCTATGTTGTGAATCCCACCTTGCCAAAATGATATGGTGTTCTTCCTATAAAATCTACAAATACTAGCGTATGACATACCGGATTCCTATTTGGTATGCGAAGTTTTTGGTCCCTTTTCCCCATTGTATAGTGAAATTTTTAACTACCTTCATGATGGAACCTTTCCCACTAACATTTCCCATGCTAACAAAAGAAACCTCATCCAATGTATATCCCGCTATATCCTACTTAGGGGCACTCTCTACCATCGAGGCTATGATGGGAATCTATTATGTTGTCTCAATTTGGACGAATCCATCCTAGTAGTTAAGGAGGTGCACGAAGGCATCTGCGGGGCCCATATGAACGGGATCATCCTAGCTAATAAAATACTCATATTAGGTTAATATTGGCCTACCATGGAGAATGATTGTTGTAAATATGTGAAGAAATGTTTGTAATGTCATAAGTACAAAATTTAATACATGTGTTGACGCAATCATTACAGCCTATCACAACAAATTTCTTAGTCTTTCTCAAAGTTGGGGCTCAATCTTATAGGTAAGCTTAACCCCACATCCTCATATGGCCACAATTTTATTATCACTACCACTAAATATTTCAAAAGTGGGTAGAAATTGTTCCTCTTACCTATGTTAAAGGTGTTTAGATATCCAAGTTTATCATGAACCATATAATCTACTTCGAAAAAGTATACCCCATTTATGGTGGAAAAAGGTAAGTCCTTAAAACATAAAACTATGAAGGCGTTGTGTAACCACTTTCAAATACCTCTCAAGTATTCAAATCCCTATTACCCTCAAGGAAATGGGAAAGATGAAGCTTCTAATAAAACCCTTTTCCATATTATGGAGAAGATGGTGAATACAACAGTCATAACCGACATTTACAAATTCACCCCACCCTTTAGGTCTTCGTAATGTCTATCTGCACTCCTACGGATAACACTCCATGTTCCTTAGTATTCGGAACATAAGTTGTACTACCTCTAGAGATCAAGATACCCTCTTTATGTATAGAGCTAAGAGACTCCACGAATGAATAGGAGGACTACCAAATATCTCAACTAGCAGAGTTAGAGTTATTAGATGGGAAATGGATTCACACTCTAGATCACCTTATATTGTATCAATATTGAGTGTTGTGAAGTTACAACAAAAGAGTGATACCTCATCAATTTGAGGTAGGAGACTTGGTGCTAAAATAAAATCAGTTTATCACCACAAGGACTAGGGAGAAGAGGGGAAATTTTGAGCCTAACTGGTTAGGGCCATATGTTGTGGTCACTAAGTTTGGTTTGGGAGCCTACAATCTTGCTTACTCGGATGGTTAGGAACTTTGGGAACCCATGAATGCAATGCATCTTAAGCGGTTCTATGCTTAAGTCTAGGGGTCTCTCAAAATATCAAAAAATACAAAAAAGTATAAAAATAGAAAGATAAAAAGATAAATAAATACCTCCAATAGTTAAAACCACGTAATGGTGGAACTTTGGGCCAGATCCTTTGGTGAAAACAAGTTTCGATGTCATTGGAGGTTTTGTTGTTCACAAGCATTTTAGGTCGAGGATTATGATAGCTTTGTCCTAAGTATTTTGTCATGTTCAGAGCTACTTTTGAGCCTAGCCCTCTTAGCCTTGATCCAACTGATCCTACTTCTGTGTGTGAATATTTTTCCTTTGTATATTCCCATCTCATGATGGGGGAAACTTTGCATCATCACTTTTTACATATAAACATGTGGCATTTTTCCCTTTACATCCCATCTAATGCTAGGGGCATCCACGTTTCTTTGTTTCCTTACACTTAGCTTCGGAAAAATTCTTAGAAAACATCAAAAACATTCGTATAAATTTTTGAAAATCACAAAACATTCATATATGTTAGTCGAAAAAACTCAAAACATCCAGATACATTTCGTTGAAAACTCCAAAATAATAGAACATTGTCTCAAAATAAGACCAAAAAAAAAAAAAATGATTAAAAACTATCCCACTAAAAAGTAGTAGTATTCTTTGCAGGTAAGTGCACCAAGTTGGGGGGCCAAAAGGGGGTCTTAAGTGGACGCATTTTTCTAAAAATAAAAACATCAAGTTGTACAAGTTTTTCAAAATAGTTACACTCAAAATTGGAAAATGTTGTGGAAATATGAATCGTAGAATTTTGAGTCTAGTTTCTAAGCTACTTAAGTTTATTGAAAACTGATAATTTTAAATGGGCAATATAACTAAAATACCAACAAGTGCTCTTGTTTTTGTTAAAAACATAATAGAGTGACTTTTGTGCCCCCCACCATTTTTTGAGCACCATTTAGTATTTTTGAAAACCCTTTGGTAGAAAGATAGATAGGAGCATCTAGTTTGTGTTAGAATTTTTTTTAGATTTTTTAGCAAGTATTTTTTTTTATGATTTTTCTAGTACAAAATTTTATGGTTTGAAAAATAACAGAGCTCACATGTGCCCCCTAACTACCTCAAAAATATTAAAAGTTATTTTTTTAAAATATGTATAGAATTATTCCTAATTTATGCCTAAAATTGTTTTATTCAATTTCGATGAGTCAAAATAAAGATACACGAAAAAGATAAACATGTTTAACCTTCGAAAAATAGCTATAAAAAGGCATAGTTAGAAAATAAATAATATGGAAACCTTATATTTGTTAGAAAAATTGAAAATAATATTTATACAAAGAAGAAACTCGCTTTACATCATGGTATAATGTTTTTAAATGAATCGATCATTTGATGTTGATTTATCATGGCGGGAAGTTGGATATGCAAAAAAAACACATGGTTTTACTGTGTTTGTGTAGGTCCATGCCTCGAGCTTGGGGATCCAAACCAGATCCCAAGCCTTGAGGCATGGGTTAGAAAAGGGAAAAAACATAACGCGTACGTGTTATGATTTGTTTATATATTGTGGTCCCCCAACGTCCCTTTCATCTCTTTCACAAAATTTATGCATACATTCTGTTTGGTATGTAATTTTCTATACATTCTTACACAAATTTTTAGTAGTTCTTTTTCTCCCTTACCTCACTAGTTGATTTTTTCTAATCATAGGCAATAAAATTTGAGCTAAGGACAAGAGGAAAGTCAAGAACAAGACATTAGAGCAATTGGAAGAGATGAGAATAAAGAAATTGAAGAGAATGCAAAAATTCATGTAAGAGAAGGTACATCTGCTATATCAAATGTATCTAATGTATTAGAAAATGAGGATGAAATACAAAATGAAAATGTAGAGAATAATGATTTTGCAATGAATAATGATTTTGCAATGAGTAATGATTTTGTAATGAATAATGATATTAATTGAATGAATATATGTTGGTATGGATTAAGAAATTGATATGAATCCAATTATTGAACCTTTACCCGAGAATCTAAATGGTAACCCCGAAATTTGTATGAAAACACTTGAATGAAGAAAGTAACCTTGTAAATGAATCTTAACCTCTAAGAACACCTCCTTCCATTTTGCGAAGAAAACCAATTCACTTAATTGAAATTGATGAAAACACTATAAAACCAATTCCTAACACAATTTATGAAAGAAATGCGAGAATAAAAGGTAGTGGAATTTGGGATAATTAGTTTGAGAATTTAAATGACACACAAAGATGTCAATTATTTGTTACATTAATGAAATTAATTTAGATGAGACCTATAATGAAGACCACAGGGTTAAGAACATCTAATGTTCTTTATCAAAATGTGTCAATTTTGAAAATATACATAAAGCATACCAAATCAGTAGGTGTCAAAAGATGCAACAAATATAGAAATGTTACACTACGTGCACTTACTAATTGTATAGTAAGTGATAAAACAATTAATAAATGATTGATTAGAAAAAAAAAGCAGTCCTTTGAAGCCAAACAGAAAAACACTAATGAAAGCAATAGAGACGTAAATGTCTTGAGTCAGTCAATAACACTAACTATTGGGATTTCTCTAGAAAAATTCCATTGAAAGACAAGACTACATCTAATATTCTAAAAGAATTAATTATAAAATTTTGGAATGAGAACAAAAGGTGTCACCAAATAGAAGAGATACAATTAAAAGAAGAATAGGTTCTCGTAATCGTGAGTCATGTGCAAAAATTTCATATATATGACTCAAACACAATTTTTCTCTAAGTTTAAGAATCAAAATACACAAATTAACATTAGCCAAAGATTCGTTGAAATGAGAAAACCCTTTTATGTGAAAATCAATCACTCATGTACCACTTGTTGTTGTAGGCATCATGTTGAATTTTCAATGCATTATGATGTTTTTTTGTCAAATACCTCATGTTTTGCATACTGACATAATGTTGCAGAGTGTGGATTAAATGTCCTACCAAAATATTGAAGGGAATTTATTCTGACAATATTTTGTGAAAAAACAACTAGATAATTTTTTTATAACAAAAGATGTTTGGATGGAACATGCAATGTATGTGGTGGCTTGCCAAATCTGAAAAGTTCTATCCATGAGGAGAGTATAGATTCAATAGGAAAATAATTGGTTGGTTTTTAACAAATATAAATCGGTGGCATATCAATTAAAAGATGGAAAAGAATCTAAGAGGTGTGAGCTTGTTACGAACAATTACCTGTATCAAAATATATGGTCAAATTCAGAGAGGAAATTGTTTATGAGTATGCAAGGCACACACATAGAGCTCAATGGTTGGATGAACAATTCAAGTTAAGATAGGACAAATTCCCACTTGTTACTATTGTTTCAGTAGTTGGCATCGCAGAGAATTACACATTGTAGCCACAAATAGAGGTTCATTCTCAATATTATAACTCAGTGCAATTTACTTTTTTCGTGCATATAACATTCATACACTCTCCGTAAAGCGCTTGAGAAAGATAAAAAATATTAAGAGAGTATCATTTCTACATCAATGATGATCGGACACATTATATGGAATATGTATAAGGGTGTTTCTAGGAGTTTTATGTGAACTTGAATAAGAGAAACATTAGTTTTAATCAACATTACATTTGGTCGGACAATGCGCACATCATAATTTAAGAATTCATAGATGTTTTATCAAAGAAGGATGCAAAAATAAAAAAATGTACAACATATCTAGATTTTTTGAGGTAGGGCATGGAAAAGGAGAGCATGATGGTGCAGGAGCATGTGTGAAAGAGAACTTACAAGATAAGAGTTAAAGTTCAAGGATGGTGTTAAATTTACAGATGCAAAAACATTATTGATTGGTGTGTCAAGAATATGGGCCATGAATCTTAAGAGAGATCAACGGTTTGTAGATATTTTTGGTTGATAGAGCAACAAAGATCTGAAAAACTTTTAAGATTGTATGAAAATTGCAAGATCAAGTGATATGCACTCATTCTATAGTTCAGATGCAAATGCTTGGACTATTTATACTAGGTGCATGACATGTTTTTGTATATCATGCATTGATTTTACGTGGAATGAATGTGAGTCACAATAGTGGGTGGATGAATGGACTTGTAGACTCTAATTCCACTCAACACACATCAAGTTCCATGAGCATTACACTTGCGGGTCTTCAAATCAAATGACAACATCACCTTAATTTGACCAAGTCTCGATTTAGTGTAACAAGGTACATACATATATGTACACACCATGTTTTAGATTTATAAATTATTAAATAGTCAACCCTTAATGTATTTGTCATAGAAAAATCATAGCACCTCTAAAATATGTAACTTGATGGGTTGATATCTTCAAATGTATTGTAAAATGGAGATCTCTCAAAGTGTGGGACTTTACGAGTTGAAATATCTATCTGGATGAAGGACGGATCCTATTCCTTTGTTCGAGGTTCACACGTTTAGATTGTGAGAGGTCATTATAAATCCTACTCTAACTTGCCAAGGAGATAGGGTTAAGGGTGTTGGTACCCAAATTTAACCTCCTTCAAAGACCGAGCAACATCATGGATTAGACAGATGCTCAGAGGAAGATAAAAATCATGTATGTCGTTTTGTAGCTGGGAAGCAATCTATCTGACTTGTTAGCACTCAGGATCTTTGAAGGGAGTGGGTAGCACATTAAAAGGATGTGATATGATCCTAACTATTTTAGGTTGTGCCTTTCAACCAAGGTAAGAGAACCTATTTTGTAACCTCTGTTATATGAAAGGAGATACATGTACCTTTCTTTTGCATAAATTTTATAGAGAAGACCTTGGGAAAATATGATCAACACACCAGATCTGACTCTCACGAGTTGTCACTTCCAGATCATGGAGATACTTTCACACCAAGGAAAAGGTTACTAAAGACATTTGAGACCCTGATTACATCTGCATGTTTTGGTAATAAAGATTATGCATTTGTGTACACACATGACAAACATGGGTAGTATGGGTAGGATTGGTTGTTGTTAAATGAATTTTTGGTGGGAGGTGGGGCAGGGTGAAACTAGATTCACCAAATCCTTGAGGAACCTTACAAAATGGAAAGTCATACCAACAGAATGCCATAGAATAGCTAAATTGTTTCTTCAAATAGAATATGTGCTTCAATGGAGCCCATATTAGCACTCTTTCACACAATATTTGAGATTCTATCACGAAGGATCGAGTTAGAAAACCCAACAAAGCATCAAGATCTAAGCCAAATCATGCCTAAGGTACACCCAAAGGCTTACATACAATCTCTATCAACAGATGAGAGAAAAGTGATTTTAAATCGTTTATTTCAATCCCAGATGAAAGCTCTTTTGAGAAATGAAATTGCAGATGCCACTAAACTATCACAAGGATTGAGGCCTGTGTGATTGAACCAAATTTTATACAAGATTGCAATAGAAACAAGAAAAATTGCTTGCATACATTCATAAATAAAACCAACACATTTTGCTTAAGACAACATAGAAATAACTCAAATTTGATTAAATCTATCAGCAGGGGAAAGTTTCTAGAATAGTCTTAGAGCTTGTCAATGGTTGTACACTTGCAACCACCTTGACATGATCATATTTTAATACAAAAGAGATATACAAGCTTCTTGAATGGTTTCTCAAAAGGGATGGGCTCTATCAAGCTTTCTATTAGAAAAATCAGTCCAGACCCCTCACACTCCAACCATTTGCATGAAAAATTTGTGCCATTTATAGCATTTACAATAGAGCCTCTTCCTCTAAAAGACAAAGACATTTAATGCACCAGTTCTCACCATGATTCTTTCGTGATTCAAGAATCAAATCTACAAAAAGTCTCCAAGTGTTCGAGGGCATATTTCATCGAATGTCTCCCACATTCAACTCCTTACTCTAGTAGATCACTTTTCCTTCAATTTGCCAACCACTTCCACCCCTAATCTATCAAATCTAGCCCTTGCATGCTTGGGAGAAGAAAAATGGAAAATCTGATTGGGCACGAAAGTCAGACCATTTTAATGGTGAAAGATGTCCTCCAGATCTTCCCACCAAACTTCAGATATCAACATTAACTTCCTTCTCTTCTTGACGTGTAGAAAAGACCAAGAAATCATGGAAACTCACACTTTAAGACGTGTTTTAGAGAAATGGGGGAAAATCATATGTAGATTCTCACAATACCGTTGATCCTTACTTCAAATTTGGGCCGTCCACGTGGCAGATTAAAACTTTAGAACATACTCGGGGGCTTCCTTTGACCTTTTACAACTTTTTGGAAAAATGGAAAAAATTTCCATTTTTCTTCACACCTCCACCCTCGGAAACAATCATGACACATGTCCAAATGTGATTGGAGTAGAACCGTAGCCAGATTCTACCATTTCACTCTCTTTTTGGAAAAGGGAAAATTTTCAAGTTTTCCCCATAGCTCTGCCCTCGGAAACAAGCCTGACACATTTCCAAATGTGATTATAGAAGGGTCGCACTTCCCTTTTTACTTTGAATTTTTCTCCTAAAGGAATTTTTTCCAAATTTCCCCTGAGAGCCGCACCTCTGCCGTTGATTGGGGAAAAACATTGACTTTTTCCCTTATTAGGCCTCCGGGCCATTTTGAAATTTTAATCCTTAAGGGGAAAAAATCCAAGTTGCCTCCGATGACCCACCTCCCGCCTTTTTGACTTTTCAAACTACCACATGTCACCATGGCGCACCTTGAGGTGGTCCTAAAAATTTGATACCTTGGATAAGCGCGAGATCACCACGTGTCCTGTTCCGGCAAGGTCTGTCTGAATGCTTGAAGCTCAATAGAAGGCGCCACGTGTCATGCTCCGAGGCAATCTCCTTTTGGCCATTGAAAAGTCTAAGTAAAATGTAAAGTGAGTGGAGGCCTCCACATGTCATCCTGGCACTTCTTTAAAATGAAACTCAAGGGCCGAGTCCCCGAACATGTGTGGTTCCTCCATGTGTCTCCACTGGCTCAACTTCAAGATTGTTCCCAAAGCGAGACTACTTTGAATGAGCGTGATCTCACCACGTTTCCTTTTCCACCAAACTACTCTAACTACATGAAAATTTTTCTAAGTCTAGGCCAAGCAATAGAATCCTCCACATGTCCTCCCGAGTCTACTTCTAAGGCCAAATGAAAAGTAGATCTTCAAATGAGCGTCATGCTTCCACATGGACACATTTTAAGCTAAGGTTTTTTATGAATTTTTCTAAGTACTTAGTGAGTCACGCATCTAACCAAAAGGTGCCACGTCCCTTGTAGATACAAGGATGCAAATTTGACCAAGAGAAATACCCGTCAAACCATAAAATACAAAAAAATGACCATTTGATCCTGGGAATGAAATTTTCTTCAAGGACAAAAAGTTTAGAAATGTTATAGGGCTCAAATACATTCTTCAAAGATACATCCATTCATTTTCTTCAAGTACTTAGGGAAGAAATGATAAGGAAGACAAATCTCGACTGTGGAGAACAAAAAAAATGGGGAGCCTAAGGTTTTAAATGAACAGAGAACTGGAGACCCAAATTACGAGACCTTAAGAGACTTACAACCTAGGAACAAATTAAAATGGCCACAAGGATCAACTAGGCACAACACGGGGAAGGATAAAATGAAAAGGCCATAAATCAATAGATTTTCAAAGGTAAATTGAGGCGGGATCATTTTGAGCACCAAAAAGGGAATACAAGAGATGAAAGCTAATCTAACGAGGTGATGCACCAAAGGAATGTTGAACACCGACTTTTATATTAAACACAAACCATTAAAATGTAATATAACCACCATGCACAGATAACCAATATTGCAATGAAAGATCGAGATAAAATAAATGAACACAAGAGAGGGTTAAAATCATTCATAAACATGTATTATTGCTTCAAAAATTGATACTGAGATCATTACAATGGACAAGAGGGGAAAAAATTGCATTACAATCTTAATGGAAGGTTCGAGCTCCACGAATTCATCTCAGAGAGAAGATGGAAGGGTGCAAAACCAAAATGTCCAACCCTTTGAAATTTTCCCTCTTTTGTAATATATAGAATAATGAGAGAGAGAAAAGGAGGGAAAAAAATCCAACCCTTTTCCAATCATCCCTGAAGGAGCATTAAATTCCCCTACCATTATGATGGGTCTCACCGTAACACCCATGCCCCCATCGTTGTTCCTTGTTGGGAAGAAAAGGAAGCCAATTCTTCATCATGGTGGTAGTGGTATTTCACACTTGATGGCCTAAAAATGGTGGGTCGAAACATTAATGGTGGCAGGTGGGTAGCAGGTGCCAAGAGGTCTCTAAAATGTACCCTCCTGCTTGATTCCGAGTTTCTGATCGAAAGATATGGCCACTTGAAGGTACTTAGGGTTTGGAGTCTATTCATACATATCCATGTAGTAACCCCACACGTCTCAAGGTTTTACCCCCTCCTCTACCCTCTTGAATTTACATCGAAGGGATACATGGCGTCGTCCATGGGCGTGCTCTATTTCCTTTGTATTCTTGCCTAATCCCCCTATTGGCAGAGACATTGTGCCCGACATGAGACACATGGAGGCTTTGTGCTCATTTAGAAACTACCCCAAATTTTACCTTTGAAGTTGCATGGATGATGCATGTGGCAGATGGCGCATGTTTGGGGACTGCCCCTTGGGATTAACCTTTGGAGTGGCACCATTGAGGCACGTGGCAGCTTACTTCACTTGTCCCAAGCTTGGACTTTTCAATGGCCGAATTCAATTTTCGTGCTCTAACCATGTGGCAAGTTGGCACTTTTTTGGGGACTTTATTTTGGGTCGTGCCTTTGAAGTTACACCAAAGAGAGACGTGGGGGCTTCTACCATTCCTTTTATACTTAACCGATTTGGGGCGGTTCAACTTTTGGGCTCTGACCACTTGGCGGGTTGGTGCTAGTTCAGGGTCCTTCTTTGGGCCGCACCTTTTAAAGTTGCTCCATGATATGTATGGAGGCTTCCACTTCCCTAAGATTTTTAACTACTGAATCTATCTCCTTTTGGACCTAGACACGTGGAAGCTTTGTGCTCATTTAGGGACTACCCCTTGGGTCTCACTTCTAAAGTTGTGTCGATGAGGCATGTGGAGGCTTCCACCACCCCCTATACTTAGTCGATTAAATGACCAGCTCTTCCCCCTTTTTTACTCTACCACCATGTGGTAATCTTACGCTTTTTGGAGACACCCCTTGGGCTTGACCTTTGGAGTGTCGCCGTTGAGGCACGTGTGGCACCTTCATGGGTTCACAACTTTACATCTAATGAAAAAGACTTCTCTAGGCCTGCGGCTTTGCAACTTTGTGACTTTGCACTTGGTGAAAAAACCTTTGTGGGCCCGCACTTGTAAATTGCACCATTTTGTGAAAATTGCAAAAGTTCCAAAATGCCCCACAGACCCGCCACCACTTGAATTTACACTTGGGAAAAATTTCCTTCATGCCCCGCATATTCACTTAGCAAAAGAAATCATCCCCGGGCTTGTGGACCCATAATTGTAACTTGTGCCTTTTGTGAAAAGTGAAAAATGCCAACATATCTCTCGCTGACCCATAACCACAATTTTTCCCTTTGGCGAAAAGTCTTCCCCAGCCCGCAGGTCCGCATTTGGCAAAAAATCCTTCCCAGGCCCATCGGCCCATAAATTGCAAAATGTGAAGAGTCAAAAGGATTTCTTTACATTTTCGAAAAGGGGAAGAAATTTCCTATTTGATGAAGATGTTTTCAAGAAACCTTAATTGCTTAAAATATTAAAAAAAAGATTGAAGCACATAAGGGCGGAAAAGGGGGATAGTTGACTAAAAATAAGAGTGAGCTTATTTTAGACAACAATTTGGCAACTCATAGGGGGCATATGTCTGCTAGATGAGATGATCCATGGCCTTAAAGAATCCATTGGGCATAGAGTCTACTTGGTAATTTCAAATCTATTAGAACTACCTTCATTGCATGCACTCTTATCTTTGCAACAAAATCTTGGATTCAATATTTGTGAGAGTAGAGAGTTGTCTGAAACCTAGAAACTTCTCCCTCATTTGATTTTTGCAAACCTTATATGTTGGAGTGCAATGAAAACATCCAGACCTACTCCAATATGGATACTCTATAGATTTAATTTCTTGTGGCCACAAGTCTCTTCCATGAGTGAGATGAATTGTATACAATCATACACTAGAAAAGCATAAAGCATGTGTACCAAAGCACTTAGGAAATTGAAACCTAAACTATAACAAGGACAATGTGCATATGCACTTGAAGAAATTGAAAACCTAGGCTAATATTTACAAGGGTGAGAAATTATCCTTTTAGTAGCAGTGTTATTGTTAGATCCCATTGACTGTAATATGTAATTCTTTGCCATCCAACTTAGCTAGCCGGAAGGCATTGCTACCTTTACATTCGGTGATCATGTATGGACCACTCCATATGGCATCAAACTTGGAATGCTTTCCTAGCTTTACATGGTTTGCATCCCACTTCAGTACCAAGTCTCCAACTTGGAATGTCCTGGCTCTAGCTCCCTTGTCAAATCTCCTCTTGGTCGACGCTTGATCCTTCTCCATGATCTACACCACATATCTTCTTGCTTCTTCTAACTCCATCAACTTTGCATACCTGATCTCCATAGGCTCAAACTCATCTAGTTCCAGTTGTCTCATGAGTTCTAATGTTGGCAACTCAAGTGATATGGGCAGAAATGCTTCCTTTCCGTATACAAGCTTGAATGGAGAGCTTCCTATGACCTCTTGGGGGTGACTATATCTGCCCAAAGAGCTGATTTGAGTTTTGTGTGCCAAGTTATCTGATTCTCATCAAGGGTCCTTTTAATGATTCTCAACAAGTTCTTGTTATTGGACTCTGCTTGGCCATTACCTTGAGGCTAATATTTTGATGAAGTGCTGAGGTGTATACATTTTTGATAGCCCATTCGATGATCCTTGTACCAAGAAATGCCAATGCATTATCTTATATGATAGTGGTAGGGACTCCAAACCTAGTGACTATCCCTTTATAGAAATCCAGGATATTGGATTCATTTACCTCCTTAAGTGCCACTGGTATAGTCCACTTGGTGAAATAGTCTGTTGTCGTAAGTATCCACTTGTGGCCTTGACTTGAATGTGGGTTAATCACTCTATGAAGTCAAATCCCCATTGCATGAATGACTGATCTACTGAAATTGGACGAAGGGGCACAAATTCTAACCTTTCTTTCCCTATGAAGAATACACACTTCTTGCATTTCTTGACCCATGAGTAGTAATCACTAAACACCATAGGCCAATAGTAACCAACCTTCATGATTTTGAGAGTTATTACTCGAGGAGTAAAGTGGCCTCTAACTTCTCCATCATGGAACTCATGTAACACCTTCTCAATTTGGACTGTCCCAATGCACCTTAATAGGATGCCATTGATGTCCCTTTTGAACAAAACACCATCAAAAAGTGCATACGAGATGGCTTGTAATATAAAGTACCTTCTTTTTGTTTTGCTCATTTCTGAGGGCACGAACCTGTTTGGAGATAATGCACCAAATTTTGAGTCCAACATGGAATGGGTGCATTATTAGCTAGATGCTCTATCTCATTCGTGTTAATAGGAAAACCTCTTCTTCATCCGTTGACTCAGTTTGTTGCTTGGAAGCGAGTTGCTCACACAGACCCTTGCCACGAACCATCTTGGTCACTTTGATTTCAATATCATACTCCATTACATGAGTGATCCAACCTGCTCTCTTCTCATTCAAGTCCTTGTTTAGGATAAATTCCTTAACACCAACATGAGACACTAGCAGTTGAATCTTGTTATTCGAGACCAAGTTTTGAACTTCTTCAAACTCCTAATGATAACAAGGACATGCTTTTCAATGAAAGAATACTTTACTTCATAATCTTCCAAGCTCTGACTGAAGAAGGCTATGGGATGTTCTGAAACTTCCTTGTTAGGTTGAACCTAGAGAGATGAGATTGTGTCTGCCCCTTCAAAAGCATACAACATGAAGTCCTTTGAAAATTATAGGTTAATAAGAGTTGGGGCTTGTGATATTACAAGCTTGATGGCCTCAAAAATCTCTTTGCCTTTTATTTTCCATTTGAATTCAAGACTCTCTTTACCATCATTGTTAAAGGATTTACAAGAGTGGCAAAATCAGGCACAAATATGCGGACAAAGTTTATCCTTCCTAAGAAGCTTTGGAGGGATTTCTTGTGATGTAGTAGTGGTAGTGTTCTAATTGCTTCAACTCTTTCAGGGTCAATTGTCAAACCTTCTCTTGAGATAATTTGGCCCAAAATTTCCCCTTGTGTGCAAAAATACACATTTATTTGGATTCAATGAAACTACGAACCTTTTACACCTTTGAAATACTTGTCTAAGGTGAAAGAGGTGGTCTACTGTGCATTATTTGAGAAGACAATGTTGTCATCTAGATATACTAGCACCATCTTGTTGATCAATCCTTTGAATGCCATATCCATAGCTCACTAAAATGTTTCTCTAGCATTGGACAATCCAAATGGCATCTTCTTGTAAGCATATGTGCCCCATTTTGTGGTGAAGGTCATCTTATACTGATCTTCCTCTTTCATCATTATCTCGATTATAGCTTTGTAGCCATCTAGCAATGAAAACCTCTAAGAGCCAAGCTACAACTTGGAAGATTTGCTCCATCGATGGAAGTGGGTAGTGATCTTTGAGTGATGCTTTGTTTAGATCATGAAAATCTACACACAATCTGATTTCTCCAATTATTTTCCTCACAGGACACCAAGTTTGTAACCCAACTTGAATTCTTGATAGGGAAGATGATGTTGGGCTCAATTAGCTTTTTCAATTCTTTTCTCATGAGAGGTTCAATGTGAGGTTTTCTGGCCTTTTCTTTTGTCTGAAAGGATTAGATCCCAAATCCAGCTCGATAGTGTGTTGTGCCAACCTTGGGTTGAAACCTCTTAAATCTTGTAAGTCCAAGCAAATACATCTGGGAATTCTTGACAAAGTTGAACGAACTCATATTTTTCTTGTTGGGTACTTACCTTGCCAATTCACAACGTTTTTCCTTCATCTATGGAAATGGGCTCTAAATCTTCACCCTTTACCTAAATATTTGCTTTCTCCTTCCGGAATTGATCATTTGGGTTGAAGATTGACTCCAAAGTTACAAGACCCTTTGGTAATTTGTTGGTTCTCAGCTACACCACTTGGTCACCATACCACTGTTCCAACTTGTCTTGGTTTTTAATGGATAACTTTTCTTCTTCTTGTAAAAAAATTGACAATTTGTTGATCATTCTATAAGGCTTGCCAATATGTGTTGTTGTCTGGAATAGCTGGTCTTAAAACTAGTTTGATATGGGGCTGATATTTCTCACTCTTAATACTTTCTACAACATCAAATGCCACCCCGATTACGCCATATGTCTGCTAATTTATTCTTCTTCCTTGGGATGGAATTGATGCAAAAAAGCCTCAAAATCTTCAATGAGATCCCATACTCGATTCTTGTAGTTTTTAACAGATCATTCTTAGCAGCATTTCATCCTCGGACTTGATTCACAACTAGCTCACTATCGCCAAACACTTGTAAGTTTTTAATCCCTCTCTTTCTTGCCCAATGTAGTCCATGGATCAAGGCTTCATACTCTGTTATGTTGTTCGAGAAAGAAAATTTGAAATGGAAGGCTAAGTAATATTTCATACCTTGAGGGAAATAATCATTTCTCCTCCTCCGGTTCCCCTATCTAATTCTCGAGTGAGCCGTTGAAGAATAACTTCCATATTTCATTGTCATCTTTGTGGTCTAGCTTAGTGATGCTAGGGAGGGGATGTTTCTCTTCATACAAACAATAGACTCCTAGCTCTGCTTCTTCCATTTCCTTATAAGGGTCAAAAGCATGCCTCTTGCTTTCCCATTCATCAAGAGTCAAGTCTAGAATGTATCCAAATTCAGTTTTTGCTTCATGGGTGCTTGGATAATCTTCTTGATCAAGGGATGAACAATTTGCATTGATTGGAATCGGTGTATGAGGCTCAATATGGAAGTTTGCAATAGGCTTAGATATGATTGTAGCCTTAGCTCCATACCTTATTCTAAATAACATATGTGACCAATCAATAGACAAATAACCTCCAATTTTAGCAGTGAAGTCTCTTGACAAACACAATGCAAAGTGTGGTGGCAAGTCTATGACTGATACATTTTGCAAGATGGTCACATTGGGACATGCATGCAATGTGAGGCTCAAATATTTGATTACTCCAACCGTTGTTACTGTTGTACCATCCAATTGTACCACACCTTTGGAAATGAATTCATATTGAAGACCTAACTGATCAGCTATTTGTTTTGGCATTACAGAGCTACTTGCTCCCGAATCAATCATGCAATTATGCACTAGCTTGTCTCCAATGATCAATGAGACATAGAAGGGAGGAGGCTTCAGATTCTTACCTTTGTGATCTCTATGATTTCCTTCAGCTGAGCTGCATTGGTAAGCACTTTCTCTTGCTTGATTGGGTGACTGATTTGATGTTGACCAATTTTCCATAGTAGCTTGCAATAGGTCTCTTTGTCCTGGATAGCCAATGACTCCCACATTGAGATGTTTACATTTTCCTCTTCATCTTCTCAATGATGTTGAATGGAGATGAGCTATCTCCTATTTCCTTTTCCTTGCATATTATTCTCTTGCGCATGGGTTGTTACAATTGGCACTTGAGCTAGTCTAGGGGGTGGCTTGGGATGACCTTGCACATTGGGAGAGCTTGCACTTCGATTTCCAATACCTTGTGGAGTAATAGAGGGTCATGGATTACTTGAATTTGATGATTGTCCCTCTCCAATGTTCCTTTTCTTGGACCATGTATTGATAACTACACTTTGATAAGGGGCTTGGTTAACTCCACAAAAAAAAATTTCTTTGTTAATTAACCAACATAGTTTAAGTTGGAGGTGTCTCTTGCTGAGCTTCTTACTGCTGATTTTCCTCTTGACTAGGTTCTTGGGACACACCAATAGTCTGTACCATCAAGGCATGGTTTAGTACACCATTGAAACACATTTCTTGATAATGAGGTAGACTACAGGGGTAACACCAGTTGTACTCCTGTGCCATGTTGTTTTGTGTTGGAACTAATGCTTTTGATGTTGAAGTTGCATTTGGATTATATGGTTGGAATGGCTTGGTAGCTTGAGGTTGTCCTTGGTTCAAATTTTGATTTGTGACATGACTTGGTGGTTTATTTTACTAGTATGGGGGCCTACCTTGATACTGAGTTTGAGGCTGATATGGCCTAGAACTCTGAGCTTGTTGTCTCTTGATAGTCACTATCTTGTTTCCTAGGTTCTCAGTTGTTTCAAGACTTCTTGAGCTCATTTGAGGAGCTAGAAGATGAGGTGGAAGCTTCAGCTAAACTTTGATTCCTTGGAGCAGGTATGGGAGCTAATGTGGGTGTTTGAATTGGAGCTCCTAGTTCTTGATATAGAGGCATAGGTGGCCTAGGTGCAAGTTTACTAGCCTGAATTAAGCAATTTTCAGCTCTAATGGAAATGTTATAGGCTACAAGTAAGGTTACACCTCCCATGGATTGAATCATCATGGCAATATCAGAATTTAAAGCTCTAAGGAAGTATAGAAAAGCACCTTCATCTCTGTTTGTCTTACGGCCACCAAAATCCTATCCCACATCCGCTGGAATTTGAAGTTGAAGTCGGTCAACTACTCATTAGGAGCCCTCTTGATTGTTTTCAGTTGTTCCAACAAGGATAGATTATCTCCCTTCTCTCCAAATTGATTGTGAAGAGCTATCCATAGATGGTCCCAATTTTGAATAGAGCCTTTTGTTAGACTCTTGAACCATTGCAAATGTTTACCCTTGAATGAAGAGGCTAACAATTTGACTGCAATGTCCATCTCAATGATTTCATGAATTACACGTAGACATTTGCAATGTCTTGAATGTGGTCACTAGGAGTAGTCTGGTTCTCTCTAGTGAAATATGAAATGCTCTTCAATGCTGCAACTGGAACTAGATTTTGTGCATTGAGAGCGAGTGGGATGCTACTGCCAGTGAAGTTGACATAGGGATTGGGTTGTGGATGTGCCATTATGATTGGCCTAAGAACCCTTGTTGATTAAATGAAAGGCCTACCAAGGGAGGTGTTGAAAAGGTTCTATTTTGTGGAGATTGAGACCTTTGAGCTCTTCTTCCCCTTCTCCCTCTGTCTAGGGATAAGTGTAGATAAAAAACAATCCTTCTTCTCTAGTTCTTGATCTAGTATGAATTCTTCTCATGAATCTGCCAAGATGGGCTAACGAAAATAATGGATTCTGCCTCTTTTGGAGTCGCCATATGTGTAATTTCAAAGATCTTCTTAAAAGCTGGGGACTTACAACAAGTGCACATCAGTCTTATTGTAGTAAAAATGAAGACTTCTAGTCCCACCGGGCATGCCAAAACCATGTTGTGGAAAAATCATAGTACCCTGAAATCAGTAATTTGATGGGTTGAGATCCTCGGTGTGGCAGACTGACAACATGGAGCATATCTCAAGGTGTGGGACTTTGCAAGTCGAGAGAGCTCTTTGGATGAAGGTGACTCCTATTCCTATGTTCAGGTGCACACGTTTAGATTAGAAAGGGTCATTCTAAATCCTACTCTAACTTTCCAAGGAGACAGGGTTAAGGGAGTACAAGAGATGAAATCTAATCTAATAGAGGTGATGCACGAAAGGAAAGATGAACAATGGATTTTCTATTAAACACAAACCATTAAAATGAAATATAACCACCATGCATATATAACCAATATTGCAATGAAAGATCAGATAAAGGAAATGAACACAAGAGAGGGTTGAAATCATCCACAGACATGTATTATTGCTTCACAAATTGATACATATCATTATAATGGATAAGAAGCAAAAAAACTTGCATTACAGTCTTAATGGAAGGTTTGAAAACCATGAATTTTTCTATAAAATAGAGAAGAGGGAAGGTGCAAAACCAAAATGTCCAACCCTTTGAAATTATCCCTCTTATACAATATATAGGAAGAATGAGAGAGATAAAAGGAGGGAAAAAATCCAACCCTGTTCCAACCACCCCTAAAGGAGCATTGAATTCCCCTGTCACAATGATGGATCTTTCCGCAACACCAATGCCCCCATCACTTTGTTCCCTACTGGGTAGGAAAGGAAACCCATTCTTCATCATGGTGGCAAGTGGGAAACTTGATGGCCTCGAAAATGGTGGGTCAAAACATTAATGGTGGCATGTGGGTAGCAGTGCCGAGAGCTCTCTAAAACGTCCCCTCCTGTTGGATTCTAAGCTTATGATCAAAAGATATAGCTACTTGAAGGTACTTCAGGTTTGGAGTCTATTCACGCATATCCACGTGGCAGCCCACGTGTCTCAAGGTTTTTCCCCTACTCTACCCTCTTGAAGTTACATCAAAGGACATGTGGCATCATCCGTGGGCCTACTCTATTTCCTTTGTATTCTACCTAAGCTCTATTGGAAGAGACATTGTGCCTAACTCCCGAGACACGTGGAGCTTCGGCGCTCATTTGAAAACTTCCCTAGATTTTACCTTTGAATTTATGTGGATGATGTACGTGGTGAGTTAGAACATGTTTAGGGACTACCCTTGGGCTTAACCTTTGGAGTGGCATTGAGGCACGTGACGACTTACTTTGGCTATCCCAAGCTTGAAATTTTCAATGGCCGACTTCAACTTTCGGCTCGACCACGTGGCAGTTGGTGCTTGTTTGGGGACTACCTTTTGGGTTACACCTTTGAAGTTACGCAAAATAGACACATGGGTGACTCTATCATTCCTTTTATACTTAACCGATTTGGGGCTGGTTCAACTTTCGGGCTCTAACCACGTGGCGGGTTGGGCGCTAGTTCAAGGTCCTTCTTTGGGCCGCACCTTTTGAAGTTGTGCTAATGAGACACATGGAGGCTTCCACTTTCCCGAGACTTTTTAACTTCCGATTCTATCTCCTTTTTGGACTCGGGACATGTGGAAGCTTCACACTCTTTTAAGGACTCGACCCTGGGTCTCACTTCTAAAGTTATGTTGATGAAGCAAGTGGAGGATTCCACTTACCCCTTATACTTAGTCATTAAATGGTTGGCTCTGTCTCTCCTTTTGTTTTAATATGACCACGTGGAAATCCTACACTTGTTTGGATACTACCCCTTGGGCTTTACCTTTAGAGTGGCACCATTGAGGCACGTGGCACCCTCGCGAGTTCATAACTTTACATCTCGGTGAAAATACTTTTCTGGCCCGCGTGGCTCAGTAACTTCATGACTTTGCACTTCACAAAAAAACTTCCACGAGCTTGCGGGCCCGCACTTGAAAACTGCACCATTTTGTGAAAAGTTTCAAAAGTTCCAAAATGCCCCGCATACTCGTCCCGACCCAAATTTACACTTGGGTAAAATTTCCTCCATGGCCCCATATATTCACTTAGCAAAAGAAATCATCCTCGGGCTTGTGGACCCACAATTTTAACTTGTGCCTTTTGTGAAAAGTGCAAAATGCCAACATATCTCCTATCGACCTATAACCACAATTTTCCACTTTGGCAAAAGTTTTCCCTGAGCCTGCGGTCCACGTTTGGCAAAAAAAGTCCTTCCGGCCCGTTGGCCCATACCTTGCAAAATATGAAGAGTCAGAAGGACTTCTTTACATTTTGAAAAGGGGAAGAAATTTCCTATCTAATGAAGATGTTTTCAGGAAACCCTAAGTGCTTAAAATATATAAAAATAAGATTGAAGAACAAAATGGGGGAAAGGGGGTTAGTTGACTAAAAATAAGAGTGAGCTTATTTTAGACAACAATATTTTAAATTTGACTTCAATTTTACTTTGTGATGTAGGGCACATTTTTGTAGTTATTGTGATGGAATTTAATGAACAGGGAATAGAATACTTCTTGTCTTGTTGTGTAGAGGGGAAAAAATTTACTTCCACAAATATCATTGATGGTGAAGACCCACGAGTATCCCACTTGGTCAGTGGTAGTCACTTAAACTTGGCTTCGACGATATCCTATCAAAATATCAAACACTTGGTTGTTTGAAGAATATGAAGTACATCAAAATATACTTCACTATTCACATTTGGTTCTTGCAAAAATATTAAATTGATCAAATATTGAGGTAGTCCATTAAACAAGAATTCGTGGAATGTTCGTGAATTAGATCATAAAGCAATTCTTGCTACTCACAAGATTAGAGTTGATCCTTGTGGTTCATTGGATTGAATTCACAAAGGTATGTTCTTCATGAATTTAATTTGAATATTTACTTTAATGATTTTCTTTAAATTCAATATTATTTAAAATTCTATTTAATTGCTTACTAACATGTTTATGTAGGTAAGTGGTGCCAAAAAATCTTCCACCTTCACATGGTTGGTAGTGTTAGTAGAGAATTTATTATTATTGAAGCTAAGTGAAGCTAAGAGAAATTAAATATTAGAAAGGAAAAACAAAAACAAATTCTCATTTCACACCTATATTGTAAAAATATCTTATTAAAATTCACATTTCACCACCTATATTGTATGAACCACCTATATTATTTAGGTGATTGGAAATGGAAAACCTTACATTGACTCAGACTACACTATTTTGTGCATTTGCAAACAATAGGACAACGAGAACATCAAAATGAGATGGATAAAAATGGCATAGGATTTTGTAGATGTTCCCTAGGTGGAGGTTTTGGATCTGACTAGATGTCTCTAGGTGTCACGGAGTATGAGAAATCACTTGAAGATATAACGTGTTTTGGTCTCTAGGATCTTAAGGGACTACACCTTGACCGGGTAGTCCGGAAGCATGGGGAGTGTAGGGAACAAAAACAAGGTCTCCACTAGAATCCATTAGGCTATCCAAGATGTGTTGACGCGAGATGGTTATGTCCCACGAGATACCATTTGCAAAATATACCATATGCCAACCTTATACTTGACTCGCACAGACTACACTATTTTGAGTGTTTGAAAACAAAATAAAATGAGAACAATGAAAGGAGATGGAAAAAATTATAATAGCATTTCATAGAGGGCCCCAAATTGAAGGTTTTGGATCTAACGAGTCATCTCTAGGTGTCACGGAGTCAAGAAATCACCGTCAAACATATAGTGTTTTTGGTCTCAAGGTTCTTAAGGGACTATTCCTAGACAAGGTAACTTAGAAGAACACAAGCTTTGGCTTGTAAAAAAAAAACTTCCCTAGCATTTACCTAGCGATTCTAATGTTTTTGTGGGCATTTCAGTGTCAAGAGCTTCTGTTTGTAAAATATTGCATCGGACAACCTTACACTATTCTAGCATGTAAATGAGATGGGATAGAAAAATGTAGAACTATTATTTTCTATAAATTATGGTAGATGATAGAGGAAGGTTTCATGATGCTTCCTGCAAAATTTTAGGTCAAATTTAGGTCATTTGTTCAAGTTATATGATTTTTTGTAAAATAGACTTTTGTTCAAGGTTGTCCGACCAAAAAATGCTATATCTTCAACAAGTGATTTCTTGGACTCTGTGGCACCTAGAGACATATCATTAGATCTAAAACCTCTCATGTTGAGGCCCTTTACGATATTATATTCTATTTTTTCATATCCTTTCGGTTTTTGATTGTCCTATTGTTTGCAAACGCGTAAAATAGTGTAGCACGAGTCGATGTAAGGCTTCCAGACGCTATATTTTGCAAACGGTAGCTTATGGGACCAAACCATCTACATAAACACATCCATATGGCCTTTTGAACACTATTAGAGACATCATTTTGGTTCCCTACCCTCCCCGTGCTTCCAAGCTACCTCGTCCGAGCATAGTCCCTTAAGAGCCCTGAGACCAAAACATGCTATATCTTTGATAGGTGATTTATCAAACTCTATGGCACCTAGAGAAATGTCATCATATCTAAAACCTCCATGTTAGGACCCTCTACAAAATCCTCTAGTAGTTTTATCCATTTCCATTTTGTTCTCTCATTGTCCTATAGTTTGTAAACGTTAGAAATACTACGGTTTGTGTCAATGTAGCCCCCTGTCACTATAATGGGTAGCCCCCTATCACCATGTGTATCCTCTTCCATCTCCTCTCTCCCTCCACCATCTCCTCCAACTCTTGGTGGAGTATGTGGTGAGATCACGTGTGGGGGTGATAGAGGTGCTTGTAAAGGTGCCCATAGTGGAAACCAAGTGGTATCGTGGTGCTCGAACCTATGGTTGTACCATTCTGTTATCCAAAATGTGCTCCCTACTCATTTTGTGGCTAAATCCTCTCATTCTTCCCTCTCTTGTGCCTCAGTCACAAAATTTTGCTTTTCAGGCACTCAAAACCTTCTGGAAATGGCACCATTGGATAGAGCTCTTTCTCAACTTTCCAGAAAGGTAAAGTTTTCCTCCTAACTCCATGTATTTTTCAAGTTATGGCTCGGTGGAGTTTTTGTGGGAAATTTTCCCCTAGAAGGCCCGACCAATCGGAACTTCGCCACGTGTCCAAAGCCAAAAATATCAAAGCGACTGATTTGGCCCCTGTTTTGCCCTAAAACTTCAAATCGCCATATCTTTCGATCCAGAGCTCGAGTTTTTCACGTTATTTATATCAATGGAAAGCTGGTGAAATTATCTACAAGATTTCAGGGTTAATTTTGCATTTTGGTGGAGTTTGGAGAGAGAAAATCAAAAACACTTCTGGCACGTGGTAATGGCCAGAAATGATGTTTCAACAACCAGTTTTAATGCAAAATGGGTCGCATTCTTCTTCAGCATGGCCAAAAATGTCAGGGCATGGGTCTGTAAGGACACCCATGCTATTTTAATGCATCTTCATTCAATGGGGAATGGCTTCCATCTTTTTACATGTTTTCTCTCTCTGGCTCGGCCCATGCATTGTAAAAAGCAGTTGGCTCGATTTTGAAAGTTGAACATTTTTTTTGGACAACAAGCTTCTTCTTTCACCTTCAACAAGTGATTTTTGCAAGTATCGAGACCTTCTTCATGATTGTAACAGGTTTACGCCTCTTTGATGTTGCAAATGCAAGGATTTTGTGAGTGAAAAATGACAGTCTGGAACTCGTGATCAATTTTCGAGTCCTTTGTTTGTATTGTCTTGCTTCATTTTAGACCTCTAATTACATCTTATCAGCTTTGTGTATGATGTTTCATGTTGCATTTTATGAAATTTTGTCAATTTGCATGAACAAGAAGTGTTCACCACTCCTTTGGTGTATCACCTATTAGTTTAGTTTCAATTTTTGCACTTTCTATCTCTCGTCTCCTTGGAATTTAGAGTAGGATTAGGATTCAAACCTCTGCAATTGTGAAAATAATAGATCTGATCGGAGGAGTTTAAGCAACCAGCCTCTAATCTGGAGATTCATCTCTCATTTTACAAGTCCCACACTTGGAGAGAGGTTTCAATGTTGTGCAATCACACCTGGATGCAAAACATCAACTTAGAAACTCTGATTTGCATCCGGGGGTGCTGCTGATTTGCAACAATAGTTTTGGCATGCCAGGTGGGACCTTAGAGGTCTCATTTTCATCGTAGAAAAGTTGATGTGCATCAGCTGCAATTTTATTGCTTAAAAGAGCTATAAATTGCACATCCAAGACTCAGGAAGAAGAATCGCTTGTTTTAGCAGTGCAGACTGAAAACTCATGAGAAGAATCACTACAAGGTCAAGAGCTGGAGAAGAAGAGGTGCTATTTGAATATCTGTAGTTATCTCCAAGAATAAGGAAAAGTGGGAGGAGAATCTAAAGGTCTCCATCTCCACCAAATAGAACTCTCTCAACTCCTCCACCTGGTAGGCCTTTCATTCAATCAACAAGGGTTCTAAGGCCAATTAGAATGGCACAAAACAACCCCTATGTCAATTTCACTAGCAGCAGCCCACTTTCTCTCAATGCACAAAATCCAATTCCAATTGCAGCCTTGAAGAACATTCCATACTTCACTGGAGAGAATCGAATACTCTGGTGATCATGTTAAAGACATTGCCAACCTTTGTGCAATTCATGAAATCAATGAGATGCAAGTTGCTGTCAAATTGTTGGCATCTTCATTCAAGGGGAAGGATTTGCAATGGTTTAGAAGCCTTGCCTCAAGTTCTATTCAAAATTGGAACCAACTATGTGTAGCACTTCATGAGCAATTTGGAGAGAAGGGAGACAACTTGTCTCTTTTGGAGCAACTGAAAACCATCAAGAGAGCTCCCAATGAGCAGCTGACTGATTTCAACTTCAGATTTCAAAGGACTTGGGAGAGAATTCCAGTGGCAGTCAGGCCAACAGTAGAAGGTGCTTTTCTTTACTATCTCAAAGCTCTAAATTCTGATATTTCTATGTTAATTCAGTCCATGGGAGGCACAACTATCCCCATTGCTTATAGCATTGCCATTAGAGCTGAAAATTGTTTGATCCAAGCTGGAAAACTAGCCCCTAGACCTCCCATGCCATTGTTTCCAAGTTTAGAGAGCCCAAACACTAATCAAGCACCTAATTTGGCTCCTTCTCCCACTCCTAGAAATCAAAATTCAAGTGAAGCTTCCACTTCATCTTCTAGTGCCTCAAATGAACTTCAAGAAGTCATGAAGCAATTGCAAAATTTAGGTAATGAGCTGGTTACTCCCAAGAGGAAACAAGCCCAAAGTTTTAGACCTTCCTTCCAACCTCAAGCTTAGCCTAACAGAAGCCATATCAACCTCATAGACCACCCAATCCGAGCTTACAAATCTAAATCAAGCAAGGCCTCCTGCCAATGTGACTATTTCAACCCTATAATCCAAATGCTATATCGCCTCTAAGGCATTGGTGCCAACACAAAACAACATTTCTCGGAGTATGATTGGTGTTTTCCATGTAATGAACCTCACAACCAATCTATGTGTTTCAACGGTGCCTTGAATCAAGCATTAATGGTGACAACTACTGGTGTGGAGGGTGAGGGCAGTCAAGGAAACAACCAACAACAAGAAACATTCTAGCAGCAATCAGCTCCAAATGACACCACACTTGTGAATTGGTAGGAAGAGGATTTTTGTGGCATAAATCAAATAGTCTCTCAAGGTGTTGCAGCCAACACAAGGTCAAAAAGAAGGAATTTGGGTGAAGAACAACCATTAGCTCCAACCAATCCACAACCTTTTATGGCTCCACAAATGGTTGGCAAACAAAATCTAGTTGTAAATGCACAAGGGCAGCCAAGAACAGCTCCTAGACCAACTCAAATACCAGTTGTTGTTGCCCACATGCAAGGGATGAATATGCAAACCAAGGGACAACAAAGAGATCCTTCATCACCATTTAGTATCATTGATCAGATGAAGAAGACAAATGTAAATATATCAATGTGGAATCCCTATCTATCCTGGGCCGAGGAGAGATTTGCTACAAGATGCCATGAAGGATCGCCAACTTCGAATCAACAAGTCCAAATGCAAGAGAAAGTTCTCACAAATGCTACCCACTGAAGGAAATCATGGAGGACAACAAGGTAAAATGTTGAAGCCCCCTCCTTTTTATGTCTCATTAATCATTGGAAACCAATTGGTGCACAATTGCATGATTGATTCGGGGCAAGTAGCTCGGTGATGCCCAAGCAAATAGCGATAAGCTAGGACTTCAATATGAAACCATATCCAAAGGAGTAGTGTAGTTGGATGGGACAACAAAGAATAACAACAGTTGGGGTGATTAGAAACTTGACTCTTACCTTGCATGCATGTCCAAATGTTGTTGTTTTACAAGATGTATCGATTATAGACCTTCCACCACTCTTTGCCCTTTGTTTGTCAAGAGATTTCATAGCCAAGATTGGAGGATATTTTTCTGCTGATTGGTCACACATGCTTTGTTCAGAACGAGGTATGGAACCAAAGCTACAATCAGGTCTGAACCTATTGCAAACTTCCACATTGATCCCTACACTCCAAGTCAGATCAATGCCAACTGTTCGGCATTTGATCAAGAAGATCACCCAAGCACTGATGAAGCTAACACCAAGGTTGGAAGCATCCTGGATCTAACTCTTGATGAATGGGCAAACAAGGTGCATGCTTTTGATCCTTATCAAGAAGTAGAAGAATCTGAGCTAGGGGTCTATTGCATACATCAAGAAGATCAGCCCATTCCTAGCATCACCAAGCCAAACCACAAGGATGAAAATGAGGTATGGCAGCTATTTTTTGATGGATCAAGGAGTAGAAAAGGTGCAGGAGGTGGAGCTATGCTTATTTCACCTCAAGGAGTAAAGTACTATTTAGCTTTTAGATTTCAGTTTGCATGCTCCAATAACACTGACTGAATATGAAGCCTTGGTGCAAGGGATGCATTGTGCAATAAAGAGAGGAATAAAGAACTTGCAAGTCTTTGGTGAAAGTGAGTTGATTTTCAACCGGGTCAAGGGGCGCATGATGTCAAGAATGATCTACTCAAGTGCTACAAGAACCGGATGTGGGACCTCATTGAAGATTTTGAGGGTTTTGGCATCAAATCAATTCCTAGGAAAGAGAACTAAGCTGGCTTTGACGAGGCTTGCGGTAGTTGGGGCAGCCTTTGACGTTGTGGAGAGAATTCAAAAGATAAGGTACAGCTAAACATCCATGTGATTGTGAGGCCTTCGAGTTCGGATAACAATGTAAGTTGGCAAGTGTTTTAGAATGACCAGCAAATCATCCATTTCTTACAAGAAGAAGCTGATTTCTCGGCTAAAAATCGGAAAATTTGGAACAATAGTATGGTGACCAAGTGGTACAAACTGAGAACTAACAAGCTGCCCAAGGGACTTATCACTTTGGAGTCCATTTTCAATCCCAATGATCAGTTTAAGAAAGAGAAAGAAAATATTCGGTGTCAAGAGAGAAGATTCAAGATATCCATCTTGGTGGAAGAGAACAAACCATTACAAATTGGAAAGATGACAACCGAACAAGAAAGGTATGAGTTCATACGGTTGTGTCAAGAGTTCCTTGATGTGTTTGCTTGGAGCTACAAAGATTTGAAAGGTTTCAATCCCAAGTTAGCTCAAAGACACCATTGAGTTGGACCCAAATACTAAGCCCATCGGCGAAACAAAGGTCACTAATCCAAACATGGAACCTCTCATGAGGAAGGAATTAAACAAGTTGGTTGAGTCAAGAATCATATTCCCAATCAAGCATTCTAGTTGGGTTGCCAACTTAGTTCCATCGAAAAGAAGAGTGGAGAGATCAGATTGTGTGTTGAATTCGAGAGACTTGAATAGAGCATCTCTCAAGGACCATTACCCACTCCCTTCTATGGAGCAAATTTTGCAAGTTTTGGCTGGCTCCGAGAGGTTTTCACTACTTGATGGCTACTCTGGGCTCTCGATATAATGGTGAAGGAAGAAGATCAGTTCAAGATAGCCTTCACAACCAAATGGGGAACTTATGCATACAGAAAATGCCATTTGGGCGGTCCAATCTTTGGAGCTACCTTCCAAAGAGCAATGGACATGGCGTTCAAAGGTTTGATTAACAACGTGTCGCTGATATACCTTGATGATATCACTATTTTTTCAAAGAATGCAAGAGACCACCTCTCTCATTTGAGACAAGTCTTCCAAAGGTGCAGGAGATTTGGAGTGTCTTTGAATCCTAAGAAGTGTATCTTCCTAGCACATGAAGGAAATCTCCTTGGCCATATTGTCTCCAAAGAAGGATTAGCAATTGATCTAGAGAGGGTTGAATCCATAAGAGCAATACCATTTCCAAACCACAAGAAGGCCCTTCGAGTTTCTTGGGGAGAATAAACTTTTTCGAGAGGTTTGTCCCAGATTTTGCAGCCCTTGTCAAACCTATCACCAAAATGTTAAAGAAAAGCATGGCTTTCAAGTGGACAACAGAAGGCAAGGAGATTTTTGAAGCAATCAAAGAAGCCATCTCCCAAGCACCAACTCTCATCAACCCGGATTTCTCCAAGGATTTCATCCTCTATGCATTTGGAGGTAATGATACTATTTCTGCCATTTTGGTATAGCAGAACAAGGACAATGATGAGCAGCCAATTGCTTTCTTCAGCCAAAGCCTAGATGACTATGAGGTGAGATATTATTTTATTGAGAAGCATGTACTTGCAGTAATCAGAAGCTTGAAGAAATTCAAGCATCTAGTCTCAAACAACAAGGTTCAGTTGTTGGTCTCTCATGCGGGAGTAAAGTACTTCCTCCTCAACAAGGATTTGAATGAGAAAAGGGCAGGTTGGATCACTCGTGTCATGGAGTATGACATTGAGATCAAGGTCACCAAGCTGGTAAGAGGAAAAGGATTGTGTGAGCAGCTGATTAGGGCAAGCAAAAAGGAGTATGTAATAAAGAAGAGATTGTTTTGACAATAAGACAACCATGTGCAAGGTAGCACTCAAGAAGAGGATAATGTTGTCCCCACTCCTTGCTGGACCCAAGGTATAATGCATTTCCTAAGCACAGTGCCTATGCCCTCCAGAGATGAACAAAACCCAAAGAAGACACTTCAGATTGCGGGTTGTCCAATATGCCATAGTAGACGGTGTTTTGTTCAAGAAAGATGTGAATGGAGCGCACTCTTTGAGATGCATTAGCACAAATCAGATTCATAGGGTGTTGGAAGAGTTCCATGGTGGACCAGCTGGTGGTCATTTTTCACCAAGAGTGACAGCTCTAAAAATCTTGAAGGCTGGTTATTATTGGCCCAACATTTTCGAAGTGATTGCTTTGCGTGAATCAAAAGGTGCAAGAATTGTGCATTCTTCACGTGTAAAGAGAGGCTTGCCGCCCTTCCATTGCATCCAATTTTAGTTGACCAGCCATTCATGCAATGGGGTTTGGACTTCATTGAGTCATTAATCCCAATTCAAGCCAAGGGCATAAGTGGATTTGACAGACCACAAACTACTTCACCAAGTGGATCAAGCAAAGAGCACTCAAGGAAGCAAATGAGTCTAGCATCTTAGGCTTCTATGAGGGGATAATAACCAGATTTGGCATACCTGCTACAATAATCTCGTATAATGCATTAGCATTCATTGGATCCAAGGTGACCGAGTGGGCTGTCAAGAACGGGATCTACCTAAGTACTTCATCAAACTACTACCCTCGGGGTAATGGCCAGGGAGTAATGGCAGTGAATCTACAAACAAGAACTTGTTGAGGATCATTAGGATGACTCTTGATGAGAATCGGAGGTCTTGGCATACCAAACTGAAATCAGCCTTATGGGCTGATAGGATAACTCCCAAGAGATCCACAAGTAACTCTCTATTCAGGCTTGTTTATGGAAGAGAGGCAATCTTGTCCATGTCACTTGAGTTGCCAACATTTGAACTCATGAAGCGCTTAGAGTTGCTAGATTTTGGGCCCATGGAGGTGAGATATGCAGAGTTGATGGAGCTCAAGAGATCGGAGATCGTGCATCCCAAGCAATGGAGAAGGATCAAGCTTTGATAAAGAATACCTTTGATAGGAAGGCCAAGAGTAGATCTTTCCAAGTTGGAGATCTAGTGTTAAAATGGGATGCGAGATAGAGCAAAACCGGGAAGGCATTCAAAATTTGATGCCATTTGGAGTGGCCCATACATGGTCACAAAGTGTAAGGACAACAATGCCTTCCAATTGTCTTCATTGGATGGCGAAAAACTGCAGATTCCGATCAATGGAATCTATCTAAAGCATTGCTACTTACTAGAGCGAAATTCTCCACCTTGTAAATATTAGCTTAGGTTTTCATTCCTGCAAGTGCTTGTGTGCATTGTTTTGCTTTGTAGGTTGTTTTGCTTTCCCTAAGTTCTTTGGCATAGCTTGCTATTCCCGGGAATGTGTTTGCTGGCCTTGCTCCATCGGGTGATTTTCCATGTTCCTCTTTGCAACGTTTTAGTCGGTTGGGGTATTAAACAGAATCAAGTGACTCCATGCCCAATGGATTGCTTTAGGCAATCTGGTAACTTCATCCAGCAGGAAAGATGACCCCTCTGAGTCCCCAAATTGTTATCCAAAATGTGCCCCCTACTCATTTTGTGGCTAACTCCTCTCATTCTTCCCTCTCTTGTGCCTCAGTCAATTTTTTTTTTTTTCGAGGCACTCAAAACCTTCTGGAAATGGCACCATTGGATAGAGCTCTTTCTCAGCTTTCCAGAAAGGTAAATTTTTCCTCCTAACTCCATGTATTTTTCAAGTTATGGCTTGGTGGAGTTTTTGTGGGAAATTTTCCCTAGAAGGCCCGCAGCCAATCAGAACTCGCCACGTGTCCAGGCCAAAAATATCAAAGCGACCCGATTTGGCCCTGTTTTGCCCTAAAACTTCAAATCGCCATATCTTTCGATCCAGAGCTCGGTTTTTCATGTTCTTTATATCAATGGAAAGCTGGTGAAATTCTCTACAATATTTTAGGGTTAATTTTGCATTTTGGTGGATTTTGGAGAGATAAAATAAAAAACGCTTCTGGCATGTGGTAATGGCCAGAAATGACGTTTCAACAACCAGTTTTAATGCAAAATGGGTCCCATTCTTCTTGAAATGGCCAAAAATGTCGTGGCATGGGTGCGTAAGACGCCCATGCTATTTTAATGCATCTTCATTCAATGGGAATGGCTTCCATCTTTTTTACACGTTTTCTCTCTCTGGGCTTGACCCATGCATTGTAAAGCCGATTTAGCTCATTTTTGTAAGTTGAACATTTTTTTGGACAACAAGCTTCTTTTTCACCTTCAACAAGTGATTTTTGCAAGTATCGGACCTTCTTCATGATTGTAATAGGTTTCTCGCCTCTTTGATGTTGCAAATGCAAGGATTTTGATGAAAGAAAATGATAGTGCATGACTCGTGATCAATTTTCAGTCCTTTGTTTGTATTGTCTTGCTTCATTTTAGACCTCTAATTACATCTTATCAGCCTGTGTATGATGTTTCATGTTGCATTTTATGAAATTGTGTCAATTTGCATGAACAAGAAGTGTTCACCACTCCTTTGGTGTATCACCTATTAGTTTAGTTTCAATTTTTGCACTTTCTATCTCTGTCTCCTTGGAATTTAGAGTAGGATTAGGATTCAAACCTCTGCAATTATGAAAATAATAGATCCGATCGAGGGAGTTTGAGCTACCACTCTAATCTGGAGATTCATCTCTCATTTTACAAGTCCCACACTTGGAGAGAGGGTTTCAATGTTGTGCAATCACACTTTGGATGCACTCAAACATCAACTTAGAAACTCTGATTTGTATCTGTGGGTGTCTGCTGATTTGCAACAACAATTAATTAATGCTACACAACCACATTATTGAACCAATAATTTCCCTACTTATACCCTTGTTCATGGTCCTTCCATCGGCACTACTTATGAACCTTCCTATAGATCTTCCTATGCCCATGCTCTAGGATATGGGCCTTGTAATCGATGCATTGCCGTCCTCGCATCTAGCACTTCCTATGGTATCATCAACCACTTCGCAACATTATAGCATACCATCCTACATAATCTAGGTTCGTCCCTAAATCTACTATGTATGATTGCTGCACCAAGGTGTGGACCACCTATAAAAGGGTGGTATGATTTTTTCCTAATCGGATCCATGACCCAATATCAAAGGTCTCTCTAGATCTTTTCCCATACTAAATCTCATCACCAAGAATCCCGAGGGTGAGATCGAACTATCACTTTGGACCCTGTCCACTCTATACCACTCAAGGATGTGGTCCTTGCTCCCAATAATGAAATACTCTACTACTATTGTATTGATCTCAGATAGCATCCTCAGGCCACTGATACAACCTATATGGTCATCGAGTAATCATATGAGGTTGTACAATCGGGAACCCAACCCATAATAGATGGCTTGCACAAGAGCACGGGCTCCCGATTCTCTGTTGGGCATCTTATAGTGATATGGTCCCATGACCATATATGAAGTAAAGTCACCAAACCCATGGTTTTCGACCATGATAAGCTATAAAATGTAAATCTACATACATATGGGCTAATATACACTTCCCCATCAATAAACCTACCCATTGATCACCCATGTATCACTCTAATCAAGCCCAAAGAAAAATGAGCACCCGCTTGTCGAGGCAACAACATGCAATTGATAAGAGCTATCGATATACAGGAACTCTCCCGAGCCAAGATCACCCATGCATCTAGTAATGTCAATTAAAATACCCGTAGGTGAGTAATGGTCACATTACTCTAAAAATCACGGAAATACTCTAAAGGTTATGACCACGATGACTGTCATACCTCACTAGATGACTCTAAATAGAACTCTAAAAATCTGCCAAACGTCCTCTAAAGTAATGCTCATCTTGCCTATCGGAAGGTGAAATGTTTGGCTCTCACTCCGCCATCTCTCGCCTAAAGTCAAAGCAAGCTATGGTCCAAGGTAATCTATGGAATGTGAGACACGTGTGAGAGACTCGTAACATCTAGTAACGTCTCTAAGTAGATGTGATCTCATTGAAGGAATGTTACCTCCTAGGCCTGGAGCCACCCATGTCGCTCCCGTGTCTCTAATCAGGGTAGGTCCATCTACAAGGTTATTCAAGTCATTTATTATGATCTCATTCTTCTATTTTTATCACTGAGGTTGTTCTAAAATATTCCAAATTCTTCTAAAACCTCTGCAAGGTTAACCCTTCACACCAAAGATGCCCCTATCAATGCTAATGTGCCCCTTTTGATGCCAATACGCCCAAGTGCCAGCTCCTCCATTTCCATATAGGCATGCTCCCTTCCCCACACGACTCTAGTTCAATGTCGGCATGTCCCACTAACGATGCTTTAGTGCACTCATCTCCGCACCTACGTGTGCGCACTGCGTCGAGAATGCCTACACGCCCCAAGGGTTGTGCTTTGATATTTTCATGCAAATTTCTACTCTAATAAATGTGACTAAAATCTAATAAAAAAATTGGTAAATTCACAAAAATTCAAAAAAATAAAATAATTGGTAAATGAGATGCACATAGTTTAAACTCGTATAAGGTGCATTTTCCTCGAAACATTGAAAGTTTTCCTATAAATTTTTTTAGGTTCTTGTTTTTCTTGTCATAAACGACTCATGGATCATTGTGATCTACCTTCATTAACAAAGATGGCTTTCTTACTATGTCGGTACTCCCATGCAATAGTGAGTTGTCAGAGATTGTGTCATAGTGCACAAATTATTTTTCAAGGGATTACTTGTGTCCTTCATTATTCCCCTCGCATGTATCCTTTCTTGGGGCACCATATGTAACCCTTGTCGCTAAAATGAGCATTCAGAACTAAAGCTTGATAACAAAAACATTGGTGCAACTGTCTTGAACATTTTTTTGTTTGAGTATGTGTGATTGTACTTGTTTCTTTGTTAGGTTAGCTGGTTTACTTTCTCATATTGCATTACATCATGTATGTTACATGGAGTTACACATTTTTAACAATGAACAAATGTTAGTAATATAACTTTTCATATTATTTTACACTTTTGATTATTTTAATAAGGGCCAATGATTTAGATCATATGGGCAACATGATGAAAGAAAGTTGCTTCATGAAATATTGGATGCAAGAGATATTTCTATTCTTCACTTTCATGTCTTATCACTATTCATTTTTCTTCCAAAATAGTTAGTGCAATAAAACATCATTTTTAGCCCTCTCCTATTTCTTCTATCCGTTTTGATCAAGTTTTGATTGTAGATTCGCTTCTTCTATCACCCCATTGACACACGAGGGGGCATCCTTCATCCTACTAATTTTTGTTCCAAAAATTTACTTTTTTTCACGCATTATCTACTATGTTTGAAGTGACGTGGTTATTTTCACCTCAAACATGGGAAAATGTAGACATCTAAATTCCTCTTACACGCTTTCATTGCTAAAAGTGCACTAATTAATCTCATTCTTACTATTTCCATTATAATTAGTGATTTATGGTAATTAACTAATGTTTCCCTCTATTTTAGTTAATTAATGATGTGCTTTGTTGATTAACTAGCCTCTATCACATTTTGGATGCTAGTTTGCCACACACGTCGTAAGTTATAATCCTCTTCGAGTAAATAATTAGTGATTATTAGCTAATTAAGCCTATTTACCCTTATTTTGATCAATAAACCCTATTATTATCTCAAACCCTCTTCTAACTATTCAAAATCACCCCATTTCTCTCCAGTGTAGACACTGCAAATTCGTGTCTTACGACCCTCATGTGACCCGCATCCCATTTCGCAACCTAACCTCATTACCTAAACCTTACACAATTATTTATTAATTACCTTGTAATTGATAAATCCCCATCACCTCACCTGCCACCTCATTTTGCCACCTCATCATGACTCCAGCCCTAATCCTAAACTAACCTAATTAAAACCTAAAACTTGGTCTACACCTACACCCATAACTAATGACCCCTTTCTCGCACCCAAAACCGACCTTCTAGTCACTTGACCAAGCCCGCAACTGATCTCTCGGGAGAAAAGCAGGGAAGGTGGGCTATTTTACTAAAAATAGCCTACTTTTTCCTTACCGATGCCGGTTCCTACTCGACCGCCGTCGGTTACGCAACCGCCATCGGTTCCCTGTAAATGGGCTCCCCAAACCAAAACAACGGATCAAAATTTCATTTTGGGGATCAGTCGAAGGATTTCTGGATCAACAGAGAGCATTGGGAGTGAGAAACAGAGTCCAGATCTTCACTTGACCGAGCAGAGACGAGTGGAAATACCAGAAGTGTTTACAACAAAGGAGATCAACTTGCATCTTGGTCAAAACCAGTAAGTCACATCTTGCATGTCCTCTGTTATAACATTTCTTATGCTTCTTGAATCTCAGTCCTCCTAAATCCGTTTCTGAATCCACTACCCAACGTGCCATTGCATCTAACTGTCATTCTTTTACCTCTCATCATCTCATTTCCTAATATCATCCATAAACTAGCCTTACAAACACCATAGCTACCAAGAAGATCCTAGAACCCACCGGTATCGGTTATCAGTAACCGGCATCGGTTATCGATGAACTCACCATCGGTTCCTCTGATCAAAACCAGAAAACCAGCCTTTTCCCTACTCAGTTCAACGAAACAACTTAATTGATATTTTACGCTTTTGTGTTAATTCATATTAGCGAGGAAACCACCACCTTCGAAAGGAAGTTTTATATTTCACAGGCCCAAGGCGCTTTCCTCATTTATTGTTTAATCAAAATCTTGTGGTCTTGTGTTCTTATTTGCGGGTAGTCCTTCCAAGACAAAAAGGAGTTCTTCGCATCAACTTTGATCTTTCTCTACGATGCGCACACCATCTCGACATTCTACAGTATTCCTCCTAGCCCCTAACCTTATCTCATTTAAAAAGGAACGAAACATTTCCGAGTGAAACATTTTGGCACGCTAGGTGGGACCCATTTTCAAGGGTTTACTGTTTCTCTTGCTTATTTTCATTTTAGGAAGCATACTTGCTAACATTCTTCTTTTGTTATATATTTCGTAAAGAATTTGTCTTGCTTTCCTAGTTTCGCATTAGTGAAAGTCATCTCTCTTGCTTCATCGAACATAATTTTGATTTGGGTTTAAAACACGTGCATTTGCATCCTTTCTTTTGTTTTCAATTCTAGTGAACATAGATTAAGTAATGTGTCGTACACATGGGGGGTGATATCCACGGTATTGACAAGAAATTAATCTTACATTCAACTTTGCACAACACATACCGAATCACTTTACAATTAACACAACACTCAAACATCCCCCTTTTCTGCGGTATTCCTCGCCTGATTGAGGTAACCTTATAAGCCAAAATAACTTGACATTTCCCCTAAGTCTCTTGTTTAGGATTCGACATCATTCTACGTCTAAAGGCATAAGCCCACAATAATTAAAATTAACCCTAGGGTTAATCTCTCGGATTTGCGTGTGCATCTTTCTTGTTTTTAGTTCTGCTTTTCTTTCTCATACTCTATCTTACATGATCAATAATTGGACAAGTATACTAAACGTTGTTAAAAATCAAATTAGCAGACCTTTTATATCTTGTTAACCTAGACTTCTTAGACCGACATCGATTTACGACCGGCGTCGGCTATAGTATAACCCGATCGCCGATTCTGAGACCGCTTCTCATTCTTGTCTTTTCCAATTCCCGACAAACCAACAACCTACCAATTTTACGATCTCGAGTTTGTTTCTATTCACGTGATTGAAACCCTACTGTGAACTCCTGTCCATGGTTGTTATCACTCGAAAGCAAGCCGCTGCCATGGTTTCACATGCTTGCTCTGTTTCTTTGCCTGAATCACCCCCTTCACATTCTGTGGGGAATCCTACGGATACGGCGAGGTTCCTAAAATTCCTGTGGGAGATAAGGACTTTGCCAAGTTTCTGGATGCTAATTCCAGCGTTGTACAATACTATTTGTCTCATACCCCTGACCGTACACCTGATGGTCAGCTCCTTGTGGGTATGCCTATCAGTATAGCTGCTCATTTAGCTCCCACTCCTTTAATAATACTTGCCTTGCTTCTGCATCTCTAGCCCCATCTCCCAATCCGACGGCTTCAAAGGTTCATACGACCCCGATTAGCTTTCCTTTTGTTAATCTTGGACCCCACATATCATTACCACCGACCGCCCCTACCTCATCTCTCTTGCAGACTGCTCCGTTCATGACTTGCTCTCTGCCACCTATCCACACGAGCTTTCCTTCTCAAGCTCCGCCTACCTTTTCATTCCCATACACGTATCCAGTGACCTCAACATCCTATATGGGACACCCCTATTCAGTCGCCTCAACATATTCATCCTCCACACCTTATCGACACTTAACCCCACGGTTCTAGCGGTGGTCCTTAGTCCATTTTCCTCTGTTTACCATAACCACACCATCATCTCATCCAACTACTGATCTAATTAAACAAATGATGGACAAAATGCAAAACACGGAGGCTTCATGCTTTCGGAAGTCGTAGCGCCTTGACATACGAGCAAGTTTGTCGGGAGCCCATTCACCCTTCTGTCCCCTTCATTCATATCCTCCTCAATGGGAGTTGCCAAATTTACTCGTTTTAACGGTAAAGAGGATCCTCAACAACACTTGCGATCATTTAGACACGCTTGTTATTTGATTGCCCATGATGATGCCTTGTTACTCCGCACCTTTCCCATGTCCTTATCGGGACTTTTGCCTTGGAGTGGTACAAAGGTGCTTTAACCCAGCACTCAATCTTCTCTTTTAACCAATCTAGCCCAATCTTTCTTGGATCATTTCTCCATTAACATTGCGAAAGTATCTATCACGGACCTCTATGCCATCCGACATTTGAAGACGAATCTATCGCAGATTTCGTTGGACGATGGCGGGGCCTTATCAACCAACTTACATATGCCTTGCCTCAAACCGAACTTATCAAACTATTTACGCGGGCTGCTGCGCTAAGCACATCTCCCCTACCCTTCAAATTCAAACTTTACGTACATTCGGCGAGGCCTTTACTATGGCTCGAAAATTAGAAATTCGAGCCTTAGAGGAAGAGAAATTGCGGTTGCGTAACAAAACTCCACTTTCCAAACTTGATTCTACTAATAAACCAAATACCACCACTCCTCATGCGTCCACTTCTTCTAAATCAAAAGGAGCTGTCCACGCGGTGATGGTCAAATCCCAACCACCGTCTAATACCCCGCCAAAACCACCTATAAGTACAAAGCCGAGTCTATCAATTACACTCCCTTAGGAGAAACCTATGGCGTCATCTTGGAAAAATTGCTCAAAGCAGGAGCCATTACATTACCTCCTGTTAAACCTCATTCCGGGTTTGATTCCACTCGCGCCATACCTTCCTGGTACAAAGAAAATGACTTCTGTAACTTCCACCGCGTGAAGGGACACAGTCATGAAAACTGCAAGATGTTGAAAAACATAGTGCAGGAAATGGTTGACGCAGGGGATATAGCTCTCGATAATCCTAACGCCCCTGCTAACCGAAATTTGAAAATATTCAACAAGCCATTCCCGAATCACTCGTCCAACAGTAACGTAAACCAGGATATCTTAACCGAGGAGAGTGTTCATGAGATCCATGCAGTCTTCGATACCCAGCCAAAAGCCTCTATCGAGAAAATTTTGAATCAAGCCTCTTCACTAACACAGGAGCCCGAACCTCCTTTACCACCATCAAGCCAAAGCGAAATCGTTCCTTTACCCATAAAAGAGTTAACTGCCCAGACTTCTCTTCCCATCAATGAGTCTTCTTATACCACATCCCTACAAGACTGCGAACGGATGTTATCTAATTTATCTATTTCCCAAACGTCCCCTTCTACCGCTCTTGCTGCACAAGAGGAAGGCTCGCCACTCCTTTTTACATCCTTAGAAGAGAAATCTCTTACACCAACATCACCAAATTCTTTAACCATAACGAGATCCTCTCAAACACGCCCTCCACCTATTAGTCCCTCATCACCTAAATATTTTCAACGACCAGTCGACCTCTTAACATCTATTGATACGATTGCCTCATCTACCCCACTGTGTCACACTCACGGTGGACTAGAATCACAACCCGTCTTTCTTCCGTACAAAAGTTCATATTCACACGTGAGGACTGTCATTCCACAGAAGATAGACAGGCCCTATGGGAACGTTTGAGTACGCCATATTCTACTCAAATGCAAATGACCGATCCTGAGGCCTCCACCATATACCCGAAATGTTTACAGAAGCTTAAAATGCCCATGTTCTCACCTTCACCCCCCTCACCTCTACCAAATGCCCCGTCTACTTCTATCAACTTAACCAAATCTTCCCCTACGCTTGGGACCTCACCAATGCCCAGTCTAACACACCCGCCTAAGCGACTCGATTTATCCAAAAATAAATCCGCCCCGCCACCTAGGAGACAAACTCAATCCGTGCCTCTATCACAATCAAAACCCTCATCGTCACCCACCTTCCATATTGGGACCTCATCCCTCTACCTTACATCAATATATCATACCTCCTGCATTTTCTTCAAAACGACCTATGCCTTCCACACCTATACAGAGATCAAAGGGTATAACAACACCGTTACCCCACGTATCCTGTCCACCCATCAACCCTAAACAAACTCCATCATCAAAGGATTTATTTTCTGTCACTCCCCTTTCTCTCGTGGTTGTTTCCGCTACCACGTCATCATGTCAACCTCATCATCTTAACCAGAACGTAACTGCTGCCAGCGAAGAAACCTCGTTTAGTGAAAAACACGTGTTAACACCCCTCGGCTAAACCACCACCCGTGAACCAACCACGCCCAAACATTACCAAAACCCGCTTTGACCAATACCCTCATCCTCCTTCGATTTTGACCCACTCAAAGGATATTACGCCAAAATCCTTGCTATGTTGGTGGAGAATGCGACCATTTCCCTACCCCCACTTAGACCTTATGACCCGTCTAAACCTCGACCCACGAGGTTATGATGAGTCTAAAATCTGCGCCTATCACACTTTTACCGGACATGATGTGGAGGGATGAAAAGCTTTAAAAACCATCCTTCGTCGTCACCTCTCCCGGATAGAAAGGTTAAGAAAGACAACTTACGAAGGGAGAGACCTTTAGCTTCCATTCCCTCTCCTCTATCATCTGTCCCCGCCTCACCAAGATATATCATTATTACACCCCCACCTTTTGAAGACCATGAGTTATCCCAACCATCTTCCTCATCTCAGTCTACGAGATTAATATGATTAGTGTTGCTACTCGAGGGCAAAAAACAATGGGAAAGCGAAAGAAAACACACTGCGGCATCTCTTTCTCCTTGACCATCCCGTTGCACCACCACCTAAAGTGGTTATTCACGGACCCGCCTATCCCGTCTCTAATGGAGTTGCCCACCGAACTATGATCAAACACTTCATCAATCACCCGTAAAAATGACACTATATGATCTCATTCAGACTTCTGAATCTCATCGACAAGCTCTCATTGAAATTCTTCAAGGGATCGAGGTCTTACCTAATGAAACCACTGCCCGTCACTCCCATTCTAACACCCAATCACGTTGCCTCTCTCACCAAACAATCCATCTCCCCCACCACTTCTGTCTCTGTACAACAAGCCGCTGCAGTCAGTTTCTCGGAAGATGAAATTGTTGAATTTGGTACGAAGACCACTGACCACCCCTTTTCATCTCCGCTTACGTCCGGGATATCCGGGTGCGTCATGTTATGATTGGCGGGGCGCCAAATTTCTAAACATCATCTCTTGAAAAGCCTTCCAACAAATGAATATCCCTTCTAGTTGCATGTGTACCCACCCCATCATGTTGCGGTCATTCAATGACGCTATTACCTCTACCTTAGGCACCGTGATCCTCAACATTCATGTGGGACCGCGTACTTTACCCGAACTCTTCTATGTCCTTGAGGAGAGTTCGATATAATATATTCTTTGGGTCATCCTTGGATCCGGGCCATGGGATGCGTTCCCTCAACATTACATAGATGCATAAAGTTTGAGTATGAGGGGAAGTCCTACACCGTAAAGCTGATCCTCCTCCCTTTAAAACCTGCATATGTTATACCGCCCTAACGATGTGCTTATACCAATCAAGGCACCCATACATTCAACCCAACCATCCTCTTGAATGTACCTCAACCATCCACCTCAATCGCACTCTACGCCTTGGATGAAACCACCGTCGCAAAACCACTTCCCTTCCACAGCTAACATCCCAACCTCTCGGCCCCTTAGTAGATGTTTTCAACGCCTTCGCTGAGGGAGTACCGCCTATATAACGTTAGTTCTTTCCCTACCCGCAGAGTATGGACAATTACATGCACATCCCACCTACGACCGTCGCGTGGGGAAGTAATCTCTTACGGACCACCCCATTGCCGCACCAACCTAACATATGGGGGTGTTGACGCATCTTCCATTACCCACGAACCTCCTCTTGGTGTGGTCCCCTTCGATCTGATTTTCAATACACGACAAATCGTCATTAACCCCCCTCACCTTCTTGACTCATTTGTGCTTGGAAGGCTTTGGTTTTGGTCTTTATGAACAAGGCCGACATACGCTCATCCCCATCACCACACGCAAACATAATGATCGCAGTGGTCTCGGTTTTCTTGAAACACCTACACGGAGACACCTTGTGTCGGTTTGTGATTCTGGAAGAAGGCGACGTCACCCCTACCAAACCATCATCACCCACTTTGCCATCATCACCCACAGAATCTATAGACCCTGAATCTATCCCTCCTAACTTTTTTTTTCATAAATGCCATCTTCATAGGTCCTCTCACTTATCAACGCGATAATGAGGACCCATCTTCTCTTCCCTTACGTATCCGGACATGATCGAAGAGGATTCGCTTCCCGATTAATGTTGTTGAGTGCGGGATGACGACTCCATCCTCACTTACCTTGGGGCGGACGACTCCTATCTTGACGCGCCTACCATCTGAAACTCAAACCATGTTGAGCAGAGTCTACTATTGAAATCAACATCCACAAGGAGAAGGATCCTCACATTGTGAAGATCGGACAATCCCTTAACACATCGAACAAGTGCCTTTACTACCTTCCTCCATACACTGCACCAAGCTTTCGCTTGGTCCTACCTGACATGCGAGAATTGATCCTACCATTTCCATCCATAACATCACCTAAACCCCGATTCCAAACCAGTCAAACACAAATTGAGAAAATACATCCACGCATTGCCCTCTTGGTCAAAGAGGAGCTCCAACGACTCCTTTACTGTTTCCTTCATTACGCTTTATCGATTATCCTCGATGGATTTCTAACATCGTGCACTGCACTAAAGCGGCGGGGGACTTCGGATATGCACGGATTTCCGGGATCTTAACCTTGCTTGCCCTAAGGATGACTTCCCCCTACCAGTATTGATCAACTTGTTGATCTCATGCATGAGCCATGAAATGCTTTCTCTCATGGATGGCTTTTCGGATCTGACCAAATTTTGAGTCGCATCCATTGATCAACATAAGACCGCTTTCATAACTCCTTGGGAACCTTCTATTATCATGTCATGCCATTTGGCATTAAGAATCTTTGGTGCAACCTATCGGTGGGCTATGACCTACATTTTCATGACATTATGCACACTATCCTGAAGATTACATCGACGATCTTCTTGGCAAGTCTAAACATCGCGGTGAACATCTCGATGTTTTAACCATTATTTTCGATCACTTTGTTGCAATATTCTGTCTGTCTTGACCAAAGAAATGTGTCTTTGGTGTCCTTTGAAAAGCGCTTGGCTTTATCGTCTCTTTGCGTGGCATTGAGGTCGATCCATCTAAAGTAAAAGCTATCCTAGAAATGCCCCCACCCAAAAACCTCAAACAATTGCGTAGTTTGCAGGGTAAACTTCAATCCATCCGGCGTTTCATCTCCCAACTCTCGGATCGATGTCACCCTTTTCATCACCTTCTTAAAAAGGACGTTGCCTTTTAATTGAGTGAGGAGTGTCACCAAGCCTTCAAGCTCTCAAAACTTATCTCTTGCAGCCACCCGTGCTTATCCCACCCCAGGACGACCGCCCTTTCTACCTTTATCTTTCCGCCACTGACCATGCTATAGGAGCTATGCTCGCACATCGGGACTCGGCACGTCGAGAACAGGCCGTTTATTATATAAGTCGTACCCTCATGGATTACGAGACTAGGTATACACATGTAGAAAAATTGTGCCTAGCCCTATCATTCGTGGCCACCAAACTCCGACACTACCTTTTGAATCACAAAACTTTTGTCATCACAACACGGACCCCATCCATTACATGTATGCCAAACCTCATCTAAACCAATGCATCACCCGATGGCTCATGCTCCTCGCCGACCTCGACCTTGAGTTTGTCCACGAGAAATCAATCAAAGGACAAACCATCAGTAGACCAACTTGTGGAAAGCCCCTTTACAGGGAACAATTTACCAATTTTACATTCCCCGACGAACTCATCGCCACTCTTTCACTCGGGGAAGAGTCATATCAAATGACCCTCTTCTTCGATGGATCTAAATGCCAGTGCGGTGGAGGAGCCGGCGTTGTTCTCATCCCTCTTGACGCCTGAACCTATGCCTCTTTCATTACGGCTTGATTTCCCTGCACTAATAATACAAATGAATACGAGGCCCTTGTTACAGGTCTCCAAGTTGCGATACACTTAGGCATCAAATCTATCAATATTTTTGTGACTCTCAATTGGTAGTCAATCAAGTTATGGCGTCTACCAATGTAAGAATGAGGAACTTCAAAATACAAACACTACGTGGATTCACTTCTAGCCTTATTTACTCACTATTCTATCCAAACCATTCCCAGCTCCACTAACAAATTTGCGGATACTATGGCTTGCTTGGCCTCGCAAATTCTGCGCCGCACTAACCGACTCTGAATTATTCGTCGTGGTCCAACAACTTTTCCCCCATCCTATTCAACCCCGGTAGTTTGTATGATAAATACGTGTCTATTAATTCGCGGGATACAGGTACCACCAATTTCACGACTACCTTACAATCTCTGTCCTCCCACTTGACCTTACTAGTAATGGCAAGCGTGATTTTCTTAAAAGTGTTTCTCATTATGTTGTCATGGGGACTCCTCTATAAACGTGGCTTTGATGGCATCCTCCTTCATTGTCTAACCGGCGCGGAGGTCACCTATACTTATCCAACAAGTCCATGATGGGATTTGTGGTGGACATTTTAGTGGCCTTGACGTGGCTAAACGAATCCTTCGCCTAGGTTATTATTGGCCTACTCTCAATAACGACTGCTACGAATATGTTAAGCGTTGTGTTATGTGTCAACAACATGCCAACCTTCAACATACTCCTAGCCATCCATTGCAGGTCGCACGAGATCTTTGGCCTTTCTCACAATGGGGTTTAGACCTTATTGGTGAGATTCACCCGACCTCTTCACAACGTCACCGTTGGATAATCACAGCAACCCGAATATTACACAAAATGGGTGGAGGCCATTCCACTCATTTCAATCAAAAAAAAAAAATTGTCGAATTCATTAACCATCACATTATCTGTCATTTTGGTATTCCTCATCGCCTAATAACGAGATAATGGTAAATCTTTAAAAACAAGTTGTTACAAGACCTTTGTGAAAACTTTGGTATCAAACTTAGTTTCTCATCGCCTTACTATCCGAGTCAATGGTCGCTGAATCTTCTAATAAAACCCTAACCAAAATCCTCATGAAAGTTGTCAATGAATCCGGAAGAAATTGGCACGATCACATTCCCTTTGCCCTTTGGGCTTATCATACTAGCATTCGTACCTCCACTAATGCCACACCTTTTTCTTTGGTAGATGGTACGAGGGCTCACCCCTCTCGAAGTTCAAATACCCTCCCTTAGAATATCTCTTCAGGATATTCTCACCAACGATGATTTCCGCCAAGAGCGGTTAGCCCAATTGGAGCTTCTTGACGAGCGTCGTCTTACAGCTCTCGATCACCTTCAAATCTATCAAAAACGCATCAAACGTGCTTATGATAAGTGACTTCATGAGCGTACCTTTAAGGTTGGTGATCTTGTCCTCAAAGAGAATCAACATGTCACCAAACTAGAAAAGAGCAAACATGGAAAATTTGCTCCCAATTGGATTGGGCCTTATATAATCACTCACACTTATGGATCAGGCACTTATCGTTTAGCTTCACTTAATGGTAAACCTGAGCCTGAACCCCTTAATGCCTTGCATCTTCGACCATTCTACTGTTGAATCTAGTGTTATATCACTTCTTATCTACCTACTCTTGCTCGTCCTTGAGCTCCTTTACATACATACACTTCGCTTTCCTACATCTCAAAATAAAATCAAGCTCACATAGTTTGATTCTCACTTCACCTCGAGTGATGCCTTCCCCTTTTAGTCTAGTCCATGACTTCAAAGTATTAAAATAAGCCGTATTCTTATGGGATTTTCTTGATTCAAACTTCCTACTAAACTAGATGCTTCACGCCAAAAGAACATCTAGTCATCTAAATTAAATATAGATCGCTGCCCTCGAAGGACAGCTATATGCCAAACTATTCTTTGCTAATATAAATAGATTGCTCCCTAGAAGGACAACTATGCACTAAAATCATATCTGCTACTATAAATAAGTTTGCTCCCTCAAGGACACGGTTATACACAGTCAATTTTTTCTCGAAGCTTCTCGCATTGATCGACAACTTTGTGAAGACCTCAAGAATAGTACAATCAATATCCCTTGTAGACTTCTCGCATCGATCGGTCTACATTCAACAAATAAAAGCCTCATTCAAAAGAACTTTTGGGTCATGGACTTGTCTATTTAGGGTAGGTTCTCTTTCGTCGAACACTCACTTTGTAATAAGTTCTCTTCATACCTCATTATGTCATCCACCTTACCTCACCATTTGTTTCAACTCAAGGGACGTAACGTACACCCGATATATTGTGATCATATAACTCTTTTCACCTATTGACTTCTCGTCTATGCACGGTACCTAGGGCTTCAAGCTCGTTCTACGTCTTGTGGTTTGTTTAGCTCTTTTCACCTACGGAGCACTCTTTCCGCTTTGCCTCGCATCTAGGATTGTGTGTTGATCTTAATCAGGACATGGTTCCTTTCTACTTGGATAGGCTAACTTTCGCTTCCCTTATACCTTTTACAACATCACCAATTCATTACCAACACCAACAACCTTACCTTACCAATATTAATATCAATATTCTTACCAACCAACCAATTGCCTAAACCATACCAAATTACCTAAATTCACCTCTCCCTGGTCCTAAGGGAGAACTACATCGGTCTGAGGCCCCTCCTTGCTTTGTGCAATGGGCTATGTAGGCAGCACTTCGGAGACATGGGGTCTCCCAAGGTTAGCTCGACCATCCCCTACCATAACCTATCATGTGTGGTAAATATAAATATTTTTGTGTATTTCTATTTCATCACATTCCTCTTTATCCTTTTTTCAAAACACCGAAAGTCAAAACGAAAACATTCTTAGTATTATAACTCAAATCAACATACATATCTCGTTTTATTTAGATGTTAAACAAATACATCTTCTCTATCATCGACACGCAGGTCGGTACTCTTATTTATTCTTATACCTTGCTAGCAATTATTTAGACCCTCACGCCTCATCCTCGAAATAGGTGATGATCGTGATCATCGACCCCTCTCGCCAGCCTCCTCTCTGTCCTCAAAGGTACCACGGCTATTGGTACCGCCCACTGATCTGCCAATCTCTCCTGTAATATATGAATACGCCCTCTCGCATGGAGGACTCCAGCCTCTAGTCTCGCTGCTCGTGACTCCGCAACCGCTAACAATCCTCTTGTCTCATTCACCTGCGTTTGGAGCTGCTGAACCAAACGCTGCAGCCGATCCCTCTCTGCTGTAATCACAGCTATGTCAGGGCGATCGCGTACACCTCGCAGCTCTGCTACCCACCATAACCTATAGGCCTCTGTCATTCCGGCATCCATTACACTGCGATCGGCTCAAGCTATCTCCTCGGGCCCTTCTGGAGGTGTTGGCCGGGGAGGTGAGAATGCTGCGTCGGCATCGATCCTCATATATGGTCTATAAGCCTGCGGTATGTCCTGCACAAATCCAAATTGTCGCCGCACGCGATCTATAGGAATCCTCTCATATTCACCTGGCCTGTGCCCCGCGATCCACCTCAATCGCTCTACACCCCTCAACTCCTCAGCTATGTTCTCGGTTACCATATAGTTCCCGTAAGGCCTCCAACAGATATCCGCAACCGTCACCCTCTCCCATACCTGCCTGTAATACTCAATGTCACCCGTCACGGCCTGGGATCTTACCTCTTGTTCTGTCTCGACCCATCGTCTGAATCCCAACCTCTGTACTTCTGGTCTCTCCCACTGGATGGGTCGGCCTATTGGTCGCACACAAACAATGTGCTCATAGGCCCAACAGTGTAATAAGTATGAACAATCTAGTGTCGTTCTGTGATTTCGCCTACAAGCCCATAAACCCCTGTATAGCTCCGCCAAATATGCAGTGCCCATGCAAACGTCACGTTCGCTTCTATCATCTCCCGGATAACACACATCAATGCCTTTGGAAATCTTCCCCCTTATGCCCTCGGTAATGCATAATACCCTACCGCTATCATTAATATCACTGCTAACCTTGTCTCCTCAGGGTGTGCTGCATACATTACCCCATACGTAAATGACAAACCTCATCAGATCAAATCTCGTGCGTATGGACCAATCATCAGCATTATCGCTCCCGTGCGCGCTGGTAATGCCCGATATACTTGGTTCTCCGTAATAGGAGTCTCAAAATACGGAACACATCTTCCAATGTTACTGTCATTTCCCCTTGTTGCGGATAGAAGGTATTTTCTCGAATTCCATCTTTCAATCAACACCTGCAACATAGCATGGTTCGTGTAATTCGTGAATAATAGCGGATTCCACTTAACCCCAAACGATTTATCAATGTCCATTCAAATAGTGTTACATCTCGCCGGATTTGTGACAACAAATATTGCACACTATCATTCATCCTCAACCCTGCCTGAGCCTGCATACATCAAAACAACAAACAACCATTCAATCCATCAGGGTTTTTCTCACATTCTGGAAATTCCTACAGCAACCGGTATCGTTTACAGCTAACCGGTACCGGTTGAGTAACCGATACCGGTTATCCCTAACCGATATCGGTCCCTGTTACTTTCATACACCTTGCCTAAACAACCACCTACGACAATAATTTGAGCGTTTATTCCTTTCTATACCTACAAACATACCTGAAACCCCTGATTACCTACCCCGTAACACTTATAACCCTTGCTATCATGTTTTCTTTTTCATATCTACCCACTTAATCTCTTATTCATAACACATGCAAAAATCAAATCACAACCAAAACGTTTACCTCTTGGGTTGCAGTAGCTTGAGGTGGCCCTTGTCTTCCCTCTTGTCCCTGCCTGCTGGATGTTTCTCCTCGTCCTGCCATTATCACCACCTTTTTCAAACCTACCTTTCTGTCTTCTGAATCTCAGATCACAATCACCTTCCCTGTCTCTTTACTCCTTATCACTCAAATTTCTCATGCAATTACCTGTCTCAATCGTCAAAAAGCGTCGTGTTCACGTATTTAACTTCTTGCATGGCTCTCAAAATTAGAACTTAAGTTGCCACCCTAGCTTTTTTATTTTTAGAAAAGCTCATACCTAAATAACCGGTATCGGTTATGTAACCGATATCGGTCTACTACCTACCGACGTCGGTTACCTAACCGATATCGGTTACACACCTGGCCTTTTGAAACATGGTCTTTTCTTCATTTTTTACCAAATTTTTGTCATGCACCGCCTCTTTCCCCGCATCACAACACCATTATCCATATTTGTCTATCCACCACACATATCATTACAATTTCGTTAACATCATCTATTTTACAAAAACAAACAAGTCATCAACTAAGGATACCACAACAAAACAAAAACTATCTATCTATACAACATTTGGATCCAACTCATCAGATACATATATAACAATGTCACAAAACCAGCCCAAAACATGCAACATTTCATCATATAACACATCATCCATATATCAACATGTCAAATAAACTCATCATATATTCTATACCACAAACCATTGACGAAATACTTAAACACATTTTTGAACACTGCATGTGGATCAAAACATCATCTCTATATATATATACAAATTTTCAAATATACAATGTGCCCTGCATCGGGGCCTCTGTGATCTCATCATACAACTAAGCCGGCACGCAGGCCGCAATAACTATCCAAAATCTCGACTCGGCTCGCAGGCCGGTCCCTCATATCAAAAATATACTCGGCTCGCAGTCGGTATCAATCGTATAACCCGTGACTCGCTCGCAGCCGTATATAATGAATAAATGAATCCATACATGAATAAATGACGGCACGCAGCCTCTATCAACACAACCGGTTCGGGCAGACCGGTGCCCATGTCCCTATACAAAACTATGTGGGATCCTCGCTCTCCCCACCACCTCAAACCTCTCCTCGCTGGTCCTCGCGGTGCCTCTCGCCTCCTACCTGTAACGGACACGCCGGCCGTGGCTGCACCTCCTCGTGATCTCTCGACTATGGGAGGTCTCCGCCGGTGAGCCGCATAAGGCCGATACTCAACTCCTACCATCAAGAATATCCTAATAGTATCGGGCCTCCGCCTAACCTCCATATAGCGCCTCGAGCCACCGAAGGAGCTGGGCCGGTCCTCGGCACCTAATACTAGTACCCCCACTGTACTGCCGGTGGTGCACTGTGGTGGTGCGCTACTTGCGGTGGTATCTCGTACTCGTGCCTGGGGCTGTGGCTGTGCCACTGCTGGTGGTGGTGCCTCGTGGTCAGGCTGCTAGTGGTGGTCCGCCGTGTTGTACACTCGAGCTCAAGCAGCTGCCCTCGTAAGACCCCTATCTCGTGCTGCACAGCAGCAAGCCGCCTCGTAAGAGCCGCACTTTGACCCCTAAGCTGATCTCTCTCTCGCCACCACCATTTGCCGCTAAGTCTGGCCGTGTGGGTCAGTGCTACCCTCGCCACTCTCTCGACTGCACCCACCAAACCCTATATGCTCCCGCGCACCTAGCATCATCTACGCCATCATCTCGTTGTCCTCTCTGCAACCCAATCTGGATCCAAGGGCCGTGGTGCGGTGCAAGGTGGGGCCTCTACATCATCCCTCCCGTGACGAGGGAAGGGAGGTGGCTCGCCTGCCGCAGCCCCATCTGCCGCTGCGTGCACTCTCTGGGGTATCCTCTCGTACTCTCTCGGCTCTCCGTCCCCGCTATCCGTAATGTATACTGGATCGACGCAATCGTAAATGTGGGCGCCTCCGTGAGGGTGATGACCTCTGTAAGGTCTCCATACAATATCTACCGCTGTCCAGCCCTAATAAGTGCTGGTGTAGGCAACGCCTCTCCCCGCAAGCACCGCTCGTGGCTGCCCCATGACTCCCAACCACCTCTCGAAAGCCGTATTCGTATATAACTTTGTGGCCCCGCTACTGGGTAACCCTATCGCCTTTGATGCATATGATGTGCTCATATGCCCAACAATGCAGCAAAAATGTCGAACAAATCCCAAATCACCTCATCCGCGATAGCCCCATAGCTCCTCGTATAATCGCACTAGATATACTGGTGCCCAAGATAACAGTGTGTGCTCCTCCACCATCTCATGAAGCACCCCGCCAATGCCCATGGAAAGTGACCTCCTCTCGAGTCCGGGAGGGTGAAGCAGTGATCCCATCATCATCAAAGACAGCTTACCATGTCTCATGTCGATGCGCACGGTACATGTCACCATACCCAATGCTCGTGCTGTGATAGGTAAGTAGCGCGCCGCATCTCCAAAAACCTGTAATATGTTGTCCATGGCAGTCTCTGAATCTACCTGGAAGACTGCCTCTCCCTCGATAGGTAGTCAAAGGATGCGATACACATCCTCCAACGTGATAGTCATCTCCCCAGTCGGGAGATGGAACACATTGGTCGCCGGATCCCATCTCTCGATGAGGGCGACCATCAGGCTGTGATCTCTCTCTATCGCTCTATACCTCTGGACTCCACCGAGTCCCACCTCGCGCATGATCACCCAATGAGCCGCAGATATGTGTGGCCGCATCCGCACCAACAGCGGGGGCATCCTATCCCGCATCGTCAACTGCTGACGTGCCTGCAAAACCAACCCACATCCTTAGACCTACTTTTTATCACAACATCTACTTTACCCTCTAAACCCCCTTTTATCCCCCCGACCACACCCCGACTCTCTACCACCCCAACCAAAACCCAAACTCACCCCACCCAAAACCCAAACCCACTCCACCTAAAAACCAAACCCACCCCACACCCAAACCCACCCAACCCAAAACACAAAACAAACCCAACCCAACCCACACTCACCCAAACCCAACCCAACCCACACTCAACCAAAACCCAACCCAACCCACACTCACCCATAACCGACCCCGGTCCCCCTCCCACCGACGCCGGTCAACGATCAACCGGCATCGGTAACGCCATGCACCCACTCGCGCCTAAAAATCGCGACCGATGCCGGCCGCTAGTGACCAAAGATCGGCCACTGGAAATTTGCCGCTACCAACCCGACGCAGCCTACCCCTTTCTTCTTTTTCCCTATTTCTACCTCTCTACCCACCCAAACACCCTAAAACCTACCCACCCCCGCCGCCTTGGCCTATTTCACCTATCTACCCTCTCCCTTTTCAAATCATTTCCATTTATTCATTATTTTCTACAAAACATTATATTCCTACCCAAATCCCAAAAACAACATAATGCAATAAAATGCACAAAATAAAGAGTTCCGAGTTTACCTACCGCACGACAACACGCTGCCGTGGTGGGATGGGTGGTGGTGGTCTAGCTGGTCCAGCCCTCCTGCTCCTCCCCGCCGCGTGCTAGCTCCACTCCGATCTGCTAGGTCCCGCCAATCAACTGCCGCTCCTCCTCACACGGGCCCGCAAACAACTCACTCCTCCAAAGAAATAGCTCCACCTCACTCAATAAACCTCCAATCTCAACTCTCACGTGGACAAGTCAATTTGGTTTTCAAAATAACAAAGTGACAATGACAAGCCGTAATTTTCTTTTTTATAGGTTTTTCGCCCATAACCGATATCGGTTTCATTTTTGCCCTAATGAACCCAAGATCGGTCCCTTAACCGATATCGGTCATGTGGAATCGACATCGGTTTGTCTGCCAACTTTCCCCCAATTTTATTTTTGCCCCTATTTACCATTTGCCCCTTTTTAACCACATATCGCCTATATCCACCTTTGCTGAACACCATTTGTTTACCTATTCGGCCCGACCCAAGGCCTCAACCTACCCATTTGGCCCGACCCAAGGCCTCGCCCTACCTATTTGGCCCGACCCAAGGCCTCAACCTACCTATTTGGCCCGACCTAAGGCCTCGCCCTACCTATTTGGCCCGACCCAAGGCCTCAACCTACCTATTTGGCCCGACCCAAGGCCTCAACCTACCTATTCGGCCCGACCCAAGGCCTCGCCCTACCTATTTGGCCCGACCTAAGGCCTCAACCTACCTATTCGGCCCGACCCAAGGCCTCAACCTACCTATTCGGCCCGACCCAAGGCCTTAACCTACCTATTTGGCCCGACCCAAGGCCTCAACCTACCTATTTGGCCCGACCTAAGGCCTCAACCTACCTATTCACCCCGACCCACGGCCTTAACCTACCTATTTGGCCCGACCCAAGGCCTCGCCTAACCTATTTGGCCCGACCCAAGGCCTCGCCCTAACCTATTTGGCCCGACCCAAGGCCTCACCCTACCCATCCGAACCGACCCAAAGCCGCCACCCAACAACTTGGCCCGACCAAAGGCCTCACCCTACCCATCCGGCCCGACCCAAGGCCGCACCCCAACCATTTGGCCCGACCCAAGGCCGTACTTACTTCCATACCTTACCCAACATCACCAACATACACTCTTATCCACCCATCCTATAATTTTTGTCCAATCAAGCTCCCTCTTCGTGTTTTAGCATGATTAGGTCCTCGACTTGATCTGTCACCGACCAACTTTCCTAGACCTAGACCGTGACGTTTATCTCAACCAAACTAACCATTCGGTACTTCGCCAATATGCCTAAACATTCTCGTACCTTACCGTTATATACCCCCGAGCTACTTCCTATGCCTTGGATACCGTGATTATATCACCCTTGTTTGGATAAACTATCGACCTTTGCCTACACATCAGCTTTGGTTTGCTTGTCAAATCATGTACCCTAGTCGTATCTATTGCATTTCAACATCCGTCTCGCTTCTTCGACCTACCCCACACCTTACCATCCTCTCTACAACCTGTGCACTTTTATCAACCCTATACCTGATTTCCTGCTCACTCAATCTATGATAGATTTGAGGGGGATTACCTATATCCTTAACAGAGAAACCACTTCATATTATTGTCTGCGCGTAGCTTTACAAAACAAGCTACACGACAATAAGGGGCTAATGTAGACACCAAATTCGTGTCTTACGACCCTCAGTGACCCGCATCCCATTTCGCAACCTAACCTCATTACCTAAACCTTACACAATTATTTATTAATTACCTCAGTAATTGATAAATCCCCATCACCTCACTTGCCACCTCATTTCGCCACCTCATCATGACCTAGCCCTAATCCTAAACTAACCTAATTAAAACCTAAAACTTGGTCTACACCTACACCCATAACTAATGACCCCTTTCTCGCACCCAAAACCCGACCTTCTAGTCACTTGACCAAGCCCGCAACCGATCTCTCTGAGAAAAGCAGGAAGGTGGGCTATTCTACTAAAAATAGCCTACTTTTTCCTTACCGATGCCGGTTCCTACTCGACCAACGCTTACGCACAAGAATCGCCATCGGTTCCTTGTAAATGGGCTCCCAAACCAAAACAACGGATCGAATTTCATTTTTGGGGATCACCAAGGATTTCGGATCAACAGAGAGCATTGGGAGCGAGAAACAGAGTCCAGATCTTCACTTGACCGAAAGCAGAGACGAGTGGAAATACCGTAAGTGTTTACAAAGAAAGGAGATCAACTTGCATCTTGGTCAAAACCAAGTAAGTCACATCTTGCATGTCCTCTATTATAACATTTCTTATGCTTCTTGAATCTCGGTCCTCCTAAATCCGCTTTCAATCCACTACCCAAGGTGCCATTGCATCTAACTCATTATTCTTTACCTCTCATCATCTCATTTCCTAATATCATCCATAAACCACCTTTACAAACACCATAGCTACCAAGAAGATCCTAGAACCCACCGGTATTCGGCACATCGCAATCGGCATCGGTTATCAAGAATCGCCATCGGTTCCTCCGATCAAAACCAAAAAAGCCTTTCCCTACTCAATTCAACGAAACAACTTAATTGATATTTTACATTTTTGTGTTAATTCATATTAGCAGGAAACCGACCACCTTCGAAAGGAAGTTTTATATTTCCCGGCCCAAGGCAGCTTCCTCATTTATTGTTTAATCAAAATCTTGTGGTCTTGTGTTCTTATTTGCGCAGTAGTCCTTCCAAGACAAAAAGGAGTTCTTCGCACAACCCGATCTTTCTCTATGGTACGCGCACACCATCTCGACATTCTACGTATTCCTCCTAGCTCCCTAACCTTATCTGCTTCTAAAAGGAACGAAACATTTCCGAGTGAAACACCAAGACATCTCAAAAGGGCTTCAAAAGCTTATAATAGTCTCTTAATTGACCCTAAGTGGATAATTAAGGCTACTCACGAGTAATCACATGTTAATTCACTAATCATGGTTAAAAACCTTAATATAATTTATCCTTTTAGTCCCACATGCACTAAGATGTAATTTTTCCTCAAATAGAAAACTATAAAGAGGACTAAGCACATATGTTTACAATTTACACCATACTTTAATTAGTATATCATATGACAAATATGATTAAGAGCCTTATTTCCTTCTTGTATTAGCTTGCTCAATCTTTGCATCCAATATTCATATTGGTTAGTAGATGGATATCTAATATGGCCTTGTAACCATTTTATTGAGATCCTCTCACCATTTGGAGTAGAAAAACCATAATTTGATTGCCCTTAGATCTAATTAGGTTTATGTTAATAAATCATCTCACATAGTAAGGATGATCAGAGATTGAATGTTTAATTTCATTTAGTTTCCATTAATGCATACTTTTAAGCTTTGATCTTTGATGTTTCATTCTTAAGTTTGAGCTTGAATTTAGGTTGATATGGTGTTAGCCTTTACAAGTTAGTCATTTTGCAAAATTTTGGGGTGTTATCAAGTAATAACAATCACACATGAACAATATAATGAAAACATCAAAGAGGATATGTTGATCAAGTTAAACTTGATGGAGAAAAACATATTATAAGAAAAGTGGTGATGAAGAGGGGGTTTGAGGGGGAGAATCCTCTGGTGGTGTAGATATGCGATGGGGGATCATATATGAAACTCTTATTTCTTATGACTAGGCACACATGAGTTAGATTGCATTGCATGTTTAAGTTTACCTCAATATTTATACATGCAAATAATGGAGCACAAAAATATGCTCTTTTTCGATATTAACTTTCTCAATTAATGCAGAATGGAGAAGGATGGAAATCAATGTAATCATAGGTCGAAGAAGGGGTTGAGCTGCACAAAGATTATTCTTGACATTCCCTCCCATGTAAAGGATGAAATCTTGAGCGAGTTGAAGGAAGAAGAGATGATGTGGGTAGAAGATGAAAAGGTCGAGGTAAAGAGTTTCAAAATTTTTGTTACACAGTCGAGGAGGAGCCAAAACTATCGAGGAACAATTACTTCTCAGTAGAGAGTGGAGCAAGGTTCATAAATCTATCACATTATAAATCATTTGCAAAAGTATCGAACGACAATGTATCTTTCAGATTACATAGATGGTAACACACAAAAAGTAAAGAAATGTGCAAAATGATATTTCATCCTTGGACTTAAGAAATTGCATGCAAATTACAGAGGCTTTGTGAACTTCAATTTTTTTACTTTCATTTATTCTGCGAACTTCGAGTCCGTAGTTCACTATTCGTTGAGGAACTTGTGTAATGCTTCCATGTGTCCTTTTAAACCCTTGCGATTAAGCCATGTGGTCCATTGGATTGTTGAGGGAGGACCTGAATTTGCAATTATTATTTTTCTTTTTCTGCGGGTTTGGAATCTTCTAACCACTTTTGCATATGGTGCCCATGGAAAGTTTCCATGTGTCGGCCCCTTTCGCTCCATTTCTTTAATAAAAATTATAAATTTCAAACATGAATTTTTTATGAATCCCATAGAAAACCAATTAACGCCATACAATCCTCTATAGCTCACCCAAAATTAGTGACTGAGATAGTGGATGCCTGCTCAATCCAATCGATTTCACAGACCGCTTCCTCGAAGCATAGAAACTTTTTTAAAAAATCAGTGGAAACGTGGGAATGATGATTGCCCAAACCATTCTCACATAGGCTTTAACCAAAGGAATAAGTATTATTTTTTTTTCTCCCCCATTCCCATGTAGAAGGTGTGACCATTTCTCTCCTCTGTGATGCCCGCTACAAATAATCCACTTGAGACCCAAGACAACCTAGGATTAGTTAGGAAAATTATGGATTTTTTTAAAGAGTCTACAACCAAGTTACATGACAACAATCATTCACTAACAAATTCTAGATCAAATCTAAACCACTAGAATATAATTTTCTTTTATTAACAATTATTAGAGCTCACAAGGTCCAAAATTTAGGGTTAGAAAGTTCAATTAGGGTCGGTTGGTAATTCCTCACCATACCCACTCTCTAATAGGGTTTAAAGTTTCAACTTGATTTTTCAAAATTAACACATTTAAAAATTCCATAAATCATTCCCATTGGATAGGAAATTTCCTCACCTTTCCAATGATATAAATAATTCCTCCTAACTCCTCATATTTCTCAAGTTATGGGCCGGTGGACCTTAGGGTGAAAAGTTTCCCCAAGAGTGGGCCTGTGGGCCTATGGGAGAAAATTTTCACCAAGGGCGGGTCTCAGTAGGCCATGGGGATAAATATTTCCCCACGGCCGGTCCGTGAGCCATGGGGAGAATTTTTTCCTGGAGGAGGAGTCGGGTCGGCAGGGCCGCGAGAGACGTTTAGGAAATTTTCCACGTGGGGCGAAAAGCCACCTCGCACCCACGCCTCCCGCGAGTCCACAAGGGACACATGGCACCTCTTAAACCAACGCGGGGAAAGCGGGGTCGCAAGGGTAGAAGAATTTTAATGACCGTGAAGATTTAAAAGGGTAGAATTCACCCACACCTCCGCTGATGCCTCGCAATGCCACGTGGCATCTCTTGATTGGTCATAGCTGCCAGTCGGTGGGGAAAATTTAGAAAATTTTCCAAAGTTTTTTTTGAATTGCTAAGTTTAAAAGGATTTTCCCTCTACCAATGCCTCATGGTGCCACGTGATAGCCTCTCCGATTGGTTGTGGGGTAGATAGGGTGGTGGGAAAATTAGAAAAATTTTCCAAAAAAAATTTCCGAAGCGCTAAGGGAAAATTCGGGCCCGCAGATCCGCCAAGGAAATTTTTCCCAATTTTTTTTTTTGACAATTAGAATTATTTTTGACGCCAAATGAAGAAAAACTTCAGAAGGCCATAAATTCGCTAGAGATCTTGGTTTTGGGAAAACAAGGACTTTCTGGAAAACTATCGATGTCCCTCTTCACTCAAGAATCATTAAATTTTTATTTTGATAAATTTTAAGGAGTCAATTTAAAGAAAATGATCTGTAGAATTTTACAAAGGCAAACTGGTAAATTTTAACTTATAAGATTTTTCAATTTGATCTTCTTCCTCTCTCAACATGTAAAATAGACATGGAGAATTGTTCTTAGATGGATTTAAGAAGGATTTCAAGATTCAATTTGTCTGATTGATTTGTAATTTGAAAATTTATATCTATTGACAACAAAACAACTGTAAGAGGGTTGAGCCCATTTTTGCTAAGTTTTCTAAGAAGTTCCTTAAGTATTTTTTTCCAATTGGATTCATTTAGGGCATACTACTTCAATTTAATCATTTAGTTTGTTATTTCATTATTGCAGTTTCAAATGTGCACTTTTGGATAAAGTATTTACCAGTTTGAAAATACAAAACAAAGATCAAATTTTAAAGGATCTATTCACCATTTTCATCTTCCAAGTATTAGGATTCATTCCAATTCTAATCTAAAACATTTATTAGATTCAATTCAACTATTCAAAAGCTAGAATACATCTTTGATTTCCAATTTTCACATATTTCAAAAGACAAAGTGTTACACTTTCTTCATATGCATTTCTTTCTTTCAAACAGAGGTTACAACTCACATTAAGATGATTAAATTCAATACAATGATGTAATTTGAAGAAGGTTATACAATCTTTATTGATTCCAAAAGACAACTTTACAACTTCTTTCTTTCTTTCCTCAATTTCATCATACAGACACAATTTCTTACTTTCAAAAGAACATAACAAAGTATGTCTCTTTCACATTTCAATATACACTTTCATAACCCATACAACATATTTCCATCACAAAGCATATACAAGTACATCCACTTCAAGTTGGAAAGGATACAATAAGATTTCATTTCACAAGGATAGTCAAATTGTCTTTTCTTAGCTTCCAAAACAACATGTGTTTTTCTCATTCTTCGAAATTGTGATCACAACAAAGTAGGGGAAAGACAATGCTTTCCACCAAATTAAGAAATCCAATGAAGAGGAGAAGCCATCCTTCTTCATTAGCCCCCCTGATCCCCAACCACAATGTAATAAAATATATGATCCAACTCATGGCAACAATAGGTTTCACAAACACAAAAGCAACATTTTCAAAATAAAAACACAAATTCCAAAATGAATGTAGTGTACAACTACATTAAAGCATGACAAACATTACCGAGGCTTCATCAAGCAAGCCAAAGGAGCAAGAAACTATGGGGGATGCTTCTTATTCCTCCCAAAAGGGGAAATGGGTATCACCACCTGAATTACAAACCGCCAAAATATAGTATATCAAAGCCCTGACATTCCTTATGCCTCCCCAAGTACCCCTATTCCTCACATTTTCTTATGCCTCCCCAACCTCTTATGGCACCCCATAATGAGTAAAGAAATGCAAGTTATTTCTTTGTAATGTGGAACCCAAATCCCAACTCCCTCCACCCTTATACCTCCCTAAAACACACTTGTTCCTCCCATAAAATAAACCACATAGTCTTCTCCTACACCATTCCTAAGCCATCTACCCAACAACCCACAAACATGCCAAAACATTCACACATTTGAAAAGGGTTTAAAACCCATAGCAAGGATCATGAGGGACGACATGCACATCAACGAATGTGTGAATGAAATGAAGAGATCTCGGAGGAGTGAGCATCAACCGAATGTGCATGCAAAGATTTGAAACACGGGCAGAACCTCGTTACAATCCACAAACTCTCCTCTATCTCATAGATCAAATGGGGTGTACATATAGGAGGTGTTGAGTAACCCCCAGTGCTGCAATCATGACAACTCGAGTAGAGAGGGGACATTACATTCCTAGAATAGAAGTGTAACTCCCAATGACACATATGATGCACTGACGCACGATGTTGATGCACTACACATGTAAGAGAATCTCATAATGACCCCTAAATGACACATGGACCTACGATCTCACCTAAGTGAGATGACTCACCTAATGATGAGGAAAACAACACACACCAACACCCCCTCTTAATCGTAACTTAGGATGAGGCGGTAAGTCAGAAATGAGAAATGGGTCCCAACACAAAGCCTGATGAGGTACCCACGTACAAGAAAAAGGTACCAAGTAGTGAAGGAAAACCCAGTGGGAAAAAAATCCACCACAAGAGAAAAAAATAGTCTCTAATCTAAGAAAAATTCCAAATATGGGTCCCAGATCTAGACGAGCCTAAAAAGGTACCTATGTACAAAGAGGCAATCTCTCGAAAAAAGAAGAAGAGAGAAGAAGAGGGAGATGAGAGGAATGCAGAAGATGCCATGGATGGATCTGAACTCTACAGCTCTAGGAGGTCTCCCAAAAGAATGTCGATGACAAGATCCTCTGCCTCTGGACTAAAGAAGAGCCACCCACCAAACTATGTGCCTGCCCTTAGGAAGGACAGAAATGATGTGTTGAAAGTCCGCCCACTCCAAAGGAAACCAAAGGTAGTAACACGAAGAACTCTGAGTCTGGTGCATGGAAGTGTGACATAGGTCTAGTGAGTGAGTGCCAAGGAACCAAGGTAATGCCACATGCGTAGAACTATCAGAGTGAAAATAGGAACACCCATAGAAAGGATGTCCAAGTGATGTGAAGGGAACAAAACATCCTCCACAATAGAAAAGGGATCCACAAGTTGAGGGTGGATCAATGAAGGTCTCTAGAAATGTGGAAGTGACATGATTCCCGAAGGGGCACTCCCAACAATAGAGATGATGAACTCCTCTGAAACACCTGTAGATGGATGAGGGACCTATAGAGCATCACAAGTGGACTTTGTGAAAAGATGACTAAGGTCAGAAAATACTCATCCCAATGAGGGGGCTCAACAAATAGAAGAGCGATGTCAGATAGGTATGAGTCATCCAATGAAGGTAGAGGAGTGAAAGGGGCCTCACACACTGGAAGTGGAAAGGAGGCTGGTGTAATGACTGTATGAGACTGAGTAGGAGACTGCTCGATATCTGATGAGATGTGGGATGTGTCAACACTCTCTAGAATAGTGAGAGAAAGAGGAGAAGAGTCCTCTGTAGTACTCTCGACATTAGAACTGGGTGCACAATCCTCGTCATCAGAAGTAGAACCAAATGATTCTATGTCAATGAACTACCATCACATGAAGAAATGGAGGAGACAACTAATCAATCAACAACAACAATGACTGCAGTATGTGAAGGGTCTCCATAGAGGGACTGAAGAATGCTCTCAGACACGGTGAGGGTGGATCTAAGTTTGCCACGTGAAACCAGAGAGATCTAGAGACATGCATCATCATGTGACCAAAGATGTGGTCGCAAGTGTCGAGAAATTCCTCTAGATGACGATGATCAGTGGGTGCAAGAACTGGCCCAAGTAAGAAGGGTGAAAGACCCTCGTGAGTGAAGTAACATTCCATGGAAGCATGCCAAGATGAATAGTTACCTCTCTGGTGGGAAGTGGTGGAGGCTGTAAGGCGATCCTACGACATTCAAGTCTAGAAAGAGCACTCTCCATGATGCGGAATGCAAGATGCACAAATGCAAGACGTGACTCGGCCGATAATGCGTCTGCATGTGAAAGCCCAATAGTGCTAGTCAACCCCCCCAGAATGTGGCACTTTATAAAGTAGTGTGTTTACAAAACTGATAATGTCATCACATAATGTGTGAAAAATCATGCAACTTTGACTAAAGAAGCGCTAAAAAATGAGAAGCGAGTCAAAAGTTATAACATTAAAATGATTCCCACAACTGATGGAAAATGTCAATAAATGCTGCAAACACATTAAAAAGTTCCCAAAATGGATGCGAAGGGTGTCGTGTGGGTACCCGTTGGAAATGGCATCAAATTTTAGGCATAGTTTTTTTTTTTTTATGAGGGGGATTAGCCTCCTGCCAACCCCGGACCTCGCCCTCCATCTTCGACACTCGTAGGAAGGGATTTAATTACAAGCAAAAAATAGCCTAAAAATTATTACATGCCATGAATAAGAATGTTTTTTTACCTCAAAACATTAAAAGTGGATTGTTTTAACCTCCAAACAATGTCTAAAAGGGAATGGGCCCACGTGTTGGAGAAGTCAATGCCAAACCATGTGGATGCATGGAGCTATTGGACTTTGTTGAAATTGAGTCAGGTCAAGTTGAGCAGTCCACGTGGTGGAAGAGAGCTGAGATGTGGTGTGCTAGGCTTGGAAGAAGTAACCATTTTTGTGGGTCGAGTGTGGCAGTGCTGAGAAACCGTGTGATGGCCGTGCATGTGTAACCATGTGGAACGAGCTATGCAAGGAAAACCTGCTACGTGCCTGGAGATGCGCCAAGTCCCAAGTTGGAAGGAGTTACAGGTTGCGTAAAAGGCCATTACACGAGCAAACACGAGCAAACAACAAACAACGAGCAGCGGTGGGTGGAGGCTCCAAACACGCAGTAGGAGGAGAAGTTCTGAGATGGTGGCAATGGCAGGAGAATGCACGTAGAACAAGAACGTTCCAACCCACGCAAAAAATGTTTGAGGTAGGGACGTTGAATGGTGGAGGCACGAGGAGGGCTGAAGAGAGCAGTTCGACCGGAGTAGGAGCACGACAATGAAGAGTGCAGGTGTAACACAACAGGAGCTTTGTTCAATGCAGGAGCATGTAGTCCGCAGGGTCTGCAACCTCTAAAAAAGTAACCTCAAACTATAATATACCCCGAAAGGCACTCATACAATGCCAGAACACCCAAGAATGAGCCATGAACTAGCCTAAAATTATAGAGTTAGCTGTGACAAGGCACGAGCACAATGCAACAAACAAAAAATGATCCCGTTTAACCAAGGCATGAGCTCGAGTTGAAACAACTGGCTAAGGAAAACTCATGGGAAGTGTATAACGAGCTAGGGACAGCTCGGTTCTTAACCAGCCCCGAATTGGCTCTTCTAACTCGACATAAAACCAAGAACCCTTGAAAATGCAAGTGAAGCTGCTCTAAAAACTTCATGCATGCAAATGTCAAGAAGCCGTTTAAAATGACAAACACCAACACGACCAAACAAACCACAAATAAACAAACCCAAACAGAGTTATGAGGTTCGAAATCAATGCAAGTAGAGCACGGTCGGAATAACCATTACAATGACACACACAACAAGAATCTGAATATCACGCTGGAAGCCAAAAATGCATGAGCAACGCCGAGGAGTGCATGGATCCACAAGATCCGCTCTGATACCATGAAAGAGGGTTTAAAACCCGCAAGCGAGGATCACGAGGGACGACGTGCACATCAACGGACGTGCAAACGACATCATGAAGAGATCTCGGAGGAGCAAGCATCAACCGAATGTGTACGTAAAGATTCAAAACATGGGAAGAACCTCATTACAATCCACAAACTCTCCTCTATCTCATAGATCAAATGGGGTGTACATATAGGAGGTGCTGAGTAACCCTAGTGCTGCAATCATGACAACTCGAGTAGAGAGGGGGAGTTACATTCCCAGAATAGAAGTGTAACTCCCAATGATGCATATGATGCACTGACACGTAAGAGAATCTCATAATGACCCCTAAATGACACATGGACCTACGATCTCACCTAAGTGAGATGACTCACCTAATGATGTGGAAAATAACACACACCAACAACATTAACATTTACATTCATAAAATAAAAGCATTTCAAGATCCAAGCTCTTACCTCTCCATGATGGAGTTTCCTAAGTTCTAAACAATAGTTGTTTTCAAGAAAATAATCTAAAACATCCACCAAACAACAAGCATGCAACAATCTTCAAGCTTCTCCGAAAGCAAGAGCTCCCAAAATAGAAAGGAATTCACCCAAGAATGAAGTCTCCAAAGTTGAGCAACCCTAAAATAAGGCAAGGAATTCAAATTTTATAGAAGAGTGAAGAGAAGAGGATGAGGTGAATCCATGTAGGATGCCACATCACACATCCTCAACCCCAACCCAAAAGTCAACTTCATTCTCCAATGCATAATAAATAGGTGGGTGAATAATATGACAATTTACTTACATACTCAAATCCAACCCACAACCCAAAGGACTGAAATTAAATCATGTAAGAAAAGTGCAATAAAAACCTACAATTTGCTTCTAAAAAATCATTATAAAAATCAAATTTTAACTCTCCAACCGTAAGTATGGTTGGTAATTAAATTTAAGAGGTATGAGACAAGTTTAACTTGTCCCACAAGCCTCAAAAATTAGCCTTTAAGGACAAATTTGAATTTCCAAGAAGGTGGAGTGTTTTACACTCAAAAGTTAACTTACACATCACTTACACATCTCTTACAACACTTTAATTCAAGGCCAACAACTCTATTACTTACTTTCTTATGACATATTTTAATTAATTAACTTAACAACATGATTACTCACAATATTACACACCATTTAATGAATAATGAAAGGGTCAATGCACCACAAAATAAACACATGCAAACATAAACAAAGAAACCAATAAATAAATACACATAACCCATTGGTCACATTTAAAGGTGATCCCCCATGGGAATCCCTAACACACACAAACAAATACTAGTTGCCATGGTGACCTTGTTGAATTCATCTAGAATTCCAATGTGGTTGGTCTCCAATCCCCTGATGTTTTTTGTGATATTTTAACCTACAAAACACGAATACCTCCTTCGGCCTCGTGGCCATATCAAAACATCAAAAATAATATAATTAAAATTCCAAAATCATCTAGATATATGGATCATAACAACATCCAAGCAATCAACAAGATCATTTGCAATTTTACTCAACAACTATATCATCATCAAATAATTTCCATTTCTAGGTCTACTCACAATATCTAAATATCACATGTCCAAACAACATCCATAATATAACCATGTCAAACAATATATCAACATCAATATCCAAAATGTCTCTAATAATCATCATGCATCATAACTGAATCAAGTCAACAATAATCCATGATCTAACATCTAACATTATACTATAATAAATTCCATAATCATGTCCATAATATAATCAACAGTATCATGATTAGTATCAAAAAGGTGTCAAAGGGAAGTGGGCACTACATCCTCCATCTCGCATCGAATAACGTGAAGGGATTTAAGAAAATGCTTCAGTTAGAAGAATAAATGAACTCCATCCTCTCCTCTAAATTAGGGGTAACACTAAAATTTCTTAAAGTATAGCTATTATTAGCGACGCTGCAAATTGCAATGAAGAGAGGCGACACATGACATATGAAAGTGTTTTGTATTTGCACAGTCTCTTGAATTGATTCTTCTCTTCTAAGTGTCATTACAATTTCTGAGAGTGGGCTACTTAAAGTATTGATATAATTCCATCATCCATTATCATATTCCTATTCCTTGCTACATTTTAGTTTTCTCCAAAGCACACAAGAAACTACGTAGAGTCTACGTGTGCAAACAATGTTGGGGAGCCTGGAAAAGCATATGAAATATGAAGGATATATAATTGACACAAGATCTTCGCCGAGTTACTCCTTACATTGGGCGAGTTGTCTACTGCTTTGCATTACCCGATGAGAGTTATCCTAAAGTTGTCTCTTCCATTTCTCCCCTTCTGTTCATAACTTGTATTTATTTTCCCCTTCTCTTTTCCATCCATATCTAATAAGTTGTTAGCTTCGATCCATATATGAAAGAAGAATTTCCATTTTTGGTTATGTACTTTTCATACATAGCTTTTTCTCTTTCTTTACATGTAAAGTATTTTTAGCTTTTAAATATATTATCATACCACTATATGCTTCACAAACATTTTCTTATTCATTTTCTCTATTTCAACTACTTTTCAGCACATACATCTCACTCGACTCATCTTTCTTCATGGATAGTTCCTCCTCTTTCCAATGCTCGCTCGTACTACAATATATCTCCCTCCTTCCACATTACGTCCTTCACCCCTATTAGCCAATCACCATGGTTTTTTGATATACACTTGGCTTCCCCAAAACCAACAACCACTCCCCGTACTCACCACAACTTCCCCTACGCTTTCACTTCTATTCTCTCTACTCCGCTTCAGATCCCTTTTGGCATTTCCATTGCACAATGCCGTATATAATTGCTAGTAAATATATATTTGGTTTAAATATTGATCAATCAAACAATTATTATGTAATTTTTTGGATATTATTTTTTCTATTTACTCAATCAACATTTCAATGATATTTAGATAATTGTACTTATAAAAATTCTACTTAAACCCTACAAATGTTAATAACTTCGAACATTTATCAATCAATAAAAAGCTAGTAAAATATTAAGTAATTCATTAGTTGTTCATCCATACTAGTCTATGTAATGTATAGAAGTTTCCATTATTAAAATGTTAAAGCCAGCGTGTTTACAAGCATATTAAATGAGACCCATTTTTTAATATAATTTTCCTAGAAGTGTGTCTTTATTATATATGGATTATTCATTTAACTTTAGCTTTCCTCGTGTTTGTGAGTGATTGAGGAAATAAAAAAATATTTAGTTGACTAAAATTGAAGTTTACATGAATTGCTCGTGTGGCAGGTTTTGAAGAAACGCGGAGAGGATGGTGCGGAACTGGTTTGGTGGAGGAGAAGTGACGACTCATCGAAATATATATTTTGGGATAGCTTCCACCTGACAAGCGAATCTTATAACATCGTTGCCAATTATGTGTTTCCACATGTTTTGATACGATAATTCTATTAAATACTCTCTTCTTTTTATTTTTGAAATCTGGAGTTCAGAGCACGAGTTGTGAAACTAAAAAAGAAAGTGGACTGTGGAAGTAAAGTCTCTAGTTGTATGAAATTAAGAAAATACCCACGTCTTTGCACCCTGCATGTGGTTAAGTGTGACGGGACGAAGAAAAAGCAGGAACTCTCGATGAAGCCATCAAAAACATCTTAGTGTATTACATAAAGATTGTGATCATCTATGTGTGTAATAATGACTGTATAGAGATAAAGCCCATATGAAATGGCCAATAAGTGGACAATATGGCGAACTAGGATGCGAGTGCGCGCACACACACACACACAAAATTAAACTAAAACACAAATAAAGATATTCAATCCTACTAAAGTATTATATTAACAATACAACATTTTAAAAATAAATTAAAAATATATTAATAATACCATACGATCGAAAAGGTTTCTATTATTCAAACCTTAGTTTCACATCTAAATGTTACACACTCTCTCTCTTGAATCAATCGAGATATGTATTTAACATCATTTCACATGTTTAACACAAAGTAATGGGCTCCTCGAATGCATGAAATTCCACTTTATTTGCTAAGAAAAGAATAATATGCAATATACACATTCATAGCCATCGCTATATAAAATAATTTGTCAAAGATATAAACCAAAATTGCATGCATATGTGATGCTTATCTTAGATGTTATACTTAAACATATTTCAAACATGGAAGTGGACTATGAATCAATTTTGGGTGTAACTTCCATCAATATTATAATAAAACTAGTATTTTAACATATTTATTTAGTATTTAATAGATAATTATGTGGATAATAATGTACATAGTGAAGTGCTGATGTAATTTTTCATTACTCTTAGTTATCTAACTAGTTAGTTTTGTTAGGTGTTCAAGGCACTAGTGTGATCTATCTAGTTAAATGTAATTTAGTTCACTAGTGTGATTTGGAGATGGATCTTGATTGATCATGTGATGTAAGTGTTTGTAACTAGGTTATTGAATGGTGATAAATATCAAGCCAATTTACTTGTAATAATACAATGAACAGATTTGTAAGTTTCAATACCCGATTTACAACATTTGGTATAGAGGTGCAATGTCGGAGGAATGATGAAGATCTGGAGGGAATTCGTGAGCATCAAAACATTGGACTCAACCGCAAAACGATGTAGCTTCAAGATCAAAGCAAGAAATCATCCATGAGAGCAATGTGCATGCATTGAATTGGGAAAAAGGTGAAAAATAAACTCTATTCCATTCCCCATGTGTCGCTCAAGATGAAAGGGTGTACAAATAGTAGTGGGGTGTGTAACTCCCCCACAAATGTAGCCGTCAATAAGTGAGAGTTACATTCCCGTATAGCCGGTTAAATGTAATTCTAATGACGCTCTATGACGTGTGTAAGAGCCATAATGACACCCTAGGACACCTAAGCATGGTGAATCACTATGTGGAGGTATTCCATGTTTTTAAAACAAATACATGGAAAATAACCTACACCAACACCCCCCCGAAGCATAGCTTAAGTGGAGACATAGATGAAAACAAGGAGAAGTGGGTCCCGACAAGAAGCCTAATGAGGTACCCACGTACAAGAAGAAGGTCCCAAGCAGTGAAGGAAAACCCAGTGGGAAAAAATCCACCACAAGAGAACAAAACACTCTCTAATCTAAGAAAGATGCCAAAAATGGGTCCCAGCCATAGACAAGCCTGAAAGGGTACCCATGTACAAAGAGGAAATCTCTCGGAAAGAAGCAGAAGAGAGAAGAAGAGGGAGACGAGAGGGATGCAGAAGATGCCATGGATGGATCTAAACTCTAGCTCTGAAGTCTCCCAAAAGAATGTCGATGACAAGATTCTCTACCTCTGGACTGAAAAAGAGCCACCCGCATCAAACTATGTGCCTCGCCCTCGGGAAGGATAGAAATGACGTGTTGAAAGTGTGCCCACTCCACGAAGAAAACCGAAGGCGTAGAGTGCATGAAGAACTCCGAGTCTGGTGCACTGAAGTGTGACATATGTCTAGCGAGTGAGTGCCAAGGAACCGAAAGGTTAATGTCACGTGCGTAGAACTACCAGAGTGAAAAAGAGGAACACCCGTAAAAGGATGTCCAAGTGATGTGAAGGGAACAAAACATCCTCCACAATGTAAAAGGGATCCACGTATGAGGGTGGATCATGAAGGTCTCTAGAAATGTGGAAGTGTCATGATTCCCGGAAGGGGAACTCCCAACAACAGAGGTGATGAACTCCTCTGAAACACCTGTAGATGGATGAGGGACCTATAGAGCATCACAAGTGGACTCTGCGAAAAGACGACTAAGGTCAGGCAGATACTCATCCCAATGAGGGGGCTCAACAAATAGAAGAGTGATGTCGGATAGGTATGAATCATCCAATGAAGGTGGAGGAGTGAAATGGGCCTCGTACACTGGAAGTGGAAAGGAGGCGGGTGTGATGACTGTATGAGACTGAGAAGGAGATTGCTCGATATCTGATGAGATGTGGGATGTGACAATACTGTCTGGAATAGTGAGAGAAAGAGGAGAGAAGTCCTCTGTAATGCTCTCGACATCAGAACTAGGTGCACAATCCTCATCATCAGAAGTAGAACCAAGCGAGTCTATGTCAGTGGAACTGTCATCACACGAAGAAATGGAGGAGATGACTGAATCAACAACAACAAAAATGACGGTAGTATGTGAAGGGTCTCCATAGAGGGACTGAAGAATGCTCCAGACATGGTGAGGTGGATCTGAGTTTGCCACATGAAACCGGAGAGAACAAGAGACATGCATCATCATGTGACCAAAGACATGGTTGCAAGTGTCAAGAAATTCCTCTAGATGAAGATGATTAGCGGGTGCAGGAACTAGCCCAAGTAAGAAGGGTGAAAGACCTCGTGAGCGAAGTAAGGTTCCATGTAAGCACGCCAAGTGAATAGTTCCCTCTCCCTATGAGAAGTGGCGGAGGTTGTAAAGTGATCCTACGACGCTCAAGTCTAGAAAGAGCACTCTCCATGATGTGAAATGTAAGATGCAAAAAGTAAGATGTTAGACTCGGTCGATAATGCATCTACGAGTGAAAGCCCAAGAGTATAAATAACCCCCTGAATGCAAAGACTTTATAAAAGTAGTGCATTTACAAAATTAGCAATGCCATCATGTAATGTGTGAAAATCATGCAAATTTGACCAAGGAAGTGCTCAAAAATGAGGAAACGAGTCAAAAGTTATAAGATTAAAACGATTCCCGCAATTGATGGAAAATGTACTAGATGCTACAAACGCATTAAAAAGTTCTCAAATGGGTGCAAAGGGTATCGTGTGTGGGTACCCGTTGAAACGGCATGAAATTTTAGATAGGGCTTGTTTTGCTTGCATGAGGGGGATTAGCCTCCCGCCAACCCTGACCTCGCCTCCGTCTTCGAGAAGCGTAGAGAGGGTGTATTAAAACAAGCCAAAAACTAAAATTTTAAAATTTTACAATGCCAAATGAATGAAATGTTTTTAAAACATATTAAAAACATTAAAAATAAGGTGGAAAGGAGGTGGGCCCACGTTTGGAAGGTGGAAGTGCAAGTCCACGCTGAAATAGGTGTCCACGTGCTAGTGTTGTAGCAGAAAATGTCCAAAAAGATAGTCAGATGTGTCAATGCAATTGAGTCTCGAAGATGTGGTGTCAGCTGCTGGAGATGATTCTACTGCGCAGTGTAACCACCGAGTGAGAGACCTTTGTTTCGAGCTACATGCTCGAGATGTGCCAAAGTGGGGAGCACTACGAGTAGAGAGTTGGTAAAACTGCCGTCGTTGGGTTGATGCGTTGTAGGTATGTAGGTGAAATGTGCCGAGGTTGGGAAAAATGTGCCAAGGTAGAGTGGGCTGTAAAGGAACCGTCGACGCCAGAAGAAATGACTGACACATAGGCCAGACTAGGGCTATGGAAAAGAACCAAGGGCAAGTACCAAAATAGCTCTCAGAGCTTCAACCATGAAAACAGACCATTACCCTGAGCACGTACAAGGTGAGTTGCAGAGTTACTCACGACCGAGGTGCAACAAAGGGTAGACGTGAGTTGCAGGTGAGCTAGTGAGAGTTGAGCAAACTAGGAACGAGCATCCAAGCTAATGCACCAATCACCTCGTAGTTAAAAACCAAATCGGTGAGTGGACGAGTAATGCGGAGCCAATACCTGTAGTGCAAAGCACGAAAAAATTGAGTGGTAGGGTGCCAAATCCAATGCACAACAAAAACGAACTAATGCCACAGATCGGTGTAGATTTCTGAGCATAAGTAAATGAATGTGGCAAAGGAGCTTGAGGAGCTAAATGGTTGTGAGCCGAGTTCAAGAGGCGAGAGATAAGGCAGAGGAAAAGATAGAGCTTGGGGGTGAAAATGCAGCCAAGACTGATCAAAAAAACCTTTAGACCAGAGCCCAATAAAGCCAATGCATGAGTAGAAACACCTCAAGGGTCGAAGAGTCCAAAAGAAACACAGCAACCCAATGCGAGCCAGAGGTATAATATGCCTAGATTTGCACCTTTAACTAACCTCAACACTAGCACAAAACTGATCTGCAACCTTAAAAACTGCATGCAACCGTAGAAGGTTTGAGAACCCACGAACCGGAAGCCACGAGCAAACCAAACAAGGTATAAATGCCCGAAATCAATGCAAGAAGAGCACATGAAAAGGAGAGATTGCACAAGAAACTACGAGACGGAGAGTAGTAAGAAACTATCATGAGCAACACGATTCGATCCCCGAGCTCGAGATACTAAACGATTTTCCGTCACACCAAAAGCTTGAACTTATGGTGCAGAGGAATCTCATCGTGTTAATCAGCTGCTACACTAACACCCTCCCGCACAATGGAGCCGGATGCAACCACGTGAGCTCTGGACCCACCACATATACACCCAATTAGGCCCAACAACATTAGGAGAGCAGTGACACTGGGAATTTCTCGGGAGGTCACCCATCCCAACACTACTCTAGGGCTCGCGCGCTTAACTGCCTAGGTCTAATACTATGCCTCGGAGGAATGATGAAGATCTGGAGGGAATCCGTGAGCATCAAAACGTTGCACTCAACCGCAAAACGATGTAGCTTCAAGATCAAAGCAAGAAATCATCCATGAGAGCAATGTGCATGCATTGAGGGAAAAAGGCTGAAAAAATAAACTCTATTCCATTCCCCATGTGTTGCTCAAGATGAAAGGGTGTACAAATAGTAGTGGGGTGTGTAACTCCCCCACAAATGTAGCCGTCAAGAAGTGGGAGTTACATTCCCGGAATAGCCGGTCAAATGTAACTCCAATGACGCTCTATGACATGTGTAAGAGCCATAATGACACCCTAGGACACCTAAGCATGGTGAATCACCTATGTGGAGGTATTCCATGTATTTAAAATAAATACATGGAAAATAACCTACACCAACACGCAAAGCTACTGATGTATTTTTTTGTGGTAAAAAAAACAAAAAGCCTCTCATTTCAAGCATATACGAAAATATCACGTTTTTGAACAATTATTTTCGCTATAGAGGAGGATTACTAGGAACTCCCCGTTCCAAATCCCTAGATTGTTATGGTGTTTGCAGGGCAAATCTGGACGTTTGACAGTTGTTTCAGTTTTCTAGGTTCCACAATTTGAAGCCTTCAAATGTTGTAGAGCTCTACCAGCATAGAACTCCCTCTGCAGCTTGCGTAACTCTGGGTGGAGACGTCCATCCTACCCAGCTCACCACTCTTTGTATCCTGCAGCTCGCCTTTACAAGACAGCTCAACCCGGATCCGTGCTCCTTTCCTCTACTAGCTCGGGATCCCGACCTCCCTAGCTGGAATATTACCTTGTCCAACCGAGCTCATCATAGTGCGAGCTCGACACTCAGCTTACCCTTTACACCGATCTGCTCTGCTCACACCCGAACTCGGCGCTGCATCCAACCCGAGCTCTGTCCCAGATCCGCCAGCTTGGATAGCTTGCGCAGCCGAGTTATATTGATTCATCTTCCTAAGTATGTTTAAGCAAATTATACATACACATTACAATGTGAATACATTGCAAAACTTATAAGTTACGAGTACAACGTGAATCACACGCGACGACAACTGTCACACTTAACGCTGACAATTCACGAAAAGCCAAAAAAATGATTTCGGTTGACCTCACAGTCGTGGAAATCGGCAAGCTTGCCAAAACGATTAAAAATGTTGGGAGAGATTGTAGGAAACTTGTGAGATCAACAGCTGGATGATTCTAAAATCTTTTCATACGGGAAACATCTTCTAATTCTGGAATTCCTCGACTATAAATGTAGACAAATTATCAGTTGAAATATATCATTCATTATCACTAGTGCTTTTGAATTAACAATGGAAGGATCAGTTGAAATTATCATTCTTTTGGGTTTCGTTCTTTTCTCAAGAATGTCTGGAGTGGAAGCACAGACAGAATCTAAGAAGCCGCTAGCTTCGGCTATGTATGTATTTGGAGACTCCACCATTGATCCTGGCAACAACAATCATCTCGCTAGCATTGCCAAAGCTAACTTTCCTCCATATGGGAGAGATTTTCCTAATCACAAAGCCACCGGCCGGTTTACAAATGGAAAGTTACCAACAGACATATTGTGTAATACTCTTCTCCAATGCATTATCTTGTGTTGAATTTTTTAGAAAGTATGTAAGATCGAACACAAAACTTAAAAAATTAAGTGGTTTTGTTTTTATTTATCATTGAAGAATATACTTCGACTAATTTTGCAAAGTTTTGAATTGTTTGACATAATATTGGTGTAGCCGAACTAGCAGGACTTCCGGATGTGTTGCCAGCATCTCTGGATCCTGATTTCCAAGGACAAAAATTGCTCACCGGTGCTAGTTTTGGTTCGGCTTCTTCAGGATACGATGACAGAACCTCTCAAACTTTGGTTTGTAAATATTTCTGTGTTTGCTTCACATGATGATGTTAAGTACATTTTAAGTCGTTAAGATTAAAGGTAATGTAGAATCTTTTGGTTTTCTGAAGTGATTTGTATTTGCAGAAAGTGATCTCGTTGGGAAAACAATTGGAGAATTTCAGGCATTACCGAGTGCAGCTTGCAAACATAACTGGTCAGGAAACTGCGAGCAAGATAGTCGCAGAAGCCTTGTTTCTTATAAGCACAGGATCTAATGATTTTGTCAACAATTATTATGTAAATCCTCTCATGGCTAAAAAATACAGCCTTTCAGAGTACCAAGATTATCTTTTACAGTCCCTTCATGAGTTTGTACAAGTAAGCATATATTGATCTCTCGGCGTATAGAAAGTATATCGTTGCAGTTAGATAATTCGTTTGTAGATTGACGGTATTGTAATTGTGTGTTTCCTTTTTTGTAGAGTTTATACAAAGAGGGTGCGAAAAGACTTGTTATCATTGGGCTTCCTCCATTTGGGTGTTGCCCTTCACAAATTACTCTGCACAATCTGTTGAATAACACCTGCTTTGAGAAGTTCGATGACGTAGCCACTTCTTTCAACGAGAAGACTCTTGCTTTAACAAAAGAGATGGCGCTCAATTTTAGTGGTCTTAGAATAGCTTATTACGACTTATACCAGAAGTTGTATGACATGGTCAAATATCCTACTAAATATGGTAAGCACATTTTTGCACAAGTACAACTTACCTTGTATTTGTTTTCTCTGTTTTAAGGAGGCTCCTCAAGTTTGTGAGGGAGTGATGAAAGAAAAACAATATTGAATACATGAATTGAACTCTGCATGAATTGATCGTGTGGCAGGTTTTGAAGAAGCGCGGAGAGGATGCTGCGGAACTGGTTTGGTGGAGGCATCCATATTATGCAACAAGGGAAGCATAACTTGTAATAACCCGTCAAAATATGTATTTTGGGACAGCTTCCACCCCACAAGCGAAGCTTACAACATCATTGCCAAAGACTTGCTCCCGATAGTTTTGACGCACCTGAATTTAGGATAATCATATTGGATACCGAGTTTTTAGTATTATTTTTGAAATCTCTGGGGAGGAGAGCAAGATCTGGGAAACTAATAACAAATGGATATTAATTAAATACCCACGTAATGTGGTTAAGTGTGAAAGCATGGAGTTGTTCTTGACGACATCCAAAACATTATACAATACATGTGTATTTTATGTATTTATATGAGATTGCGGTCCCCCATAAGTTATACTGCGGACTGTACTGTGGCGATAAAGTCCTTAATAATTTGGTCGACAGACCGACTTTACAAATAACCTTGTTGCATAACGGATGCAAGCCTGGCCTTCGCTTAATTTTTTTGGTTTTTTCTTAACATAATTCCATATTTTAGTTGATGACGGTCTCAAAGTGTGGGCGCTTTACTATTTCATTACAAGTATTGGACTTTGTTGTTCAACATTGGTGCTTGTGTTAGTTTTTTTAAAAATAAATGTGATGGTTTAGAAAATTTTATCCCCATTATTTGTCACTGAATATCAAAGTATATTGTACATGTTAATTAATATAAATTAAAATATTTACAATAATTTAGAAAATATATTTAAAAGATTTAGAATGAAAAAATAAATATATTTACATATTTAATTTTATTAAAATATAATATTAAAAATGATAATGTAACGAATCTTTTTACATTTATCATAATATAAATAGAATTATTTACAATATTATATCATTACAAAAATATTAAGTATATCATGCAAGTAAGGAAAAGTTATATTATTCAAACATTATAAATCCAAATCACTAATTAATCATTAACATGGCTCCACCAACATAATAATTAAAAGAAATCTTAAAATAAATAAAATATACCTTTTATTATAAATTCAAATGATTAACTAATCATTAACACGGTTATATATATATATATATAAACTTTACACTACAATATACAATCTGCTTTTTACTACAATTATTCTACAAAATTTATAGAATTTTAAAGAATTGTACAATAATTGTGGCCTCTTTGTGATAATTTCATTTATTGTTTTTTTTTTTTTTTGTTTTTACAAATAGTGATAATAATTCTTAGAAAACTCACGCATCCCCTTCCTCATAGAAAATCCACAATTTTTAGAAATTTTTAAAAAATGTATCATAAAATTTAGTTACCAAATAATTTTAAAAGACTAATATAATTTTATATTAATTTTGAAATTCCACATTCAATAATTATGAAATGCCAAATTATGAGATTAATATTTTTGTACATGTTTTAATAAAAAATTATAGAAATTTTAAATTATAATGCTAGTAAATCCAATTTTATAAAAATATATAATTATTATAACCTATTTTTAAAAATCATTAATATAATTAATATAAAATTATATTAATATAAAAATGTAATATTATCTAAACATTTATTAATTATATTAAATTATATGCTTTTTCGTATGAAATTAAAAGACCAATTGTTACATATTTGTCAATCGTGGTCAATTACCATTTTTAAATATATATAATAAAATTAATTTATGTAATTGAGATATTATAAAATTGTCATGAAAATATTGCATTACCAACTTTTTATAAAATATAAAATATAATGTAAGTAATACCTACCATTTTTCATTTATAATATATTATAAAAAAAAAAATAATTAAAAATATCTTTTATTATCAAATTAATAATTGTTTATATTAATTCCCACATTCTTCATTAGGAAGCATATTTTTATAAGAATGAAATTATCAATAATAGTAAATCTACCTTGATGCCATAAAAGTTTCCTAAACCAGTGGGGTTACGAAATGCCTATAATAACCAAATATCATACTTAGTTACACGTGGTTGATTGAGTTTTGCTTGATACATGCATCTTCAATGCACTTAAATGTGAACATTGTGACTAGCATGCAATGTGTACACATGGACTACATCGCTAAATGTTTACCTGAATCGTTTGCGAGGTAAATGAGTGCTAATTAATTATTAATGTTGACATAGTGGGTGAGACACTTTATCGCTACATGATAATACAGATCATTTCAAATGGCTTCCATATTCTATGAAAATAGAATAAGGAGTATTCAAATTATAAATAAGAATTATGAATGCGCAGATTCATTTTTTGGAGATCGATGGTATTGAGTGTGTTTTGAAGGTATTGGTAAAAGGTATTTGATATTTTCTCATATTTTTTTCTATTTTTTCTTTCTTTGATTATTATGTTTGTCTCTTAAAGTATGAAGAAGGATTCCTAATTGGCATGTACGACATGGTGGTGAATGAAAAATCACAATCGATGGATGTTTAACACCCACAAATTTCCCACAAAACCCAAAGATTAGTTAGGAAAAAAATTAGGGAATTTTTTTTCTTGGTTTAAACCAGGTTATAACGGGAATACCTTCAACTAGATTTAATTTAATTCACAGTCAATAATTCCTTCGTTTTAAATTAACAAACAATTAATATTATTTTCATCCTACATTACGGACTTAAATCCGCTTCCAGGGTTCTTGTCAAATTCTTTAATTAACCTCTACAAGCCATTAGCTAAAATACCATCATTGCATTATTTATTTAATATTCTAGGCTTAATCTAAACTTACACTTCTATTAAATTAATCACAAATAAATTTAATCCCTAATATGAAAAAATGTTTTCTAATTACCACCGAGTAAATTTGATTTAATTAAATACAAGAGTCAAAGGCCCTTTAATTTTAAAAGTCACCAACTAAACATTAAGGTCACAAATTAACTTACCTCCTAACACCCCCTTGAGAGACCCCATTCACAAGTTACACATAATTTTTAATTAAAAAATAATCCCACTTAAACCTCACCTAAATTTTGTAGGGTTGAATCACAACCCTTAGATGGATTCAATGAGGGCCTTGGATCTTAGGAATTTCACACTAACCCTAATCATCTCTATGGAGTGTTCTTATTATTTTCCTTTGGCTTATTTTCTCATTTTTTATTTACAAGTTCATGGAAGAGGAGGAGGAGGATCCATGAGAGAAAGAAGAGAAACCATGGAAAAAATTTCATGGTATTAGTTGTAAAGATTATACTATTGTATTATTGCCCATTTGTTTAATGTAGAGATCCTACAATAGATCTGTTTTGATATTTAATGAAAACATTTTATTGTTTTGAGTTTAACCATTGGGGGGAAACCCCATTTCCTTTAATCTAAGAAAATTTACACATTTGGGTGCCATAAAAATATTGGAGAGTTTAAACACTTAATTTCAATTCATTTCTAGTTTCTAGAAATTACCTTTTAATTGTTTTAGGATTATATTTAATTTAATTTTGAATCTGGGTTTTTTTCAAAGAAATTTTTTATTTTTCTATCAAAAATGACAAAACTTCAGCCCTACGCAGAGTCAATGCCAATCTTGTGAGCTTCACCCTTCTTAGGGCCGTTCTCAAACATCCTCTTTGCATAGGGAAGTGGTATTGTTCTCCAAAAATAGAACCTTCAAACAATGCATTTTTAAAACATTTTTAAACTTAAGTTGGTTTTTAAAGTAATAATAAATTTAACTAAGTTGTCTTCCATTCATTGGTAGCTAGATTAGTAACATTTCTAGTTTCATACTTGAATTACATAACATCAACTCATTCTCTACTTTTTCCTTCAATATAGCAAGAAATGTAACAAAAAAATTCCATATTTAAAAATATACTTTCTTTTCAATAAGGGATAAGAAACTAATTCCTTTCTTCAACCTAATAAGTAAAATACAACCATTTCAAACAACAAGTGCATTTCAAAAAGATTCTCAATAATGTAAAAATGAAACATATCACACTTTGGAGGTAATAAAGCAACTTAGATTAAAAGAAATTCATTTTCATTTCAAGCCCATTTCAAATTTTCTACTTCATCTAAACAATACAAAATTTGGTAGTTTCCCTTCACAATAAATAACACATCTAAAATGCAAATCTATCATTCAAAACACTCATAGTAGAATTTACAAGTTGGAGAGATTTTCAAAGTAACAATGAAATTTTCCTTTACCCATTTTCCATATACATACATTTGAAAACTTGATACAAATAAACCATTTTACAACACATTTTCAAGAGATTTAAATTCTTAAAAATGCAAGTTATAAGCCCTCCATTCAAATGGAGTCAACATGGTGAAATTTTTACAAAGAGGGATCTTGTTTTTCTCCAAATGCTACTAAGATCATTCTTCACTTGAGCTCCACCATCTTCACCAAAAATCAAGCACACAACAAAATGGGGAGTAGGCAACACTCTCCACCCAACCAATAATCCAATGAGGGAGAGAATCCTTCTTCCTCATTGGCCCCTGAGCCCCAACAAAGAAGCAATGAGGGGTATAAAACAACCATTGGAAACTCTACATGGCTTCCACAATGACATTCAACAAGGCATTTAACACAATAAACACAACATCAAGATCACTTAAACATGCAAGTTCCTAAGTACAAAGGCTTAATACACAAGCCAAGAAGGAGAAAGGAACATGGGGATTCTTCTTATGCCTCCCAAGGGTTTGGGTGTCCACCTTTGAGCCTCCAAGAACTCCATCACAATACCCACAACAAATCTTATGACTCCCTCCAAGAAATCACAACTCTTATGCCTCCCTCCCTCACTCGTGGCCTAAACAAGACAAGATAAGCATAAATATTACTTATCAACAAGGTGGAACATCCCAACGCAACTCCCTCATAAAATACCCAATAACACTCTTGTGACTTCCTCCAAGTTATCCCCATTTCCATTTTATCCTACAACTAAAAAAACCATTATGTTTCCCAACTGCAACCATAAGCATACAACAATCATCATTCACACACATGAGCACATCAAAATAGTAAAGGATAACAAGGGTGGAGATCTACCTTTCCATTGCAACAATTTCCCAAGCCAAAAGCAAGATTCCAACCTTTTCAAGTCCAAGAAATCAAAAGCTATCTCCAACTCCAACAAGCACTCCAAAAGAAATTTCTCCTCCAAAAAGAAGAGTCCAAAAATAAAAACAAACCCCCAATTTCTCAAACAAATTAGAATAAATAAAAAGAGAGGAGAGAGAGGTGATGTGGCTCCATGTAGGATGCCATATCATTTCTCCTCCATTCCACATAACAAGTTCAAATCCAATCTCTAAAGAACAATAAATTGGTGGTTGAGGGTGTAACATCCCAAAAATTTCTTGTAAGTTAAATTAACTACATATAAGTCTAATCAGGATTACACGAGATCATCATTGTGTGTAAAATTCATTTGGTTCATCGTGTCATGACCCACAACTTTTGCTGCATACATGACACTATGGAACGAATAACCCCGCACCCACCTTTATGATCCTTCCTAAAAAACGTGGTTAGGCCTTAATCGTAGGTAAAATGGTTCATAAATGATTGTGAATCTTTCGGTTATTTGTATTTTGGTTACTTTATTTTAATTGGTTTGGTCATCTTTTGTTTTGTTTGACTTTTGCAATGACCACGATGATCACTACCTCTATTTTATTTGACAATGCTATATCAAGCCATCTTTATGAGAATATTCGAATTATTATTTACGGACTTGATGATTTTCGTTATTGGAATGTTTTATATAAACCTGGAAATTCAACTAATTATTATGGTAATATATTGTTGGAAATATGTGGACTTGTATTATGAAGGTTAATTTTAACTTAACCATTAAGTTGGGTAACAACTAAAGTAAAAAAATGTGTATGAAATATTAATTAGTATATATATTTTAGAGGGATTTGACATGTAAGCCAAAAGATTTTTATTTAGATATTGAAATTTATGGGTTTCATAAAGTGAAACACCTTCACATGGCACAAGTGTGTGGCATGCACTAGTACACGTACCAACATTGGGAAGCCCAAAAATTCTCCAATATGCCGCCCAACTATAGTTCTTTCATTATATTTTTCTGTTATTTCTCCTTTGTTTATTTTCATTCTCCCCTTCTGGAATACCTGCGTGAGTTTTGGAGGAAAGAAGGATTCAACTTGTTGGAGCTAGAAGAGTAGAAGGTTTCTGATTTTGGGTTTATTTCAGGCATGAATATCTTCTCCCTTCTTTGCTGCATTGTTTGTAAAAAGGAAAAAAGAGGAAATACACATTCTTTTTTTATGGCAATCAAGGAATTTGTGGTCAGCTTTTGATTTAATTGTTTGGAGATGAAGTTTGAAAAGGAAATTGATGAATTATGTATTCTTTTTAGTTTTCTTTGTGTGGTTTTAACTAAACCCAGAAAAATACGCAGATGGGGTTTTGGGTTTTGATCTGCAAAAATAAAGTAAAAGAAAGGTTAAAAATTCCTTCTTTGCATTAAAATAAATTGTACCCAAAGGAAAAGAGTTGGGTTTTTCTATACAAGAAGAAGGAAAACATTTTTGTGAAGTTGTGTGTTTAAAATTTGATGGGTTTTCATTTTGGTTTACTCGGGTTTTTTTCAAATTCGATTTGGTATACAAATCGATTTATAAATGAATCGATTTGGGTAACCCCATCGATATGGGTATGTAATTGGTTAGGTTTTTATTTTCCTTTTGTCCTTAATAAAAGTTTGATTGTTAATTTATCATGATATCTTGAATGATAATTTGTGGTATGTCAAAACTATTGCGATTTTTTCCGTAAATTTTATGTTTGGGTAACCCCATCATGTATGGGTATGTTATGTGTAAAAAAAAAAAAAAGGCATTTAACTTGTAACTTCCATCCTAGGACTTGTTTTGTATTTTTCTTTTAAGGCTGATTATACCACTGACCAAGATGCACCAAGATTATTCATTTATTGGGATCTTATATAATGATAATTATGAAAGAAGTAATTAGTTGTTCTCTAAAAAAGAGTATGTTTACATGATGGGCTATTGTTTTGTTGGGGCTATTTGTTTACGAGAAATTTTATCTAAATTTGGACATCTAAATTGTAGATCATGTATAAAAATGAGGGTGATGTTCTTGGACAATATGATGAGTAAACTACAAAGAATATGTTTGATTAGTTTTTGGTAATGATGATTTTTGGATAGTTTTGTTTAGTTTCTCATTGATTTGGAATATAAGAGAAATAATATTAAAATATATACCAAACAAAGTATGATTTTCTTGTGGTCATATTTTGAATTCTGGAGGTTGAGTGATTATAGTTTGATTATGGTGAAATAGAGACTGGTTGTTCTATTTGTATGCATCCATATCTATATCTTTATAGGAACCAGGGTAAATATTTTAGTCAGATTACCATATGTTTGTAGATAAAACAACATGTATATCCTTTCTTATTTTACTAATTAATCGCATTAGAAAATGGAGTTAATATTCATGCCACCATTTTGAATGACATCATACCACTACTCTAGTCTTGTAGGACCATTAGCTATTACTTTCGGAAAAAACTCATGTTTTGTGAAGTTTATCGTACTTGGATTTTAATTTGTGGATGAAATCCTAGAATTTCGACTAAATTTATTGGGATCTTGGACCCATTGTAAATATCTAAACCTCCATGTGAGAGTTATTATACCGGTTATATAGTTTTCCATATGTAATTTATGATTTTAATAAAGAGATAATTAATTTATGTGTAATAATGTCTCAAAACGAGTAAATGGTGAATAATTGAGTTGAGAAATCTTACTTTTCACAAATTGTTAAATATATTTATTTGATAGTAATCAATGTATGATGATAATTAGACAATTATCGTATAATCATTTGTCTTTTAATTTCTAAATTTAATAGCTATTTAGTGGCGTAGCTAATCAAGGAATAATTAACTATATATATATATATATATATATATAATTTATCCTTTTTGTAAACTTGATATTATTATGTTAAGATTGATAGAAAATGAAAAAGTATCTTTATAAAAAGGTAATTTAAAGTTAAAGAATCAAACATCGTGAAATGAGAAACTAAATAGGATGGTAAATAGATGAAACGATCCATCGAATATTAAGATAAGTACATCGTGTTGATATAGTTACATTTCAACATAATGAATGTACTTATTTCATAATGATCCTAGTTGGCCTTTGGCATCTATTTTAATATAAACTCTTGCAAGATAGGTTAAATTTAAAATAAAAACAAACTATAAAGATCTAGATAATCATGAAAGTTGTGAGGTGGCCTTAAAACTCATAAGACTAGTGTGTTGTCTTGACTTTAGCCATAACTGCGGCAAATAACTGCTAATGCAATGGTTGTGCAATGTTTGATCACCTAAGTCCTCTAATTAAAATAAAAATTGTTTGTAACTTGATCATGGGAAGTTGAACAAAACATGAGGTCAACAATGGTCATGGAGAATACGAAGTGGAAATTAGCCTTCTAGACCCAAGGACTTTCACATAGTTCCCATGACCTTTAAAAGGTTGAGCCGAAATGATAGTAAGCATAGACTCAAAGTAGTGATGAATGGAGATCATGAGATATATACACCCTTCTATCCGCATGGCTTACATGAATATTATCACATAGATCAAAAGACCCAATTTGATTTAATGAATTAGATTAAATAAATCTATACGATCAAAGTTGTGTAATTTTTTTTTATGTTTAAAAAAATCCTCATTTTCTAGCTCTTGTAATTTTGAGTGTTATAGTGGGAATGACAACCCTTTTACACACTCTAACTCAAACCCACACCCCTAAAGGACACAATTAAATACTCTTGTAAGAAAAGTGGAATTAATTGCTTATTTTTCTTCATTAAAACACACAAAAAGGCCTAAAATAAACCCCTCACATCATAGGAATAATGTGTGTGGGTGAACATAAGAGGTGTGCGGAAAGCTTAACTTGTCCCATAAGCCTCCAAAATTGGCTTGAAAGCCAAAATCCGAAATTTTCATGCAAGGTTGAGTGCACCACAATCAAAATTAATTAAATTCTCTCAAATCCAATACAAACCAAGGCTACCAACTCACATTAATTACCCCATTTTATCACATATTAAAATACACTAATTTATCAAGTTTAATTAAATTAAATAGAGTACTTAACAACAATAATAAAAGTGACTCACAATACTAACAAAATATAATTACTCACAAATAAATAAAACCAAAAAGGAAAAACCACAATTTACCCAAGGTCACATTTGAGGCCACCCCCCAATGGGGACCTCCTAACAAACTAACAACAATAACATCATACATTTACACTAGTTTCCAAGGTGACATGTTGCCAATACCCCAAATTCCTTCACTATTGGTCTCCTATCCCCTTTTGTTTGTTGTGTTGCAAATGCCTGCAAAAATCAAAACAATAACTTTCTAGCCTCATGGCCATATTAACGACATCGAGATAATAAAATGCACACATATACATATCAATTCACATCATCAAACATCATAACTAAACCATCACTAAAATTAAGTAATTCATCAATTGTTCACAATTCTAAATATTTCAATTTTATCAATTTATCAATTAGTAATAAGATCACAAAACCAACTAAATCATCTAGCAACATCTATATATCAATTCCAATGTGTCAGTATAGTAGTAGCACTAGATCATCAAATACTGATATGTCAATCCATGCATATAATCCATCGTATAAATCACATCATGTCAAAATTCTAACACATCCATACTATCTATCAAATAAGCTAATCAAATCATATACAATAATGTACATCAAAGTCCACACTACAACCATACAGTCAAAATAAAAATCAGAACACAATAGTAATCATGATGTCCCACGCCTCTTATCAGTATGCTAACTAAAATACAACATCAGGGTTCTAGATTATAATCAACTGAAATTGAAATCGTAGTTCAATCGGTGTTGAAAAGGAATATGCATTACAAATGTGTTTAGAATAGTGAGGATCATATTTTATATTCATTATATAAGATATTTTATCATAACACAACCACTATTGAAATGATACTTCATGTGCCCATTATATTTTTCCTCATGGATATTCTCAACCTCAAAATTACCGGTGTCACTATGGGCACTACCTAGATGAATATCTATGTTCATATTTAACTTTAAGCACCCACATAGTTCGGTGCCCCTCCCGTCATCTCTTCTAGAATTGTATTTCCTGATCTTGTTAAAATGGATAAACGATTTATTTCTACCGTGTAGATTATCAGTTTCATTAGTTATATTAATTTATCCATGAATTGTTTTTTGTGTTTTTGTTTTTGGATGGCAGTGAAGGGATATTGGCATCAAGAAAACATTATTAATTATTTATTGCGGAATATTCTATCATTTTTGAAATATGGGATTATGAAAACATGAGATTTTGTCATTTTGATAAATTGTTCTATTGATTTTCTCCGATTCACATCAATTTCTAAGTTTCAATCAGATAAATATGACCCGAAGAATAGTTCTGATTATACCCTTATCAAAGGGTTTTAAGAGATAAATGACCATCACCAAATCTCTTCAAAGGATACCTTGCACCTCTCAAATTTTCCACGCCTTCTTGAGTTTGTAGATGGTGCTAAAAATCATTTCTATTAACCTCTTGAAGGAGATTAGATGTGACTTCTAAAAATTATTTGAAGATAAGTGTTATCATGCATTTTCATTATTTGTTTGCACTATAGAAGTCATGTTGATGATCCCACTTCAAGAACAATCTTTAGGTCAATACTGTAGCCAAAAACATTTCTATTAGAGGTGACGGTTAACATAGTAAAGGGAAACCGTAATAAATAATGATTTGTATACTTATTATAATTTTAAAAATATGTTCCATCCTTTTTTAAGCGGTCTTTTTGTTGTGTTTTATATTTTAACTATGTTTTTCTTTCTAATTGAGTTTTCTTTGAAATTAAAATTTATGTATGTGGGTCAAAGCACAATAAAATGTTCCACTTTTTGTATGTTTTGTAACTTTTTAAACATCAATTTTCAATTTTATTGATTTTCTAAAGGTAATAACCACAAAACCGTATGCATTCACAAAATTCCACAAACTAATGGAATGTTTTGTTTAGAGTGTAGAATACATGAATATTTAAAAAAAAATTTGGCAAAAAATTCAATGTTTTTCTTAATTTTATTCATACATTAATTCTTATGTTATAAAAGAGGAAGACTCTCCCCTGTGTTTTAAATGTTTTTTTTTCACCATGAAATTATATATATATATATATATCTCGTGTGTGTGTGTTAAAAAATATTTTTCAAGGCTTTTTTTTGTTTTTTTATTTATATATTTTTAATTAATTGTTTAGTAAAAATATTTTCAAATAAATAGTGTACAAATGTCTATACTAAAAATTTTAAGATTTATATCAAAATTGAGTTTTTTTCACAAGTAAGAAGAATACTTGTAATGCCTGTTAAAAATAACCCACTTGAGACCCAAGAAATAACCTAGATTAGTTAGGAAAAAAATTATGGAATAATTTTTTTTTAAAGAGTCTACTACCAAGTTACAAGTCAACAACCTGTCACTAACAAGTTCCGAACAATTATAATCCACTATAATATATTTTTCTTTTTTATTAACAATTATTAGAGTCACAAGGTCAAAATTTAGGGTTAGAAGTTTTCAAATAGGTTCACAGGGAAAATTCCTCACCCTACTTATTCTCTAACAGATTAAAGTTTCAACTTGATTTTTCTCACCCTAAACACATTCAAAATTTTCCTAAATCATTTCCATTGTATAGAAAATTTCCTCACCTTTCCAATGATATAAATAAGTCCTCCTAACTCCTCATAGTTTTTAAGTTATGGGTTGGCGGGCCTTGGGGTGAAAATTTTCCCCAAGGGCAGGCTTGTGGGCCTAGGGGTGAAAATTTTCCCTCGCACGTGGCCGGTGAAGCAAGGAAGAGTTTTGGCATTTTTTCCTTTTCGAGGAAAACGCATTTTCCTCCACGCGCTGTGGGCCAAGAGGACACATGTCGGCTTGAGAGAGCTTTCGACGGGAAGTCAAGCCATCAAGAGATTTTCACATTAAGATTTTAAGGGTACAAGGTTCAAAGTATTAAAATGTTGCGCACCTCCACCGATGCCTAAGGCTGCCACATGTCAGCCTTCCATTGATCATGGGTGGGGGGTAGGGGAAACTTAAGAAATGTTTCCCAAAAAGGTAAAAAGGTTAAGTTGCACACGCGGGCCCGTGCGTCCGTGAAAATGATTTTTCCAAAGCAAGGTGAGGATGCAGGGGGCCATAGAGAAATTTAAGAAATTTTTCCAGCATTAGAATTAAAACGTTAAGTTCCAAAATCCTTCGTGCCTCCGCCGAGCCACGTGGGCAAAGACCCGATTAAGCAAGTGCAGTCGGGTAGGTAGTGAGGAAATTTATAAATATTTTCCAAAACTATTTTTGTAAAAAGGTTAAGTTAGAAAAGTTCCACCCCTCTGCCATGCCACATGGTAGTACCTGATTGGATGTGGGATGGTGGGCCATGGGGAACTTTAGGGAATTTTTTCCAAAGTTAAAATTTAAATTTTTAACCGTTAGATTTTTTTTTTTGAAGGCCGAATTGAAGTAGAAACTTCAAAGGGCCATAACTTTTGATAGAGAGCTTGGTTTTGGGAAAACAAGGAATTTCTAGAAATATCTCGATGCCCTCTTTGCACAGGAAACATTAATTTTGGATTTTGATGAAGTTTAAGGGGTAAAATTCATGAAAATGTTCGCAAGTTCTAACAGAAAGGCATCGGTAAATTTTAACTTATAAATTTTGTTCAATTTTGTCATTCATTCACTTTCAACATGTCAAAAAGACATGGGGAAATGTTCTTAGATGTATTTCAAGAAGTTTTCAAGATTCAATTGGTTTAATTGAGTTGCAAATTAAAATGTTTCATCTCTCGACAAAAAACGCATCAGTAAGATGTTTAGACCTGATTTTGTAATGTTTTGAAGGATTTTTCCTTAAGTGTTTTAGCCCAATTGAGTTCATTGATATCATAGCATGCTAGATTTTAATGTTTCAATGTTGATTATTGTTTTCAGGCTCGAACTGTGCATTTTAGAGAAGTATTTGCTAGTTTTAAATTTTAAAACAAAGATCGATTAAAAGGGTCTATCTAACTTTTCATCATTCAAGTATAGATGTTTAATATAATCCTATTCATATCCATTTAGTTGATTCAAAAAACCATTTAATGGCTAAAATGTAAAGTTTGGTTTCCAATTTTGTCATATTTTCAAAAGAACAAAGTAATACAATTCCTTCATACGTATTCCTTTCTTTCAAATAGAGATTTCAATAACATTTAAAGATCATATTTCAATGCAACAATGCAAATGAAGAAAGGTATTGCAATCCTTTATTGATTTCAAATACAACTTTACATCTCTCAATTCCTTGAATGAAAATAATAGATTTCAATTTCTTTCTTTCAAATGAATAGAACAAAGTATATATATCTTTCACATTTCGAATTTACAACTCCCATAGCTCAATACAAAGTATATTTCCATTACAAATAATATACAGATCATCCACTTCAAAGTGGGAAAGGTTACAATGAGATTTCATTTCACATGGAACTATCAAATCTGTCTTTCTCCTCTGCTCCAGAATAACAACATAAATTTCTCCTTTTGGATCACAACAAAGGCAGGGAAAGACAATGCTCTCCACCCAACGAAGACATCCAATGAAGAGGAGAAGTCATCCTTCTTCATTGGCCCTCGAGCCCCAACCACAATGTAATAGAAGGTGTGATTCATCTCATGGAAATAATAGGCTTCCACAAACACACATGTAGATTTCCACATTGTAAACACAGTTCAAAATAGAATGTAGTTTATAACTACATTAAAATATACAAACAAGACTAAGGCTCCATCAAGCAAGACAAAGGAGCAAGGAACTATGGGGGAAGCTGCTTATGCCTCCCAATGGGAAATGGGTAACCACCTGTAACAACCCACCAATATATATCATCTCACATATCCTTATGCCCCCACAATCCCTCCTTATGCCCCCCACAAAGTAAGAAATGCAAGCTATTTATTTTCCAAGGTGGAAACCCAATCCCAACTCCCTCCACAATAATTCTGATGCCACTAGCATTCCCTTATGCCCCCATGTGAATCCCCCATAGCCTTCTCCTAAACCATTTCTAAGGAATTCTACCACACCACCAACAAACACACAAAAAACATTCACCATTTCATACATGCATACAAAAGAAAGAAGCATTTTTAAAGAGTCAATCTCCTACCTCTCCATGATGGATTTTGTTCCAAGAACAAAAGATTTCCAATGCCAAAATACAGTCCAAGATCAACAACCAACAAACATGCAATGGTCTCCAATCTACTCCAAAAGCAAGAGCTCCAAAATAGCAAAAGAATTCCCCAAAAAGAAATATGCAAAAGTTCAACAACCCAAAACAAAGCAAGGAGTTCTAATTTTATAGAAGAGGGAAGAGAAGAGGATGAGGTGGATCCATGTAGGATGCCACATCACACATCCTCAACTCCAACACAAAAGTCAAATTCATTCTCTAATGCACAATAAAGAGGTGGGTGAATAATATGACAATAAACTTACACACTCCAAAAAGCCCACACCCATAAGGACTAAATTTAATAAAATGTAAGAAGAGTGCAATTAAAACTTACAATTAGTCATTTCAAAATGCATAAAGAAGGTCTAAATTCAACCCTCCAACCATAGGTAAGGTTGGTATGAAAATTTAAGAGGTATGGGACAAGTCTAACTTGTCCCACAAGCCTCCAAAATCAGCCTCCAAGGACAAATTCAGATTTCCAAGGAGGTGGAGTGTTTCATACTCCAAAATATGACTTACACAACTCTTACACATACTTACACATCACTTACCACATTTAATACAAGAGCCAAAACTTCTATAATTGCTTTCTTATATCCCAAATTTGATTAATTTACTTTAACAACATGATTATTCACAACATTAACACATCATTTAATAACTAATGAAAAAGGGTAAAAGCACCACAAAATAAACACATGCAAACATTAATAAAAGAAACTACATTAATAAATACATAAAGCCCCTTGGTCACATTCAAAGGTAATTCCCCCCATGGGAATCCCTAACACTAACAAACACACACACAAACAAAACTAGTTGCCATGGTGACCTTGTTGAATTCATCTAGAATTCCAATGTGGTTGGTCTCTAATCCCCTGATGTTTGTTGTGATAGTTTAACCTCGAAAAACACAAATACCTCCTTTGGCCTTGTGGCCATATCAAAACATCCAACATGATATAAATATAATCACAAAATCATCTATAAAGGAAACATCAAGGAAATCAATATCACTTACAATTTATATCCACAACTATATCATCATCATATAATGTCCATTTTCTAGGTCTACTCACAATATCAAAAATCACATGTCCAACAACATTCATAATATATCCATGTCAATCAGTATATCATCATCCACATATGAAGTGTTTTTAATAATCATCATGCATCATAACTAAATCAAGATCAACAATAATCCATGGTCCAACATCTAACATCATACTAAATCAAAACCATAATAATGTCCATAATGAAATCAACAGTATCAAGATCAGTATCAAAAGGTGCCAAAGGGAAGTGGGCACTACATCCCCCTCCCCTTAGAATTGACTTCCTCCCGAAGTCACTGGAACAAATGTGGAAAATGAACCCGTAAATAATGTAGTATCCTCCCATGTAGCTGCATGTAGTCTCATCATATCCTGTCCCACTACACCAAGACCTCGATCAATCTCTCTCGCCTCAAAGGCCTAGGTCGTATGATCTATAATGTGGATGGGCTCCACCATCACCGCCCTCGATCTTGCACCTACAATGAGGTCCAATATAGCACATGAGAAGAATCTATAATATATCTCCCGAGAATCGAAAACATGAAACACATTATGTATGTGAGACAAGTTGGGTGGCAATGCTTAGATGGTAGGCCAAAGTATTGATGCGCTCCAAGATCTTGGAAGGACCAATGAATCTAGGAGCTAACTTAGAAATTTTCTTGTAACGGATAGGGTTATTATGTGGACTTACACAAAGGAAAACCTTCATGCCCACATTAAAACTATGATCGGTCCTATGCTAATCTACATACTTCTTATGCTTGTCCTGTGCCTCCTGCGCCCTCTCGTCTCGATAAAAAACACTTGTTGCTCCATGTCATGTAACAAAGATGGTGCGAGAGAAACCCTATCCTCTAGCCTGTCCCAACTAAGAGGTGTCTATAACTCCCTACCATACAAATCCTGAATATGAGCCATGCCTATGAAACTCTAAAACTACTATTGTAAGAAAACTCCACTAAGTACAGTGTAGACACCAAATTTGTGTCTTATGACCCCCTCGTGACCCACATCTCATTTCGCAACCTAACCTCATCACCTAAACCTTACAAAATTATTTATTAATTACCTTATAATTAATAAATCCACATCGCCATACCTGCCACCTCATTTTGCCACCTCATCATGACCTAGTCCTAACCCTAAACTAACCTAATTAAGACCTATAACTTGGTCTACATCCACACCCATGACTAATGACTCCTTAATCGCACCCAAAACCGACCTTTTAATAACTTGACCAAGCCCGCAACTAATCCCTCGGGAGAAGAGGAGGGAAAGCTAGCTATTTTACCAAAAATAGCTCGCGTTGACTTCTCGGACCGATACCGGTTCTACTTGACCACCCGTCGGTTACGTAACCACCATCGGTTCCCTGTAAATGACCTCTCCCAACCAAAAACAAAGGGTCGGAGGATTTTGGATTAATCGGGATCATCGAGTCATCGAAAGAATCTGGATTTTACTTGGCCGAGCAGAGACAAGTGAAGAAACAAGAAGAGTTTGTAGAGAAGGACATCAAGCCCAAGACTGCAACTGAGTAACCAGAGCCTTGTGACACTCATCTGTCATAGGGAGGGAAGATAGCTCATCTCCTGAGTGTCAGGTCATCCTACCTGAGTTCGCCTTTGTCATCACAGTTCTTGGACCTGCATCCTCGTTAATAACCAGTAAGTAGTATCTTGTATGTCCTCTTTAATAACATTTCTTAGACTTTTTGAATCATAGCCATAATAAGTCTATTCCTAGATCTACTACCCAAAGAACACACTACATCCGACTATCATTCCTTTACCCTCTCATTACCCCGTTACCTAATCCCACTCATTTATCACCTTATAAAACAACACAACCACCTTACAACCAACTTTCACCAAGAGCCCCTAAAACATTGCCCCTGATATCGGTTACCAGCACAACCGGTACGGTTACAAACGACATCGGTCACCGTGATTCTAAATCCAAGACCAACCCTTTCTTTATTGTTCTAACAAGGTAAACAAATTGAATTGGACAATAGCTTATTTGTTAGAATTTGTGTTAATTTATATTAGCAGAGGAATTGACCACCTTCGAAATGAAGTTTTATATTTCCTGGGCCCAAGGCAGCTTCCCTCATTTATTGTCTAATCAAAATCGGTGGTCTTGTATTCTTACTTGCAGTAGTCCTTCCAAGACAAAAAGGAGTTCTTCGCAATCAACCCGATCTCTCTCTACTGATGCGCGCACACCCTCTCGACATTCAATAGGTATTCCTCCTAACCCTAACCCTTATCTGTTTCTCAAAGGAGTGAAAGGATAGAAGCAACTCTATTCCCAAAAGATGAAACATTCCGTGCGAAACATTTTGGCACGCCCGGTGGGACCCATTTCGGGTTTCTTTCTTTCTTGCTTGCTTTCATATAGGGAGCATACTTGCTGTTTTCTTCTTCTAAAGATATTCACAAGGTATTTTGTTATTTTGGTAAAAGAACTTGCTTTGCTTTTACATGTTTGCATTAGTGAAAGTCATCTCTTTTGCTTCATCGAATATTATTTTCGATTTGGGTTTAAAACACGTGCATCATATTCTTCTTGCTGTTTTCAATTGTAGTGAACATAGATTAAGTAACAGTCGTACACATGGGGTTGATATCCATAGTATTTACAAGAAATTAATCTTATTTTCACAAAGACAAAACATACCGAATCACTTCATAATTAACACAACACTCAAAACATCCCCCTTTTCCGCGGTATTCCTCCGCCCGATTGAGGTAACCTTATAAGCCAAAACAAACTTGACATTTCCCTTAAGTCTTTTGTTTAGGATTGACATCATTCTCGTCTAAAGGCATAAGCCCAAATCGATTAAAATTAACCCTAGGGTTAGTCTCATTAATTTGTTTGTGCATTCTTGCTTGTTTTCGCCTCGTTTCTCTGTCATACATTGTTTTCTGTGATCACCTCAGAACAATTTGATAAACGTACTAAGCATTGTTAAACTTAAATCAGCAGCTTTTTACAGTTTCTTATACCAGTCCTATTATACCGACATCGGTTAATCGACTAATCGATCATGGATATAGTCTAACCGACATCGTTATCGGGCCCGATATCGGTTCTATCGTTTTTGAGCTCCCTCGACAAACCAAAGAACCTACCAATTTCACCATTCTGAGGTTGTTTCTGTTCCTGATAAATTAAAACCCTACTGTGTACTCATTTCCATGGTTGTTATCACTCAGAAGCAAGCCGCCGCCATGGTTTCACATGTCTCGCTTCTATGTCTTTTCCCGAATCGCCCCTTCACATTCTATAGGGGAACCCTACGGACACCAGTGAGGTCCCCAAAATTCCTGTAGGAGATAAGGAATTTGCCAAATTTTGGATGCTAATCCTAGCGCTGTACAATACTATTTGTCTCATGCCCCTGACCGTACACCCGATGGTCAACTCCTTGTTGGCATGCCTATTAGTATAGCTGCTCATTTAGCTCCTTCTCCGCCTGATAACTCCGCTTTTTCGCATCCTTAGCCCCGTCTCCCAATCCAGTGGCCAGAGGTTCATACGACCCAGACGGCTTTCCTTTGGTTAATCTTGGGCCCCACATATCATTACCACCGACTACTCCTACCTCGTCTCTCTTGCAGACTGCTCCGTTCATGACTTGCTCTCTGCCACCTATCCACACGAGCTTTCCTTCTCAAGCTCTCGCCCACCTTTTCATTCCCACACACGTATCCAAAGTGACCTCAACATCTTATATAGGACATCCCTATTCGGTCGCCTCAACATATTCGTCCTCCATACCTTATCAACACTTAATCGCACCATTGTCTAGTGGAGGCCCTTGGCCCAATTTGCCTCTCATTTACCATAACCACACCATCATCTCATCCAACCACGGATTTCATCAAACAAATGATGGACAAAATGCAAAATCTGAGGTTTCTGCTTTCGTGAAGTCGTAGCACTCGACATACGAGCAAGTTTGTCGGAGCCTATCCACCCTTCTCGTCCCCCTTCATTCATATCCTCCTCAATGGGAACTGCTGAAATTTACTCGTTTTAATAGTAAAGAGGATCCTCAACAACACTTGCGATCATTTAGACATGCTTTGGTTATTTGATTGCTCATGATGATGCCTTCTACTCCGCACATTTCCCATGTCCTTATTAGGACCCGCCTTGAGTGGTACAGGTGCTTTAACCCAAAGACTCAATCTTCTCTTTTAAACAACTAGCCCAATCTTTCTTGGATCATTTCTCCATTAACATTGCCAAGAAAGTATCTATCACCGACCTCTATGCCATCCGATAATTTGAAGACGAATCTATCGCAGATTTCATTGGACGATGGCGTGGGCCTTATCAACCAACTTACATATGCCTTGCCTCAAAGCCGAAATTATCGAACTTTTACGCGAGGCTGCGCTAAAACATCTCTCCTACCCTTCAAATTCAAACTTTCCACACATTTGACGAGGTTTTACTATGGCTCGAAAACTAGAAATTCGAGCCTTAAGAAGAGAAATTGCGGTTGTCAGGCAACAAAACCCCAATTTCCGAACTCCGCATTCCACCAATAAACCTAACATCACCACTCCTCACACATCCACTTCTTCGAAATCAAAGGAGCTGTCCACGGGGTGATGGTCAAATCTCAAGCACCGTCTAATACCCCACCAAAATCGCCTATAAGTATAAAGCCAAGCCCATCAATTACACTCCTTGGGAGAAACTTATGGTGTCATCTTGGAAAAATTTATCAAAGCCGAAGCTATCACCTTGCCTCCCGTTAAACCTCACTCCGGGTTTGACTCCACCCGCTATACCTTCCTGGTACAAAGAAAATGACTTCTCAGAACTTTCACCGCGTAAAGGGACACAAATCCACGAAAACTGCAAGATGTTGAAAAACATAGTGCAGAAATGGTTGATGCAGGGATATAACCCTCGATAATCCTAATGCCCTCGCTAACCGAAATTTAAAAATCTTCAACAAACCATTCCCGAATCACTCTTCTAACAAAGACATAAACCAAGATATCTTAGCCGAGGAGAGTGTTCATGAGATCCATGCACGGTCTTCAACTCCTGCCAAAAAGCCTCTATCGAGAAAATTCTGAATCAAGCCTCTTCACTAACGCAGGGGCCCAAACCTCCTTCACCACCATCAAGACAAGACGAAATCATTCCTTTACCCATAAAGGAATTAACCACCCAGAGTTCTCTTCTCATAGATGAGCCTTCTTACACCACATCCCTACAAGACTGTGAGTGGATGTTATCTAACTTATCTATTTCCCAAACGTCTCCTTCTACCACTCTTACGCACAAGAGGAAGGTTCGCCACTCCTTTATCATCCTCGGGCGAGAAACCTCTTGCACCGACATCACCAAATTCTTTAATCATGACGGATCCTCTCAAACATGCCCTCCTACCTATTCGTTCTTCATCGCCTAAATCTTTTCAAATGAACCGGTTGACCTCTTAACACCCATTGATACATATTGCCTCATCTACACCCCGTATCACACCCACATGGACCGGAATCACAACCCACCTTTCTTCCATACAAAAGTTCCAATTCACACCTGAAGACTGTCATTCCCCAGAAGATAGACAAGTCCTATGGGAACGTTTGAGTACCCCCTATTCTACTCAAATGTAGATGACCGATCCAGACGCCTCTACCATATACCAAGTGTTTGCGTGAAGCTTAAAATGCCTATGTCCTCATCTTCACCCCCCTCATCTCTACCAAGTATCTCATCCACCTCTATTAGCCTCAACCAAATCTTCCCCTACACTTGGGACCTCACCAATACCCAGTCTAACACACCCACCTAAGCGGCTAGATTTATCCAAAAATAAAGCCGTCCATCCACTTAGGAGACAAACTCAATCTCCTCAACCTATGACTCTATCACAACTAAAACCATTATCGTCACACCTACCTTCCATATTGGGACCTCATCCCTCCACCTTGCATCAATATATCATACCTCCCAAGCGTTTTCTCTAAAATGACCTATGCCTTCGCACCCATACCGAGATCCAAGGGTATATCGACATCATCACCTCGACCGTATCCTATCCACCCATCAACCCTAAACAAATTTCATCATCAAAGGATTTGTTTCTTTGTCACTCCTCTTTTTCCGCCATTTATTTCCCCGATACCACGTTATCCGAGCCTCATCATCTAACCAACTAAACGTAGCTCCTACGCCAAAGAAGCCATGTTTAGTTAAAACCACGTATCAATACCCCTCGCTAAACCACCACCCGTATGAACCAACCATACCCAAACATTACCAAAACCCACCCAAATAATACCCTCATCTTTCTCCGATTTTGACCCACTCAAAGGATCTTACGCCAAAATCCTTGCTATGTTGGTGGAGAATGCAACCATTTCCCTACCCCACTTAGACGTTATGACCCATCTAAACCTCGACCAATAGGTTATGATGAGTCTAAAATCTGCGCTTACCACCGCACACCAGACATTGTTATCCAAAATTCACCCTCAAGGTAATTTTGATAACATGCATCAAATTCTTTAGTCCCAAGCAATTATATTGAGTCAGGGCAAAAGGTCATGTTTCTAGGGTCCCCTTAGATTTTTTCTAACTCCCCTGTCCAAGAAGAAGAGAGCAAGTTCTGAGGAAAGGTGAAAAAATTACAAAAAAAGGCTCGGGCCAGAAAAAATCATGAAAAATGGCTAAGTCCTAGTCCTCGCAATAGTCGGGACATGAGGGACATCTGGGCGCAAACCGCCGAAAGGCCACTAGGTGGTCTGCAAAGCATTTGGGACAAGTGGGACGTCGGGACGCGCGGGACGCGGAAATCCGAACTGGCCGAAAAGTGGAAAAAATTGACTAACTGTTGAAACAGGCAGTCTGGGACATCTGGGCAGTTAGTACGCGGAGGACGCGAGTCAGCCGAAAAGACTTAAGGCAGCTCGTTTTAATGCTTGGGCCAAGGTACGCGATATGCGAACCGGCCATTCAAATTAAATGAGAACTTTCGAACAGGGACAAAATGCGGACAAGAGTGCGCGAACTGGGCGAATCGGAAGAATTTGTCTCAAACGATCCTCGACAAGCGGGACAAGAGTATGCGAACCGCCGATTCAGCCGAAACAGAGGAATTTTTACTCGGGACATCCGGGCCAAAGGGACGCGCGGGATGCGGGAAGCCAAGGAGCCGAGAGTGAATTAGAACGTGACACATGTCTTCGCCGCAAAGAGGGGACAGAAGCCCGAATCGGCCAAAGGAGGAGATTTTCATCCGGGACGGTTGGTACAAAGGTACGCATGGGATGCGAGGATGTGAAAAGCCAAGCTGCCAAGGCAAAGAAGAAAAGTCAACGCTTTGACTCGTGAAACTTCAAACGCCATCACTTTTGACTCCGAGCTCCGATTTTCACAAAATTGACTTTCTCGAATGAGCACGACTTTCTTAATTTTAATGAGGGTATATATATTTAAATAAAAGAAACATATTCGACTCCAGTCAGCTTAATGCTCATTCCCGGCCAAATGACAAAACGCCTGCTGACTCCAAAATAGCTGCCCGCACTCGTTAAGGCCATAACTTTTGCATTTCTCAATGAAATCGCACAAAATTGATACCGTTGGAATCGTGGTTCTGAGCCCGATGCACAGAAATCAAGAAATTCCAGATTTGATCAGAAATTGATTGATATTTTTAGGAAAACGTGGCCGGGTTCGAATGTTGTTTTATTTGGTAGCCGGGAGTGCAATTAAGAGGCATGGTCGCCATTCTTTCTCTCTTGCAGACACATGGGACAGTATGGGAGCCTTTTTCAAGTAATGTAAAATCATTTCACTCAATTTAATGCCTCTTACTGAGTGGTTGAAGGACAGATTGGGATTTCCATTTTCCCTTCTCTTTTCCTTCTCATTTTTCTATAAATTGGAGTGTTGGGCTCATTGTAAAGGGAGAGTTTTTGGGTAAAGAAAGCTCGCCAAAATTGCTTTGTGAAGCCGGTGTGTTGCAGGACCTTGTAGTGGACTCCTTGCATGGTGATCCGTGCCCTTATCTTGTAATAGATTGAACGTGCATATCATGAAGCAATAAAATACCGGGTTGTGGATGTGTCTTCCCGCTTTGTTGTGTTTTCTTGCATTCTTATTGCCCCTTTAATATTTCTATAAGAATATTGTGTCTATTTATTATGTTCTTGCAGGGATTCATTATCATTGTGTATGCTTGGAATATTGTTGTGAATGCATTTTGCTAGATTATGGTGAACTGTCATCACCTCTTCTAGTGTATACTTTGCCTCTGTATTTCACACATTTGGAGACTAATCTCACATCCTCCTTTTCTAGTGTATCACCGCTTTAGTGTAGGCTTTCATTTTATGCATTCTCTCTCCTGGTCCTTGAAAATTTAGATTAGAACAGTTAGCTTATCCTGCATTAGAGTAGATTGTGGCAGGTAGTTTAGGAGCAAGAACCAGCTTTCTCTGGAGGTCTATCTCAAGTAGCAAGTCCCACAACTTGGAGATAGTACCCATGTTATCCAATCACACTGTGAGTTCAAGTATATGCACAAGGGTGCTTTGTGATTTGATGATAACTTGAGACATGATGTAGAGGGATGCAAAGTTTTGAAAGCCATCCTTCGTCAGTCACCTATCTCAGATAGAAAGGTTAAGAAAGACAACTTACGAAGGGAGAGACCTTTAGCTTCAATTCCCTCTCCTATACCACCTGTCCCCGCCTCACCAATATCTATCATTATTACAACCCCACCTCTTGAAGACCATGATTTATCCCAACCATCTTCCTCCTCTCATGTTCACGAGATTAACATGATTAGTGTTGCTACTCGAGGGCAGAAAAATAATGAGAAAGTGAAAGAAAGCACACCTGCGTCCTCTCTTTCTCCGTCCACCATCCCGATCGCACCACCACCTAAAGTGGTTATTCGTGGACCCGCTTACCCCGTCTCTAATGGAGTTTCCCACCGAACCATGATCAAATAGCTTCACCAATCACCTGTAAAAATGACACTGTATGATCTCATTCAAACTTCTGAATCTCATCGACAAGCTCTCGTTGAAATCCTTCAAGGGATCGAGGTCTTACCTAATGAAACCTTGCTGTTACCTCCATTTTAACACCCAATCACGTTGCTTCCCTCACCAAACAACCTACCGCCCCAACCACTTTCGCTCTTCACAACAACAAGCCGCTCGTCGCTGTTTCTCCCAAGATGAAATTGTTGACTTTGGTGCGAAGATCCCGACCTGCTCTTTTCATCTCAGCTTACGTCCTGGGACATTCGGTACGTCGTGTTATGATTGACGGGGGTGCTAGCTTAAACATCATCTCTTCAAAAGCCTTCCAACAAATGAATATCCCTTCTAGCTACATGTGTGCCAACCCCATCATGTTGCGGTCATTCAATGATGCTATTACCTCTACCTTAGGCACCGTGATCCTTAACATTCGTGTAGGACCACGTACTTTACCCAAACTCTTCTATGTCCTTGAGGGAGAGTTCCAATACAATATGTTGTTAGGTCGCACTTAGATCCGGGCTATGGGATGCGTTCCCTCCACCTTACATATATGCATAAAATTTGAGTATGAGGGGAATTCCTACACCGTAAAAGATAATCCTCCCCCTTCGTAACCCGCAATATGTTATATCGCCCTAATGATGTGCTTATACAAGTCAAGACACCCATTCATCCAACCCAACCATCCACTTCAACCACACCTCTACCATCCACTTCAACAAAGACCTACACCTTCAACCAATGAAACCGCCATTACAAATACCACTTCCTTTCCGCAATTTAACATCCCAACCTCAAACCCCTTAGTAGATGTGTTTCAACGCCTTATGCTGGGGGAGTATCACCTATATAATGTTAGTTCTTTCCATACCCCACAGGAGTACGGATAGTTACATGCACATCCTACCTATGACCGTCGTGTGGGGGAAGTAATCCCCTACGGACCACCTCATTGCCGCACCAACCTAACATATGGGGGTGTCGACGCATCCTCCGTTACCCCTGAACCTCCTCTTGGTGTGGTTCCTTTCCAATCTGATTTTCAATACCTGACAAATCGTCATTTTGCCCTCACCTTCTTGACTCGTTGTGCTTGGAAAGGCTTTGGTTTTGGTCTTTATGAACAAGACCGACATACAATCATTCCCGTAACTACACGCAAGCACAATGATCGTAGTGGTCTCGGATTTCCTGGAACACTTACACCGAAGGAACCTTGTATCGAGCTTGTCTCTCGGAAGATGACGACGTCACCCCTACCAAACCATCATCACCCATTTTGCCATTGTCACCCACGAGTCGATAGATTCTCGAATCTATCCCTCCTAACTTTTTTTTTTTTTCATAAATTCTATCTTCCTAGGTCCTCTCACTTATCAACGCGATAATGAGGACCCCTCTTCTATCCCCTTCGTATCCAGGACATGATTGAAGAGGACTCGCCTTAAATTAATGTCGTTGAGTGCTAGGATGATGACTCCATCCTCACTTACCTTGGTGTGATTTACTCCTATATTCAACACGCCTTACCATCTCGAAACTCAAACCATGTTGAGCGAGTCAACTATAGAAATCAACATTCACACGCAGAGGAGGATCCTCACATTGTGAAGATCGGACAATCCCTTAACGCATCGAAAAAGTCACCTTTACTACCTTTCTCCGTACTCGCAACCAAGCTTTCGCTTGTCCCTACGATGACATGCCAGAATTGATCCACGACATTGCTTTCCATAACATTACCACAAAACCCATTCCAAGCCATTTAAATAGAAACGAGAAAAATGCATCCACGCATTGCCCTCTTGGTCAAAGAAGAGCTTCAACGACTCCTTCTCGTTTCCTTCATCCTGCCTTTATTGACTATCCTCAATGGATTTCTAACATCGCACTGTCCTACTAAAGCGACAGGGGGACTTCGGATATGCATGGATTTCTAGATCTTAACCTTGCTTGCCCTAAAGATGACTTCCCCTACCTAGTATTAATCAACTTGTTGATCTCCGCAGAGCCATGAGATGCTCTCTCTCATGGATGGCTTTTCGAGATACAACCAAATTTTGGTTGCCCTTCCGATCAACATAAAACTACCTTCATAACTCCTTGGGAACCTTCTTTATCGTGTTATGCCATTTGGCCTTAAGAATGCTTGGTGCGAGCTATCAGCGGGCTATGACCTACATTTTTCATGACATTATGCACACTATCCTTGAGGATTACGCCGATGATCTTCTTGGCAAATCTAAACATCGCGGTGAACATCTCGATGTTTTAACCATTATTTTTGATCGCTTTGTTACAATATTATGTCCGTCTTGACCAAAAAAATGTGTCTTTGGTGTCCTTTTGGGAAAACTTCTTGGTTTTATCGTCTCTTTGCGTGGCATTGAGGTTGATCCATCTAAAGTCAAAGCTATCCTAGAAATGCCCCCACCTACTAACCTCAAACAATTGCGTAGTTTACAAGGTAAACTCCAATCTATCCGGCATTTCATCTCCCAACTCTCTGGATCGATGTCAACCTTTCCATCACCTCCTTAAAAAGGATATTACCTTTCAATGGAGTGAAGAGTGCCACCAAGCCTTTGAGGCTCTCAAAGCTTATCTCTTGCAGCCACCCGTGCTTATCCCACCTCAGGACGATCGCCCTTTCTACCTTTACCTTTCCGCCACCGACCACGCTGTAGGGGCCATGCTTGCACATCGTGACTCCGAGTATCGAGAACAAGCCGTTTATTATATAAGTCGTACTCTGGTGGATTATGAGACTAGGTATACACATGTAGAAAAGTTGTGCCTAGCCCTATCATTCGTGGCCACCAAACTCCGACACTACCTCCTGAATCAAAAAACTTTCGTCATCACCAACATGGACCCCATCCATTATATGTATGCCAAACCTCATCTAAACCAACGCATCGCCCGATGGCTTATGCTCCTTGCTGACCTCGACCTTGAATTTATACACCAGAAGTCAATCAAAGGACAAACCATTGCCGACCAACTCGCGGAAGCCCCTATACCTGGGGTGCAATTTACTAATTTTAATTTTCCCGATGAACTCATCGCTACTCTTTCACTCAGTGAGGTGTCGTATCCAATGACCCTCTTCTTCGATGGATCCAAATGCCAGCGGCGGAGGAGCCGGCGTTGTTCTCATTCCTCTCGATGCTGAGCCTATGCCTCTTTCATTCCAACTCGATTTCCCCTGCACTAATAATACAACGGAATACGAGGCCCTTGTTTTGGGTCTCCAGGTTGCATTACACTTAGGTGTTAAATCTATCAATATTTTCGGCGACTCTCAATTGGTAGTCAATCAAGTTATGGGCATCTACCAATGTAAAAATGAGGAACTTCAAAAGTACAAACACTACGTGGATTCACTTCTAACCTTATTTACTCATTATTCTATCCAAACCATTCCCCGCTCCACTAACAAATTTGCGGATACTATGGCTTGCTTAGCCTCGCAAATTCCTGCTTCATCAACTGACTCTGACATTTTCATCTTGGTCCAACAACTCTTTGCCCCATCTTACTCAGCCCCGGTTGTTTGTATGATAAATAATGTGTCTGCTAATTCACAGGATGCCTGGTATCACTAATTTCACGACTACCTTACAACCTCCGCTTCTCCCACTCCGACCTTACTAGTATCGAAAAACGTGTCTTTCTTAAACGTGTTTCTCGTTATGTCATCATGGGGGGACTCCTTTATAAACGTGGCTTTGATGGCATCCTCCTTCGATGTCTAACCGGCGCGGAGGTCACCTATACCATCTAACAGGTCCATGACGGTATTTGTGGTGGACATTTTAGCGGCCTTTCCGTGGCCAAATGAATCCTTCGCCTAGGTTATTATTGGCCTACTCTTAATAACGACTGCTACGAATATGTTAAGCGTTGTGTTATGTGTCAACAACATGCCAACCTTCAACATACTCCTAGCCATCCGCTACAGGTCGCACGAGATCTTTGGCCTTTCTCACAATGGGGTTTAGACCTTATTGGTGAGATTCATCTACCCTCTTCACAACGTCACCGATGGATAATCACAGCAACCGAATATTACACAAAATGGGTGGAGGCTATTCCACTCATTTCAACCAAAAAAGAAAAAATTGTAGAGTTCATTAACCACCACATTATCTGTCGTTTTGGTGTTCCTCATCGCCTGATAACAGATAATGGAAAATCTTTCAAAAATAAGTTGTTGCAAGACCTTTGTGACAACTTTGGTATCAAACTTAGCTTCTCATCACCCTACTATCCACAAGCGAATGGACAAGCCGAATCTTCTAATAAAACCCTCACCAAAATCCTCATGAAAGTTGTTAATGAATCCGGAAGAAATTGGCATGATCACATCCCCTTTGCCCTTTGGGCTTATCGTACTAGCATTCATACCTCCACGAATGCCACACCTTTTTCTTTGGTATATGGTACCGAGGCTGTCTTGCCTCTCGAAATACAAATACCTTCCCTCAGAATATCTCTTCAGGATATTCTCACCAACGACGATTTCCGCCAAGAGCGGTTAGCCCAATTGGAGCTTCTTGACGAGCGTCGTCTTACAGCTCTTGATCACCTTCAAATCTATCAAAAACGCATCAAGCGTGCTTATGATAAGTGACTTCATGAGCGTACCTTTAAGGTTGGTGATCTTGTCCTCAAAGAGAATCAACATGTAACCAAACTAGAAAAGAGCAAACGTGGAAAATTTGCTCCCAATTGGATTGGGCCTTACATAATCACTCACACTTATGGATCAGGCACTTATCGTTTAGCTTCACTTAATGGTAAACCTGAGCCTGAACCCCTTAATGCCTTGCATCTTCGACCATTCTACTGTTGAATTTAGTGTTATATCACTTCTTATCTACCTAGCGCTCGTCCCTTGAGCTCATTTACCACCACATACACTTTGTTTTCTACATCTCAAATTAAAATAAAGCTCACATAGTTTGATTCTCACTTCCCCTTAAAGATGCCTTCCCCTTTTTAGTCTAGTCCATGACTTCAAAGTATTAAAATGACACCTTCTTAATTATATGCTTATGGGATTTTCTTGAGTCAAACTTCCTACAAAACTAGATGCTTTACGCCAAACGGACATCTAGCTCTCTAAATTATATATAGACTGCTCCCTCGAAGGACAGCTATATGCCAAACTATTGCTGCTATTATCTATATAGACTACTCCCCCGAAGGACAGCTATGCACAAACGCCGCATCTGCTACTATAAATAGACTGCTCCCTTGAAGGACAACTATACACAGTCAGCCTTTATCAGAAGCTTCTCGCATTGATCAGCTTCGTGAAGACCTCAAGAATAATAAAATACATATCCCTTGTAGACTTCCCGCATCGATCAGTCTATATTCAACAAAATAAAAGCCACATTCAAAAGAACTTTTGAGTCATGGACTTGTCTATTTAGGTTAGGTTCTCTTTCGTCAGAATACTCACTTTATAACAAGTTCTCTACGCCTCAGCTACACCATCCACCTCACCTCACCATTTGTTAAAACAAAAAACTCAAGGGATGTGACGTACACCCGATATATTGTGATTATACAACTCTTTTCACCTATTGACTTCTCATCTATGCACGGTACCTAGGGGTTCAAGCTCATTCTACGTTATTATGTGGTTTGTTTAGCTCTTTTCACCTACGGAGCACTTTTTCCTCTTTGACTCGAATCTAGGATTATGTGTTGATCTTAATCAGGACATGGTTCCCTACCACTTGGGTAGGCTAACTTTCACTTCACCTATACCTATTCCAACATCGCCAATTCATTACCAACACCAACAACATTACCATACCAATATCAATATTTTTACCAACCAACAAATTGCCTAACCATACCTAAATTGCCTGAATTCACCTCTCCCTGGTCCTAAGGGAGAACTACATTAGGTCTGAGGCCCCTCCTTGCTTTGTGCAATGGGCTATGTAGGTAGCACTTAGGAGACATGGTGTCTCCCAAGGTTAGCTCGACCATCCTCTACCATCACCTATCATGTGTTGTGAATATACATATTTTTGTGTATTTCTTTTTTGCCAACATTCATCTTTATCATTTTTCAAAACAAACATTCAAAACACAACCCTTCTTATTATTATAACTCAAATCAACATACATATTCAGTTTTATTTAGATGTTCAACAAATACATCTTCTCTATCATCGACGCGCAGGTCGGCATCCTTATTTATTCTTATACCTCTATAAAATTCACTTAGACCCTTGCGCCTCATCCCGAACCAGGTGATGATCGTGATCGTCGACGCCTCTCGCCGGGCCTCTCCATCCTCAAAGGCACCACGGCTATTGGTACCGCCCACTGATCTGCCAATCTCTCCTGTAACATATGAATACGCTCTCTCGCATGGAGGAATCTCACCTCTAGTCTCTCCGCTCGTGACTCCGCAACCGCTAACAATCCTCTTGTCTCATTCACCTGCGTTTGGAGCTGATGAACTAAACTCTGCAGATGATCTCTCTCCACTGTAATCATAGCTATGTCAGGATGATCACGTACACCTCGCAGCTCTGCTACCCACCATAATCTATAGGCCTCTGTCGTTCCTACATCCATTACCTCGCGATCGGCCGCTATCTCCGGTCCTTCATCGGAGGTGTCGGCCGGGAGGTGAGAATGTTGCCTCCGCGTCGATCCTCATATATGGTCTATAAGCCGGGGTATGTCCCGTGCACAAATCTAAATTGTCACCGCACGCGATCTAGAGGAATCCTCTCATACTCACCTGGCCTTGTGCCCCGCGATCCACCTCAATCGCTCTACACCCCTCAACTCCTCAGCTATGTTCTCTGTTACCATATAGTTCCCGTAAGGCCTCCAACAGATATCCAATCATCACCATCTCCCATACCTACCTATAATACTCAGTGTCACCCGTCACGGCCTGGGATCTTACCTCTTGTTCTGTCTGGACCCATCGTCTGAATCCCAACCTCTGCACTCCTGTCTCTCTCTGACTGGATGGGTTGGCCTATTGGTCGCACACAAACAATGTGCTCATAGGCCCAACAATGTAATAAAAATGAACAATCTAGTGTTGTCCTGTGATTTCGTCTACAAGCCCATAAACCCCTGTATAGCTCCGCCAAATATGCAGGTGCCCATGCAAAAGTCACGTTCCTTTCTATCATTTCCCAAATAACACACATCAATGCTTTTGGAAATCTTCCCCCATCCGCCCTCGGTAACGCATAATATCCTACCGCTATCATTAATACCACTGCCAACCTTGTTGCCTCAGGGTGTGCTGCATACATTATACCATACGTGAATGTCAAACCTCACTGTGTCAAATCTCGTGCGTATGGACCAAATACTGCTGTTATCGCTCCCCGCGCCGCGCTAGGCAATGCCTGATATACTGGTCTTCCTGTAATTGGGAGTCTCAAAATATGGAACACATCTTCCAATGTCACTGTCATCTCCCCTGTTGGCAGATAGAAGGTATTCTTCTCTGGATTCCATCTCTCAATCAACGCCTGCAACATAGCATGGTTACGTGTGATTCGTGAATAATAGCGGATTCCACTTAACCCCAAACGATTTATCAATGCCCATTCAGCTGGTGTTACATCCGCTCAGATTCGTGACAAACAACGTTGCACAATATCGTTCATCCTTAACCTTGCTTCCGCCTCAGCATTCAAAACGACACACACCATTCAATAAATCAAATCCCCAAGGGTTTTTCTCACATTCTGGAAATTCCTACAGTAACCGGCATCGGTTATAGATAACCGGTACCGGTTCAATAACCGATACCGGTAATCTTTAGCCGATATCGGTCACTATCAATTTTATACACCCTACCTAAAAACACCACCTGTGACAATAATTTGATCGTTTATCCCTCTCTGTACATACAAACATACCCGAAACCCCTGACTACCTACCCCCTCACACTCACCCCACCCTGAATCCTTGCCTATCACCTTTTCTTTCTCATCTTTATCTACTTAATCTCCCTCATCCTATTCACAAAACATGCAAGAATCAAATTACAACCAAAACGTTTACCTCTTGGGCTCAGCTTGCGGTGGAACTTGTCTTCCCTCTCGTCCCTGCCTGCTGGATGCTTCTCCTTGTTCAGCCATGTTCACCACCCTCTTCAAATATAACTTTCTGTTTTGCCTTCTGAATCTCAGCCCACATTCACTTTCCCTGTCTCTTTCCTCCTTATCACTCAATTCTCTCATGCAATTACCTGTCTCAGTCGTCAAACAGCGTCGCATTCACGTATTTAACTTCTTGCATGGCTCTCAAAATAAGAACTTAAGTTGCCACCCAAGCTTTTCTATTTTTAGAAAAGCTCATATTTGAATAACCGGTATCGGTTACCTAACCGATATCGGTCTATTGTCTACCGACATCGGTTATCTAACCGATATCGGTCACATACATACCTTTTTTTTACATAGTTCTTTTCTTTATTTTCTACCTAATTTTTGTGGCGCCCGCCTCTTTTTCCTGCATAACAACACCATTATCCATATTTTTCATCAAATCCATATCTCATCACAATTTCATCAAAATCATTTATCTATATTACAAAAACAAACAAGCCATCAACAAACGATATCAAAAACCATCAATCTATATACCATTTGGATCCAACTCAGCAGCTACATACATTCAATTTCACAAACCAGCGACAAAACACATACAACATTTCATAACACAACATGTCAATTAAACTCATCATCTATATATACATACATTTCATTTCAAAAGCCATTAACAAAAGACATCAACACCATCAATATATAAACCATGTGGATCAAACTCATTATACATTAAATATCACAAACCATCGACAAAACACTTAAAACATTTTAAACACAACATGTGGGTCAAAATCATCATATATATATATCATATATTTCAAATATAACGCAAATATACAATCGCCCGCATGGGGCCTCTGTGATCTCATAATACTACAAGGCCGGCACACGCAGCCGCAATAATCTGTCATAATCTCGACTCGCTCGCAGGTCGGTCTCTCATATCAAAAATATACTCGGCTTCGCAGTTTGCAGGTATCAAGCTATGCACAACCCGTACTCATCTCGCTTGGCAGGTATATACAATAAATGAATAAATGAATGAATACACCATATGTGGGCACGTAGGCCTCTATAAACATAACCGGTTTGCCGGACACGGTGCCTATATCCAATGTACAAACACAAAAATCTATCTCCCACCCGGGGATGTCTCAACTCTCCCCACCGCCCTCGGCACCTCTCCCTGCGGGTCTTGGCCCCTAGCTCCCGCTCTCCTCCTCCTGTCACTAACCCCCATTGTGGCTGCACCCCCGGATCTCTCGGCTCACGTGAGGTCTCGGCTCACGTGTGCCGCATATGGTGATAGTCGGCCCGGTACCATCAGAACATCCTGATAATCTGGGCCTCGCTCTCTTCCATATAGCGGGCCCATGCCACCATCGCTCATTTCTTGGGGCTGGTCCCAGACTCCTAATAATTGTGCCCCAGTGCGGTGCACTGGTGGCAGGTACGGTGCTCGTGGGGTGCCGGTGCTTTGGTGCACAATGGTGGGGTGGGGCTGTGGTGTACATGTGCCGTGCTACACTCGTATCTGTGCTGCTCGCTAGCGCCTCCTGTAAGACACCTATCGTATGCAATGTGACAAGCTACCCTGTAATAACTGTATTCGGCCCCGAGGTTGGTCCTCTCTGCTATCACACGGCCATTGCTAAGTCTAGTTTGTGTGGGTTGTGCTCTCCTCGCGGCTCTCTCCCCTGCCCACCATACCAAAAATGATCCCGTGCAGCCGGCGTCATCTACGGTATCATCTGCTGGCCTCTCGGCTACCCAATCTGGGTCCACGGGCTGTGGTGTAGGCAGTGGGGCCTCTACATCATCCCTCCGGTACTAAGGGAAGGGAGGTGGCTCATCCTGTCATAGCCCCATCTGCCGTCGTACCCTCTCTAGGGGTATCCGCTCATGCTCTCCCGGCCTCCGTCCCGCTATCCAGAATGTATACTGGATCCACCACAACTATGATTGGGCTCCTCCGCGAGGGTGATGACCTCTGTAAGGCCTCCATATAATATCCAAAGCCGTCAAGCCCTCTAATAAATGCCGGTAATATGCTACATCCGTCCGGCGAGAACTGCTCGTGGCTGGCCCACGACCCCCAACCACCTCTGAAAGCCATATCTATAAATCACCTGCGTGGCCCCGCTCAGCTGGGGTAGCCCTATCTTTAGGTCGAATGCATATGATATGCTCATATGCCCAACAAAATGTAACAAAATGTTAAGCAAATCTCGAATCACCTCATCCGGCGGTAGTCCCACACTCTCGGTATAATCAGCACTGGTATACTTTGGTGCCCAAGCATAACATATATGCTCCTCAACCATCTCGTGTAATACCCCATCGGCGCCGCCATGGAAAGCGGCCTCCCTCGAGTCAGGGAGGGCAAAGCATGTGATGCCGATCATCATCAACACGGCAAGCCATGTCTCATGTGTTGGGCATGATACATGTCCCCATAGGTGATGCTCGTCTTGTGATAAGTCAATAGCGCGGCTGCATCCCCGAATACCTGTAAAATACTATCCATGGCTATCTCTGCATCCACCTGGAAGACTGCCTCTCCATCGATCGGTAGTCTAAGGATGCGATACACATCCTCCAGTGTAATCGTCATCTCTCCCGTCGGGAGATGGAACACATTGGTCGCCGGATCCCATCTCTCGATGAGGGCAACCATCAGACTGTGATCCCTATCTATCGCCCTATAACGCTGGACTCCACCGAGTCCCACCTCGCGCATGATGGCCCACACTGCATGCGCGGACATGTGTGGCCACATCCATCTCAATAACGGGGCATCCTATCCCGCATCGTCACCGCCGACGTGCTCAGTAAAACTAACTCACTGCATTAGCCCTACTCTTTATCACAACAACTCCTTTAACCTTCTATACCCCCTTTTACCCACCCGACCACACAACCACCCCATTTTCCCCCCCACCCACCAACCAACCTTCCTATCAACCTCTACCCCTTCCCTCTTCACCCCAATTACCACAACTCCCAAACAATGACCAAAACACCCAAATAACAATGACCAAAACACCTAAATAACAATGACCAAAACACCCAAATAACAACCAAACACCCAAAACCACAACAAAACCAAGCAACAAAATAGAAAATCCTAACTAGGGACCGGTACCGGTCACCCATGACCACCACCGGTCCCCTCTCCACCGACGCCGGTCGACGTACGACCGACACCGGTCCACCACAAAACCACCTTGCCCGAAAACATTGTGGGCCGACGCGATCGCTTAGTGACCGGCATCGGTCCACTTTATAAAACCCGGAGCCGAACCCGACGCGGCCCCCCAAAATCCATTTTTCCTATTTATCTCTATCTACCCACCCAAACACCCTAAAAACCTATCCACCCTGCCGCCTTGACCTATTTAACCCATCTATCCTCTTCATTTTTCAAATAACTTCAATTTATTCATTATTTTATCAAAACATGGATTCCTACCCAAACCCCCAAATATAGCTTAACAACATCAAATTCACACAATGAAGGTTTTCGAACCTACCGGTACGATGACACGTCGTCGTGGTGGGATGGGTGGTGGTGGTCCAGCTGGTCCAGCACCTCCTGCTCCTCTTGGCTGTGCCATGGCTCTAACTCTCCTCTGCTGGGTCCTCCACCAATCCACTGCTGCCTCCTACTCACTAGGGCCTACCAACCACTCACTTCTCCACTCAAATAGCGCCACCTCAGGCCACTTGAATGCTCCAATATCAACAATACACCTCGAATAACTAAAATTGGTTTTCAAATTGACAATATGACAATGACAGTCCGTATTTTTTTTTTTTATAGGTTTTCACCTATAACCGATATCGGTTATATTGTGCCCTAAGGAACCAAAGATCGGTCACCTAACCGATACCGGTCATCGACAATCGATATCGGTTTAATACCTACCTTCACCAAATTTCTACCCTTATTTACTAATCGCCCTTTCTCACAACATCGCCTATATCCACCTTCACTGAAAACCCTTTGTTGACTTCATCGCCCGACTCAAGGCCGAACCAACCAATTTGGCCCGACCCAAGACCCATGACCAACCAATTTGGCCCGACCCAAGGCCGCACCCAACCAACCGGCCCGACCAAGACCGTAACCAACCATTTGGCCCGACCCAAGGCCACAACCAACCAATTTGGCCCGACCAAAGGCCGCAACCAACCCATTTGGCCCGAACCAAGGCCACACTCAACCATTTGGCCCAACCTAAGGCCGCACCAATTAAATACCTCACCCAAAATCACCAAATAACAATTTTATTCACCCATCATGTAGCTTTTTGTTCAATCGAGCTCACCTGTTCATGTTTTAGCATGATTAGGGTCCTTGACTTGATCAGTCGACCAACTTTGCCTAGACCAAGACCGTGACGTTTATCTCAACCAAACCAACCATTTGGTACGCCGAACATGCCTAACCGTTCGGTACCTTACCCGTTATATCTCCCCGGAGCTACTTCCTATGCCTTGATACTAGGATTATATCACCCTTGTTTGGATAAACTATCGACCTTTGCCTATGAATTGCTTGTTTGTTCTTCAAATCACGCATACTGGTCGCACTTCGCATTTCAACGCAAGCGTCTGCTTCTCGACCTACCCCACCATCTTACCATCATCTCAACACCATTTCCCTTTATCAAACTTATCCTGATTTCACGCTACCTCAATCTGCGTGATAGATTTGAGGGGATTACCTATACCCTTAACAGGGGGTAATCGTTAGTGCAAAATCACAAAGACCCCGGATGCGTATCAGGCTTCTAGGTTGATCACTCGTGCATCCAAAGGTGATTGCACAACATGGAAACCTCTCTCCAAGCGGGACTTGTGAAACCGAGAGAGGAATCTCCAGAGAAGGCCGGGTTCCGCTCCTAAACTACCCGCGCTATTCCAAGGCAAGCTAATCTAATCCTAATCCAACAATGCCAAGGAGAGAGAGAGAGAGAGAGAGAGAGAGAAGAGAGAAAGAGAGAGAGAGAGAGAGAGAAAGGAAAAGAACAAAAGCCTACACTAAAACGGTGATACACCGAGAGAAGGAGAATGTTGGACATCTATCAAAACGCCATGGGACAAAGAGGGTGAGCAATGGGAAGGATGGACGAGATGCATCACGAGGCCCAAGGATAGATTTCACACGAGAAAATGTCCCAAAACTCCATGAACACAAGCTCCAAACTCTGCAGTATGAACATTCAAACATGCACAAATACTGCAATGAAGAGAGAGCGAAGAGAACAAGCAAAAATGAGCAAGGATGGACAGATGCATCACAAAACACGTTTTGTTGCTCCAGAAGTTTGCACAGAACATCATTTCAATAGTAAAAGGCAAAAAATGCCATTACAGAGCAAGGGAGGAGGTTCGAACTCCATTTTCAACCCTAGAGAAGAAAAGAAGGGAGGCAGAGCAGAAAAGATGAACAACTTGTTATTATCCTTTTAAAATGAGCCAAATCTGGCTTTATACAATGCATGGGTCGAGCCCAGGAGACAGAAAACATAGGAAAACGTGTAAGCAGCCCAACCATTGACCAAAACGCATTCTTCATTAAAATCGGTGGTTGAGACATCACTTCTGGCCATGCTGAAGAAGAATGCGACCCATGTGCATTAAAACTGGTTGTTGAAACATCGCTTCTGGCCATGATCACGCGTCAGATCCGTTTCTCAATTTTCTCTCTCCATAATGCACCAAAATTCGAGATTGATCCTAGAATCATGTAGATAATTTCATAAGCTTTCCGTTGATATAAAGAACGTGCAAATCCGAGCTCTGGATCGAAAGTTATGGAGGTCTGAAGTTTTAGGGCACAAAACAGGTGAAAACGTGTTTTGAAATCTTTCCCACACTCTGCCACCTGGATGACACGTGGCACGCATTGATTGGTCACGTGATTCTCTCTCCTCTACCTTTCGGCGGGCTTTCTTTTGAAATTTCCTTGTGGGCCCCTTAAACTTGGACACGTGGCATGCATTGATTGGCCGACAGGGGCGCGGGGCAGACCTTGGCTTTTAGCTTTTCGGCCAAAACTCATGCCAAATTCTCTAACTCCTTCCCGAGCTCCGCATTCCCTGTTCCATAGGACACGTGTCCTCTTTTGATTGGCTCGGGCTGACCCCTCAAAATTCACCCTTTGACCTTTGGACTCTTTCCCCTGCGACACGTGTCGTGATCTGGTTGGTTCTCGGCCCTTTCGGCTCCTTCGGCCCTTCGCGTCCTTCGCGTCTTTATGTCCCGGATGTCCCAAACTGCTTGGGCCAAAAACTTCCGATCCACCCGAAATGGGCTTCCTCGTCCCTCATTTGGCCGATGACACGTGGCGTTGTTTGATTGGCTTTCGGCTCCTTCGGCGATCCGCGTCCCGCGTCCCTTCGTCCCGGATGTCCCAGTACGAACTTTCTCTGTTTCGGGCGAACCGGCCGGTTCGCGTCATCACGGCCCAAATGTCCCAATTGCTTCCGGACTGTTTGTTCTCATTTCGGCCGATCCGGCCGGTTCGCGTACTTCACGTACTCTTGTCCCGAACTGTCCCGCTCAGCAGTTAGTCGTTTTTCTTCCTCTTTCGGCCGGATCGGCTTCTCGCGCGCGCCCCGGCCACGTACTTTTCCGTCCCGGATGTCCCTTTGCTTCACGGGCTTTGCTTTTTTCGGCCGATCCGCGCCTAGATGTCCCAAATGTCCCGACTGCCCCTAGGACTAGGACTTAGTCATTTTTTATGATTTTTCCTGGATCAATCTACATGCTTGGAACTAAAATTCGATGCATGTTATCAAAATTTACCCTAGGGGTGAAATTTTGACAACAGTTTGGCGACTCAGTGGGGTCATCTGCCTGCTAGATGAATGATCAGTAGCCTGAAGCAATCCATTGGGCATGGAGTCATAAGCAAGCCTGAAAACTGATCTGAACTTTGAAAACTTCCCTCTGAGCCACTTGAAACCCACCGGACATGGAGTTGTTCTTACCAAAATGCCAGAAACAGGCGTGCGAGAGCAAACCAGCACAACACAAAACTATGTACAGAACTAAAAATCATACATGCTCCAAATGGAACATGCAGAGTGTGCACAAGCACTTCTTCTGCTGAAAGCAAACCTACCTACTCTACTCTAACTGGAAGCAAAGGCAAGCTAAACAAACCCTGCAATTGGTTGTGAGAAATAGCTTCCCTTTCTCAAAAGTGGCAGCCATGCAATTGATTTGGAGCTGATCATGGCTGTTAGGATGAGTGGAAAATCAACAAGAAGCTGGTATTCCACCCAAATCATCAAGGTATCAGCTGAAGGCAAATTCAATACCTCTTTTAGTTGCTCTGCATTTGGATTGAAGAGGTATGACAGCTGATCCTTGGTACTTTGTAGCTCACCCTCATGCTCAGAAGCAAGCATGACTGGTTGTGACTTCTCCTTTGGCTCCAATGAAGCCAAATACCTGATTGGGCAAGGTCTGATCCTTTGAGTATGCCCATTTCCCTGATTTTCAACTCCAAGAATGGAGTCTTCTTGCGGACCTTCTTGAATGGATGATGTGGAAGAAATGGTGAAATTCCTCTGCCCTTTCTCTTCCTCCAATGAAGGACATGAAAGATTAAAATCTTCCAATCTTGGTTCCAAAGAGCTTCTATAAGATGCAGGTTGCTGCAAATGAATACTCTCCTCCATGACAGCAGGCTCTTGTGTTTGGAAGATGGATGATGAAAGAGAGAATGTTGGAAACTCAACCGGTTCTTCTCCATCAAAACAGTCTTCCAAATCTGACAGATAAACTGCCTCATGACTGTCCTGCTGCAAATGTTCAACTTCCTCCATGGTGTCTTCTTGATCTGTAACTTGACCACCATGGTTTCCTTCATCCTCCAACATTGAGTTTGAGAGATCAAACTCCTCTTCGACATTGGAGCTAGAGAGAGATGAAGTAGAAAGAAGAACTGAAGGTTCTCCTGTAGCCTGCTTTGTGCTCAAAGCCCTTGGATCCGCAATTTTCTCTTCCACAGCTAGATTGTGCTCCTCTTCTTTTGGATTTGGAGCAACTTCTCCTTCCTCTACTAGTTGAATACAATCTTGCTCTTGATAGAACTCTTCCTCTAGCATGAAGTTTGTCAAGTCAAACTCTTCAGTCTGCTGCTCTAGAGGACAAGTTGGGACTGCAAGATCTTCTTCAGGGCTTTCTTCCTCCATGGCTGATTGTGCAACTTGAATTGGATCAGCATTTCCTTCAAATAGAGTGCCAACATGGACACTACACTCTGAGAAAACTGATTGCTGATCTGCTTCTTCCTTTTGCTCTTCTTCTGCTGCAACAAAATCAGTTATGACCACCATTTGTTCAACCTTAGCCTCTTCTGTAGGCTTAACCATCAAGGGGATCTTTGTTATCCCAAATTTGGCAGCCCAAACCTTCAAGTTGTCTGTCATTTCTTTTCTTTTTGGCTCTTCCTCTTGTTGTCCTTGATGACTGATTTTTTCAATTTCTTCTTCCCCACATGGAATTGGGGATGCAAGAGGAGGGATAGGTTGAAACTCAACTGATTTTACAATTTTTTGCGGTGGTGGAGGAGGTGAAACCTCTTGTTTCTTTGGAGTGGAAGGTATTTCATTTAGCTCTTGTGGAGGGGTTTTGGATTTGGAAGAGAAGAGGGCGGAAAAACTGAGATGGGATGGAAGACTGAGAGATGGAGACATGGGATCAACATTTGGGACAGCAGATGGAGAGTTTAAAGCTTGACACTGCTGAGATGAAATAGATTGGGAAAGAGGAAAAGAAAAGGCATGAGAAGGTGTGCTTACTTGTTGGCAAGGTTGCTGAATACTCCTCTCATACACCTCTATTTCTTCAATCCACTTTGCAAGCAAAGGCAGCATTGCAATCATGAAGTCAAGCTTCTCCTGAGGGCTGTAATGCCTTGGAAAAGGTCCCACCCATGGACAAGGTGCTCTGCAACCGATTCCAAATGCTTTCATCTGTGCCTGAGCCCTGGACTGCACTATGTTTACCTCCATCTTTTGGATTTTTTCCAACAGACCAGCATCTTGCATCTGATTGTCTTCATTATATGCATACTCTTGCTCTTGGAAAGCTCCATAGCCAAACTGACTTTGGCACTGCTGCTCATATGGGTATGCATACTGATCTTGAATCTGCTCAAAATGCTGATTTGGAGGATTTGTAAAACATGTTGGAGGTGGAATATACTGCTGTTGTTGATGTGAATTCCATGATGGAAATGAAGTCATGATTGCACAACTTCATGGAATGGGAAAGAATGAAAGAGATGGAAAGAAGGATGAATGGAAAATGAATGAAAATGAATGGAAAGGAAGATCTGCAACTTCAGAGATGGGTTGTTGACCAGATGGAGTCGCCAGATGTGTTTGCAAGTGCCTCCAAAGGCTGAAATCTTCACAGGAACACACCAACCTGCAAAAGATGAAGTGGAAGACCTCTAAGGTCCCACCGGGCGTGCCAAAACTGTTAGTGCAAAATCACAGCACCCCTGGATGCAGATCAGGCTTCTAGGTTGATCACTCAGGCATCCAGTGTGATTGCACAACATGGAAACCTCTCTCCAAGCGTGGGACTTGTGAAACTGAGAGAGGAATCTCCAGAGAAGGCTGGTTCCTGCTCCTAAACTACCTGCCACAAGCTATTCCAGTGCAGGCAAGCTAATCTAATCCTAATCTAACAATGCCAAGGAGATAGAGAGAGAGAGAGAAAGGAAAAGAACAAAAGCCTACACTAAAACGGTGATACACTAGAGAAGGAGAATGTTGGACATCTATCAAAAATGCCATGGGACAAAGAGAGGTGAGCAATGGGAAGGATGGACGAGATGCATCACGAGGCCCAAGGATAGATTTCACACGAGAAAATGTCCCAAAACTCCATGAACACGGCTCCAAACCTGCAATGAACATTCAAACATGCACAAATACCCTGCATGAAGAGAGGCAAGAGAGAAACAAGCAAAAGCGAGCAAGGATGGACGGATGCATCACAAAACACGTTTTGTTGCTCAGTTTACCTGAAACATCATTTCAATAGTAAAAGGAAAAAACGCCATTACAGAGCAAGGGAGGAGGTTCGAACTCCATTTTCAACCCTAGAGAAGAAAAGAAGGGAGGGCAGAGCAGAAAATATGAACAACTTGTTATTTTTTTAAAATGAGCCAAATCTGGCTTTATACAATGCATGGGTCGAGCCCAGGAGACAGAAAACATAGGAAAACGTGTAAGCAGCCCAACCATTGACCAAAACGCATTCTTCATTAAAATTGGTGGTTGAGACATCACTTCTGGCCATGCTGAAGAAGAATGCGACCCATGTGCATTAAAACTGGTTGTTGAAACGTCGCTTCTGGCCATGATCACGCGTCAGATCCGTTTCTCAATTTTCTCTCTCCAGACTACACCAAAATTTGAGATTGATCCCAGAATCATGTAGAGAATTTCATAAGCTTTCCGTTGATATAAAGAACGTGCAAATCCGAGCTCTGGATCGAAAGTTATGGAGGTCTGAAGTTTTAGGGCACAAAACAGGCGAAAACGTGTTTTGAAATCTTTCCCGCGCTCTGCCACCTGGATGACACGTGGCACGCATTGATTGGTCGCGTGATTCTCTCTCCTCTACCTTTCAGCGGGCTTTCTTTTGAAATTTCCTTGTGGGCCCCTTAAACTTGGACACGTGGCATGCATTGATTGGCCGACAGGGGCGCGGGGCAGACCTTGGCTTTTAGCTTTTCGGCCAAAACTCATGCCAAATTCTCTAACTCCTTCCCGAGCTCCGCATTCCCTGTTCCATAGGACACGTGTCCTCTTTTGATTGGCTCGGGCTGACCCCTCAAAATTCACCCTTTGACCTTTGGACTCTTTCCCCTGCGACACGTGTCGTGATCTGGTTGGTTCTCGGCCCTTTCGGCTCCTTCGCGCCCTTCGCGTCTTTATGTCCCGGATGTCCCAAACTGCTTGGGCCAAAAACTTCCGATCCGCCCGAAATGGGCTTCCTCATCCCTCATTTGGCCGATGACACGTGGCGTTGTTTGATTGGCTTTCGGCTCCTTCGGCGATCCGCGTCCCGCGCGTCCCTTCATCCCGGATGTCCCAGTACGAACTTTCTCTGTTTCGGGCGAACCGGCCGGTTCGCGTCATCACGGCCCAAATGTCCCAATTGCTTCCGGACTGTTTGTTCTCATTTCGGCCGATCCGGGTTCGCATACTTTGCGTACTCTTGTCCCGAACTGTCCCGCTTGTCCCGCTTAGTCTTCCTCTTTCGGCGGATTAGTCGTTTTCTTCCTCTTCCGCGCCTAGATGTCCCAAATGTCCCGATCGCCCTAGCTAGGACTTAGTCATTTTTTATGATTTTTCTTGGATCAATCTACATGCTTGAACTGCATGTCCCTTTGCTTCATATTATTGTCCGGTTTTACAAAACAAGCTACACGACAATAAGGGGCTAATGTAGACACCAAATTTGTGTCTTACGATCCGTGCCTAGATGTCCCAACCTCATCACCTAAACCTTACACAATTATTTATTAATTACCCTATAACTAGGACTTAGTCAACTCCCTTATTAATTACCGATCTTGTAATAACTTGACCAAGCCCGCAACTAATCCTCAGAGAAAAGGAGGGAAAGCCGGCTATTTTACCAAAAATAGCCCACTTTGACCCTCGACCGATACCGATTCCTACTCGACCGCCGTCGGTTGCCATAACTGCCATCGGTTCCCTATAAATGACCACTCCCAACCAAAAACAAAGGGTCGGAGGATTTTGGATTAATCGGGATCATCAGGAGTCATCGAAAGAATCCAGATTTTACTTGGCCGAGCAGAGACAAGTGAAGAAACAAGAAGAGTTTGTAGAGAAGGACATCAAGCCCAGGACTGCAACTGGGTAACCAGAGCCTTGTGACACTCATCTGTCATAGGGAGGGAAGATAGCTCATCTCCTGAGTGTCAGGTCATCCTACCTGAGTTCGCCTTTGTCATCACAGTTCTTGGACCTGCATCCTCGTTAATAACCAGTAAGTAGTATCTTGTATGTCCTCTTTAATAACATTTCTTAGACTTTTGAATCACAGCCATCATAAGTCTATTCCTAGATCTACTACCCAGCAACACACTACATCTGACTATCATTCCTTTACCCTCTCATTACCCCGTTACCTAATCCCACTCATTTATCAGCCTTATAAAACAACACAACCACCTTATAACCAACTTTCACCAAAAGCCCCTAAAACAATGCCCCTACCGATATCGGTTACCAACAATCAGTATCGGTTACAAGGTGAAACATCGGTCACCGTGATTCTAAATCCAAGACCAACCCTTTCTCTATTGTTCTAACAAGGTAAACAAATTGTAATTGGACAATAGCTTATTTGTTAGAATTTGTGTTAATTTATATTAGCAGGGGAATTGACCACCTTCGAAAGGAAGTTTTATATTTCCCGGGCTGCCAAGGCAGTTCCTCATTTATTGTCTAATCAAAATCTGGTGGTCTTGTATTCTTACTTGCAGGTAGTCCTTCCAAGAAAAAAGGAGTTCTTCGCAATCAACCCGATCTCTCTCTACGATGCGCACACCCTCTCGACATTCAATAGGTATTCCTCCTAACCCTAACCCTTATCTGCTTCTTAAAGGAGTGAAAGGATAGAAGCAACTCTATTCCCAAAAGTGAAACATTCCGTGCGAAACAACAGTATTCCTCCCATTTAGACCGCTGATACATCACATACATCCTAAGCATGTCCTCTAAAATCTGATTCACCCGCTCAACGTTTCCATCTGTGCTCGGGTGATATGCATGCTGAAATTGATCTTCGCCCCAAGGGCATGCTACATGGTTGTCCAAAATAGGAAGTGTACAAAGGATCGTGGTCACTAATGATCTTCTCGTAGAATCTTGTGCAACTTGACAATCTAATCCAAATATACCTCGTAAGCCGCTTTCTAGCTAGTATAAGTGGTCTTCACAGGAGAAAAGTGAGCCACTTTTGTCAATTTATCAACTATGACCATGATGACATCATGGTGATATCTCGACATTGGTATCTCAATAATGAAGTCCATCGAAATGGTGTCATATTTCAACTCCATTATAGCATGAGGAAAAAGAAGGAAAACTAGATGTTGATGCTCACCTTCCTCTCGTGGAACTCTAAACATCATGACATGAATCGGGCCACGTCTCTTTGAAGTCCTCTCTAATGGTATAACTGTCTCAAGGTGGCATGCATCTTCTTCACCCCGGATGGGCTGAATAGGGTGCATAATGTGCCTCTGTCAAGATGTCTTGCCTCAAGCCTCTCATCTTGGGAACATAAATCCAACCTCTCGTGCCTAAGAAGACCATATGCCTCTAAAGAAAAAACAGAAAACTTCCCTCGAGGGGTCTCTAGGACTCGATCTCATCTCAAACTGCAATGTAGAAGTTGTCACAAGAGGAAGTTCTTGAAGAATCCTACTCTACAAATCTATGCTCACCGAGGTGGCCATAGCCACATGACTCCATCTCGCTGAGATCTTTTGTCACCACATTCTCCTTCCCTTTCACATGCTCTATCTCCATATCATACTCACATAACAACTCCATCCAACGCCACTGACAAGCATTGAGATTGGGTTGCAGGAGGATATGGTGAAAGACTCAAGTGATCTGTCCTAAGTGTGAATCTCCTGCCAATAAGAAAGTGCCTCCATCGAACTAAGGCATGCACAACTACCGCAAGCTCAAGATCATGAATCATATAATCAAGCTCATAATCCTTGAGTTTGCGAGACTCAAAAGCTACAACTCTACCCTCCTGCATCGCACACCTCTAAGGCCTACCAATGAAGCATCCGTGCAAAACAAATAACTCACCATGTGGATCCGAGAGATCTTGAAAGGATAGGTGTTGTAGTGAGACACTCCTTTAGTGTCATGAAGGATTTCTCACATCCATTTGATCAAACAAACTTCTCCCCTTTCCACCGAAGGAAGTGATAAGGTGGAAAATCCAAGAAAAGTCTTGAACAAATATCCTATAAGTAACCTACTAATCCCATGAAGCTGCGCACCTTAGTCATAGTAGTGGGTTCTAGCCAATCCATAATGGCTCTAATATTGGAAGGATCAACTATGATACCTTCCCTAGAAATGATATGACCCAACTATTGTACCTCTGCATCTTGCAAAGAAAGCACACTTCTCTAAGTTCTCGTAAAGCTATTGCTTGTGAAGACACTAAAGAACTTTGTGAAGGTTCCCCTCATGCTCCTTACGCGTACGTGAGTAAATCAAAATTTCATCAAGGAAGATGAGAATGAAGTGATCTAAGAAGGTCACAAATACCCCATTCATCAAACTCATAAAAACTACGAGGGCATTAGTTAAACCAAAGGCACCACTATGAACTCATAGTGGCCCCATATCTCATACAAAAGCATCTTATGAATATCTACCTCCGTAATCATTAGTTGATGATAGCATGACTTAAGATAAATCTTAGAGAAAATGTGGCTCCCTTCATCTCGATCAAACAAGTCATTAATGCGAGGAAGGGGATAACAATTCTTGATTGTTACATTATTCGAATGGCGAGTAATCAATACATAACTATAAGGATCCATCCTTTTATTCACAAAAATCACCGGTGCACCGCAAGGGGATACACTAGGATGGATAAGGTGTTTCTCCAAAAGGTGCTTAAGCTGCAACTTGAGCTCACGGATCTCTGGTGTGGTCATCGATAAGGTGCTCGTGAGATAGGATCTTCTCCCTAACTAGATCTATATGAAAATCAATCTCACGTTGGGTTGGTAACCCCGTAGCTCCCGGAAAGACATCTAAAAATTCTCAAAAAATGGGGTGATCGTCTAGTGATGGTACATTAGACCCATCCTATGATCTTCACTAATAACAGTAGCAATACATCCGACAACCCCATCACAAACACCGCTTAAGATGCATAACAGAGATGGTGCAATCAAAATGGGTTTCCTGACCCCTCAAATCTATGACTTCACTCCCAGATTATCTGTACACAGATATAGTCTTGTGTTAACAATCCATCCTATACCTATGTGCGTATAACATATCCATACCCAAAATGACTCCATATGAGCTCAAAGGAAGGATACAGAGATCTGAGGTAGTGGTGAAAGGTCCTAAATCTACCACACACTCCTTAACTAAGGAGTCTACAGAGATCTTGGCTCTAGAAGCCATCTCAACATCCCAACAAAGACCCTACCTAACTACCACTAGCTGCCTTTGCACCGCTCTACAAAAGATGGTGCAATGAAAGTGTCGAGAAGAACTAGAATCAACTAATATAGAGGTAGGAATATCCCTAACACTACATGTAGTCTTGATGAATATACTCGATGCTCACCGGTGGTTCTCAACCACTACATAAATCCTATGGCTATGTCCCATGTCACCAATAGTCGGCTCGAGATCTGTGTCTTACCCTTGTTAGGGTTACGAGGCGATATCTCCAAAATGTCCCACAACTCCACAACTCCATAACAACGCATGATCCTCTCTAATGAGTAGTACCTCCGGTGAGGTTCATGGAAGTCCGTGGTGTGGATCTGATGATCCAACTATGGTCTATTGAGGTCTCGGTGGTGAGCTCCTTCTATGTGAGCTCTTTGGGCACCTCAGTGTCCTAATGGGACCCCTAGGAGGAGGCCCCATACTCCGACCTCTCTATGCATCAAATCTTCGTGGAGGTCTATAAGGTGGGGGACTGCTACTACTTTCGGTCTAAATGATGACTATGAAGAAATATGGCCACCACGAGGAGGAGGAGATGACCCCCTCAATCTACCATCCCGCATCTACCAGTATGCGGCTCCGACTTAGTCCCTATCCTAATGGGTATTCCCCGAGTCTCATCTCTATGCTATGTAGGCATTCTCGATGGCATTAGCTAATGTATATGGATAATGGATCTGCACCTTACCTGTAATTTCTAGATTCGGCCCCGGATGAACCTGTGGATCTCGCACCTACTCATCTTACATGTACTCAACATATTGGAGTGATCCAAGAATCTACTCTCATACTTAGCCACTTGTAAGAGATGTTTACTGAGGTCATGAAACTCATCTATTCGGTGCTATATGAATCATTTTGATAAATATCTCGCTCCCGAACCTCTCCTAAATAGCTCCCGTGTCACAAAGATTAGAATCTACATGGAGCTTCTACTCCTCTGTCCTCCACCATACTCCTACTCCATCCCTCGGTAGATGGATCACAACATGATCTTTGTGTTGTTATAACAAGGACAAATCTTGAAGCAACCACTCAAGCTCACAAGCTAGTCCTCTATCTTAAATCCACCTATGTCACCGAGTAATGTGATGATCAAAGCTTTAGGATCTCCTCGATGTGATCTCGGAGCTATGGTCCGGCGAACTCTAGGCCTCTCTCTATGCTCATCCCTTATGCCTAAAGCTCGATACCTCTCTCTATGCTCAAACTTGGTCACCCCGTCCCCTTTGTGGTGACTTTTCCCTGGTGACTCTACATGGGAGTTCTCTCCTTCATGCTCCTCACTGGGTCGAGGAGATGCCCGACCCTCAATGGAAGGGACTCTGTCTCATGTCCGGCTTCATGTCCTCCTACTAATCCTCCGCGTAGAGCAGCATTAACATCCCAAGATTCTACAAAATATAGGGTAGGATGGCTGCCACAACATAATCTAGTGTGGTGATAAGTCTAAGTATATGTGAAAAGGATCCTCATCTTGTTATGCATCCTACACAGAATAAAATGAGAGTTAATTCCTTATTCTAGGTCTTACTCAGTTTCCATGTTTACTAAAATGTGAAAATTCCAAACTAAACTATTTTCTAGATTTAAATGTGTGCTAAGTTTTAAAGTTCATGTCTCAAGTTTCTAGTGTGTCCAATGGCCCATGATTTTGAACCACTACTCGATACCAAGTGTATTGCCCATTAAAAAGAACCCACTTGAGACCCAAGAAACAACCTATGATTAGTTTGGAAAAAATTATGGATTTTTTTTTAAAAGAGTTTACTATCATGTTACAAGGAAAAAACTTTCACTAACAAGTTTCACAACAATTCTAAAATCCACTAGAATATACTTATCTTTTATTAACAATTATTAGAGTCACAAGGTCCAAAATTTATGGTTAGAAGTTTTCAAATAGGTTCGAGAGGGAAAATTCCTCGCCATACCTATTCTCTAACAGATTAAAGTTTCAAATTGACTTTTATCACCCTTAACACATTCAAATTTTTCATAAATCATTCCCATTGTATAGAAATTTCCTCACCTTTCCAATGATATAAAGAAGTCCTCCTAACTCCTCATATTTTTCAAGTTATGGGCCGACGGGCCTTGGGGTGAAAATTTTCCCCAAGGGCGGGCTTGCGGGCCTAGGGGTGAAAATTTTCCCTTGCGTGGGTCAATGTAGCAAGGAAGTGTTTTGGTGTTCTTTGCATTTTTGGGAAAAAGTGTGATTTTCCTCTGCGCACCTATGGGCCCGAAGAGGACACGTGTCGGCCTGAGAGAGCTCTGGCGGGAAGTCGAGTTGTCAGAGAGATTTTTGACTTTAAGATTTTAAGGGTACAAAGTTCAAAGTATTAAAACATTGTGCACCTCTTCTGAAACCTAAGTCTTCCACGTGTCAGCCTTCCATTGATTGTGGGGGGGTGGCGGGAAACTTAAGAAATGTTGCCCAAAAAGGTAAAAGGTTAAGTTGCACGCGGGCTCGCCCATCTACTGAAAATTATTTTTCCAAAGCAAGGCAGGGATGCGGGGCCGCAAAGAAATTTAGGAAATTTTTTCAGTGTTAGAATTAAAATGTTAAGTTCCAAAATCCTCCCGCGCCTCCGCCGAGCCACGTGGCAGCACTCGATTGGCTGCGGGTTGGTGGGGCTGCGGGGAAATTTATAAAAAATTTCCAAAACTATTTTCGTAAAAAGGTTAAGTTAGAAAATTTTTGCCCTCCACCATGCCACATGGTAGTACCCAATTGGATGTAGGATGGCAGGGCCACGGGGAACTTTAGGGAAAATTTTCCAAAGTTAAAATTTAAATTTTTAACTCATTAGATTTTTTTTTAATGTCAATTGAAGTATAAACTTCAAAGGGCCATAACTTTTGATAGAGAGATTGGTTTTGGAAAATGAGGACTTTACGAAATATATCAATGCCCAATTTTCACAAGAAACATTAATTTTGGATTTTGATGAAGTTTAAGGGGTCAAATTCATGAAAATGTTTTACAGGTTCTAACAGAGCAGACTGGTAAATTTTAACTTATAAATTTTGTTCAATTTTGTCATTCATTCACTTTCAACATGTCAAACAGACATGGGGAAATGTTCTTAGATGTATTTCAGGAAGTTTTCAAGATTCAATTGGTTTAATTGAGTTGCAAATTAAAATTTTACATCTCTTGACAACAAAATGACTGTAAGAGGTTTAGACCCAATTTTGCAATGTTTTGAAGGATTTTTCCTTAAGTGTTTTAGCCCAATTGAGTTCATTGATATCATAGCATGCTAGATTTTAATGTTTCAATGTTGATTATTGTTTTTAGGCTTGAACTGTGCATTTTAGAGAAGTATTTGCCAGCTTTAAATGTTTACCTCATTGGCGCACATGCCCTGATCCTAACGTACACGCCTTTCTAGTGGCGCAGGTACACTGTATGTCAAAAAATATAGAGTAGCGCATCCATCCTAACCTGCACGCACACGCCCAAACCGAGGCGTAGGTATCTTTCATGTTCTTAAAATTAGGGTGTTAGGGTGCTAACTTCTTTGCAGGTTTTCATCTAATTAATGCTTATTTTTAGTAGGTATGTTTGCATGTTTTTTCTAGATTAGATAAACCTTTGCATGTTTTCTTATAAGAATAAGGTCGCGTATGCTCTTCCCTCGCATCCTCGGGGTGATCTTGGGAATCGAAACGCGATTCTTAGGTCTTTTTTGATGCTTTGAAATTGAGGAGTCCGATGTCGTGCTCGTTAAATATAAGGGCCCTCACTTCTAAATAATTACATAAGAATATGGCTTTTAAATTAGATTATATAGTTAAATAATTTAAAGGTAAAAACACTTTAGTAAATTAATTTGTTAAATAATTACATAAGAATATGACTTTTAAATTAGGTTATATAGTCAAATAATTTTAAAGTAAAAAACACTTTAGTAAATTAATTTGTTAAATAATTACATAAGAATATAGCTCTTAAATTAGATTATATAGTTAAATAATTTCGTGCCTGTGAAATATAAGGGCCCTCACTTTTAAATAATTACCTAAGAATATGGCTTTTAAATTAGGTTATATAGTCAATAATTTAAAAGTAAAAACTCTTTAGTAAATTAATTTGTTAAATAATTACATAAGAATATAACTTCTAAATTAGGTTATATAGTTAAATAATTTAAAGGTAAAAATACTTTAGTAAGATTAATTTGTTAATTTAAAAACTATATAGTGGAAAATTTAAAATATTATATTTATAAGGGCCTCTCTTTTTAAATAATTACATAAGAATAGGGGTCTCACTTTCAAATAATTACATAAGAATATGGTTTGGATTTTAAATTATATTATATATATTATAATTATAATTTATAATATATATTAAAATTTATAGTATATATACAAGTACCTTATATTAAGTAAATATAATAAATATTGCATAAGAAAAATTAATTACTGGTAATACATATAAATTAAATAGAAAAAGAAATGGGTTAAAATAATTAAATAGGAAAACTATATAGGGGAAAATCTAAAATATTATATTTATAAGGGCCCTAACTTTTAAATAATTACATAAGAATATTATATAGGAAAAACTAAAATATTATATTTATAGGGACCTCACTTTTAAATAAATAATATAATATAAAAATTATATAAGGAAAAACCAAAAATAGCTAAAATAGTATATTTATAGGCCCTCACTTCTAAAAAAACAAAAATTATATAATAGATATGGTTTTTAATTTAATAATATTAAGTAAATAAAATTAATAATATTATGTAAATAAAATTAATAATTATAATATAAATTAAAATGTATAGTATATATTATCATTTATTTTATCTATGGTTTATAGTTTAATAAAAGTAAATTAAATAAAATTAATATTACATAATTGTCATCAAGGATGTGATGATGGTGTAGGAGAATGACCATGATCAAGAAGATGGTAATCATAATGATGATAATAATGGTCAAGATGATTAAATCCATCATGACAATGATGAAAATGACTAAGATTACGATGAAATGACAACCACGTCGAAGACGATGATGATCATTATGACGAGGATGAGGAGAACAATGACAATGACCACGATTAAGATGAAGATAACCATAATGATAAGGATGACGTTTATGATGCATATTACTATTACTCTTAATATAATAATAATAATATAGTTATAATATAATATAATATTATATAATTTAAATAATTACATAAAAACCTAAAATAGTATATTTATAGGGGCCTCACTTTTAAAAAATTATATAATATATATTATAATTAAATTTATAATATATATTAAAAATTATATTATATATGGTTTCTAATTTAATAATATTAAATAAATAAAATTAATGCTATCTATTAATAATTAAAATAATAAGTTAAAATTTATATTATATATTATCATTTATATTATATATGGTTTATAATTTAATAATAGTAAATTAAATTTAATTAATACTATAATTGATATCAAGGATGTGATGATGATGGAGTAGAATGACCATGACCATGATCGAAGATGGTAATCATAATGATGATGATAGTGGTCAAGAAGCTTAAATCAATCATGAAAATGTCGAAAAAGACTAAGATTATGATGAAATGACAACCACGTCGAAAGATGGTGATGATCATTATGACAAGGATGAGGTGAACAATGACAATGACCACGATTAAGATGAGGATAACCACGATGATAAGGATGGCATTTATGATGTCTATTACTATTACTATTAATATAATAATAATAATATAGTGTTAATAATAAGAATTTTTATTTTTATAAATCATAATAATAATATCAATTTTAGTAGTAAGATTAATATTGATGATAATGATGACGATGACGATGATGATGGTGAAGATAGCAAAAATGATGGTGGTGGTAGTGATAGTGGTGATAATAATGACGAGGATGATGATGATGACAATAAAGATGAGAATGATGATGACAATGATTATATCGATCATAAAAAATGATGACAATGACTATGATAATGATGAAAACAAAAACAACACCGAAGACGATGACGATTATGATGATGATGACGACGAGGACAATGATGATGATGATGAAAAAAAGATGATAATGATAGTGATGTAATGATTATATCCATCCCAAAATGATGACAATGATTATTATGATGATGAAAAGACAACACGAGAAGATGATTACGATGATGAAAATGATGGTGGTGGTAGCGATAGTGGTGATAATAATGATGAGGATGATGATGATGACAACTAAGATGAAAATGATTGTATCAATCATGAAAATGATGATGATGTCGATGAAAAAAAAAAACACTAAAGAGGATGATGATTGTGACAATCATAACAATGATGATGATGATGATTGTGTTAATGACAAAGTGAGTAGGAATGATCTTGATGATGAAAAAACAATGATGATGACATTAACAACAATGATAAAGAAAATTATTATGATGACGATGAAAAATACAAAACCAAAGATGATGTTGATTGTGATGATGACAACAATTAAGATGATGATAACCATGATATTAATAATATTGTTAATAAAATTGCGATGATGATGATGAAAATGAAACAATGATAGACAATGAAAATGGTGACAATGGTGACAATGGATGGCGATTAAGATAATATTTACCATGATATTATTTTCATGATTATCATCGTCGATATAATCATTGTTAGATCATGATCATGATTATCATCTTCACATTCATGCTCATTTTCATCTGCCATCATCATCATTATTGGCACCATCATTATCGTGCATATTTAGGGTTTAAGGTTTACATATTGTGGAATAGTTGTCATCTTTTTCATTTTCATCACTATCATACCATGTCGTTGTCATCATTATCCTCATAATCATTATCACCACCATTAACATCACCACCATAAACATCTTCGTCATCATCATCATCGTGAGTATTAATATTATTAGTATTATTGGTATTAATATGTGAATTTGTAAATAAATTAAATATTGCAATCATCATCATATCATGATCTTGATTATCACGATCATGGTCATTTTCATTTTTCATCATTATTATTATTGTGACCATCATTATCATACATGTTTAGGTATTCATTTCCCCATCATCATAGTCATCATCATGATTATCATCGTCGATATAATCATCGTTAGATCATGATCATGATTTTCATCTTCACATTCATGGTCATTTTCATCTTCCATCATCGTCATTATCATCACCATTGTTATAGTGCATATTTAGGATTTAAGGTTTACAAATTGTGACATAGTTTTCATCTTTTTCATCGTCACCACTATCATTGTCGTTGTTGTCATCATTATCCTCATCATCATTATCACCACCATTAACACCACCACCATCAACATCTTTTCCATCATCATCATTGTGAATATTTTTTTATTATTATGTGAATTTGTAAATAAATTAAATATTACAATCATCATCATATCGTGATCATGATTTTCATGATCATGGTCATTTCATTTGTCATCATCATCATTATTGTCACCATCGTTATCATACGTGTTTAGATAATAAGGTTTATAAATTGTGTTTTTGTACAAGTTTTGTAAATGGAGCTTTAGGATATATTAAATATTAAATATATTTACCATAGAAATATATTAAATTTTAGATTAATCATAAAACAAATGCCTAAATTACTTAAATAGGTAAATAAGTTAGGTAAACATTACGACCAATTATTTTTTTGGTATTGTTTTATGAATAATGCAACTCCTCATGATTTCTTATTAGCATACCTATATTACATAAATATATGTAATATATGTCGAGAGGTATATATTACATATATTTATATATTATATAAATATATAGGTGCCTCGTGAACTTCACACATCTCGGCATATTTTACATATATATAGAAACATAAATCAAAACATGACATGTAAAATATGCCGAGATGTGAAGTTCACGAGGCACCTATATATTTATATAATATATAAATATATGTAATATATACCTCTCATATATATATTACATATATTTATATAATATAGATATGTTAGTAAATATTTTTGTTTTATATAAACTTGAATTTGTGGGTTGGGAAAGCCCTCACACCCCAAAACCACGTTTATAATATATTTTTATTATTTTTTTTAAAAAGTTTTTAAAAATAAGCCCAACCGATTTCTAATAAACCTATTTTTTTTTTAATTTTTAATTTTATTTATAAATATAAGTTTACTTATATATATATATATAAACATATATAATTAAAATATTTATAAATATAAATATATGTGTGTAACTTTTATATTTATATATATATATTCTTAGTTTTTGTATTTAAAACAATGTTCATGCAAAATATTTGTAGATAATAGGAATAGTTATATACACACACAAATAGTTATAGAACTTAGTATTCTTTTCATCTAAAAACAACTATAAGGATATAGAAGGAACATTTTTTTATTTAAAAGGGGAATTCATTTCATACATTCTTTTGTAATATTGTTTAAATTATAACAACGATGATAAATACATACCACTTATACATTCATTTTATAAGGAAAATTAGTGTATACAACCACCATATACATGATCCCTTTTTAAAAAAAAATATTGACAAAAATTCCTCCAATTCAAAACTATATTAAAATTTAATCTATAAAAGAAGTTACAAATTTAAGTGAGATATATTTCCAATAAAATACCACTTACAACTTCCTTCATTCAACCATTTACATTACATGATTTTGTATCCCATTTACAAGAGGCTCAAATTAAAATAAAAGTGTAAAAATCCTCCACACAAAGTGGAGACAACAAGCCAAATTTTACAATGATCTCTTCTTTATTGTTTATAATGCACTTGTAACTCCATTCAAGAAATCCAACCGGCAACTCCATATTTTTCTTCATTTTCAATATAATAACAAGGAAGGGGAGCTAGTTAACACTCATCTCCCAACCTTATTCCAATGAGAAGGTGAAGCCAACCTTCTTATTGGCCATCGAGCCCCACAATGGAACAATAAGGAATGTTACAACCAAGGAGGATTTCCAACAATGGATTCAACATAACAAACACACATACAATGATGGAAACACATAGACAAACAAAGATAAAATCTACAACCATTAACAAGCACATAGGCTCAAATCTAGAGCCAAAGGAGAAGGAAACAATGGTGACCACCTCCTTATACCTCCCAAGTGGAATAGGGTCCACCCAAAACCTCCAAGTGCACATTACACACACTCAAAATCTCTTATCTCTCCACATTTCAAAATACACAAAATGCAGTAATATTTTCCTTTTACCTCCCCATTGGTGGAGCACCCTACCCACACTCCCTCCACAAAACCTTACAACTCCCTTTTACCTCCCCAATGGTCCCACTTTCCTTCTCCCCACACCTTCCTTAAGGTCAAAACCTACCCAATCCCATACAAAATCACATACATTCATTCATATTTCAACACAACACACAAAAAAAGAAAATTAAATACAAGGTATAAGACCCTACCTTGCTTTATTGCAAGCATCTTCAATCTTCAAGCCAACAAAATATAGCCTCTTCCAAATCCAAGCTAATCGAAGTGCAAGCTCCCAAATTTCCCAAGCAATAATTCCAAGAAAATAACCAAAATATGCAAGTGTGTAACCAAACTAAGTATTTCAAAATGAAGATATACATCCACCATTTTAGGGGTTGTTTCAAGATTTATCACCTACCCAAATGATGAGGTATGTGCTTACTTTCTTCTCCAACCTGAAAAAGTACATGGAGGTATGAGTTTTGCATGGCACCCACCATTGTTGCAAGAGATTTTAATGCATTTAGGGTGGTTGAAGAAAGATTTCAAATGCTTTTCTCCCCATTTCTCTCATTATTCCTATATATTGTAAGGAGGGGAATTGTTCTAATGTTGGATAATTTTGCTTTGCATCCTCCCTTCTTCTCTTATCTATAAGTGAATTTGTGGAGTTCAAACCTCCCATTCAAACTGTAATGCAATTTTTACCTCTGTGCCATTATAATGCATTGTATCAAATCCTTGGAGCAATAATATAAGTCTGTGGATGAATTTCAACCCTCTCTTGTGTTCATTGATTTCTTTTGATCTCTCATTACAATCTTGGTTATCTGTGCATGGTTATTGTATTACATGTTTAATGGTTTGTGTTTAATGGTTAGTGGATTCTCATCAGTGGATTGATATGTGGTGTATTTTCATCCTTCTTAATCTGATTTTGGTTTCCATCTCCATGCAAAGCAGGTGTTCAACATTCCTTTTGGTGCATCACCTTTGTTAGTTTAGGTTTAATTTCTTGTAATCTTCTTAACCTTGTCTCCTTGGAAAGTTAGAGTAGATCCTCTATAATTTGGATGTGTGCATTAAAATAGAGGAATATGAACCAGCCTTCATCTAGAGGGTTATCTCGATTACAAAGTCCCACACTTTGGGATAACTCCATGTTTGACGAATCACACAAGACTATCTCAACCATCCATTTGAAAAAAATTAGGGGTGTTATGATTTGGCCATAACAATCCCTTCTTCTTTATTATTATTTCATTTCCAACAAGTAATCAAGAAAATACTACCTTCGGCCTCAAGGGCATATCTGATTGCACTCCAACAATGTTTTATTGATTGCTATATTTATTAATACAGAGAGCACGCCATTATATAGGCTGCGAGAGGGAGGATAAGAGGAACAAAGTTACATAACTGTTTACTAACAACTACTAACAACAATGTGTTAATAATGTGCTAACATTCCCCCCCTTAATACATTGCTCTTACAAATGTACCCCTAAACAAATCAAACTTCACTTTGCCGAGAGGCTTGGTGAGAATATCTGCAATCTAAAATCAGTAGGGCAGTACTGGAGCTGAAGTTGGTGGTTCAAGACCTGTTCACGAATGTAGTGACATTCGACCTCAATATGCTTTGTTCGTTCATGGAAAATAGGATTCTTCACAAGCTTCAACACACCTTGATTGTCGCAGTGAATGATGGGAGGTTTCTCTTCAGGAATCCCTATATTTGCAAGAATGCGATGTAGCCAAATTACTTCGCACACAGCTCCTCGTGTGGCGCGTTATTCAGCCTCAGTGGATGAGAGAGCAACAACAATTTTGCTTCTTGCTAATCCATGAGATAGGTCCAGATCTGAGATGAAAAACATATCCTGAAGTGGATTTCCTGTCATCAATGGATCTGCTAGTCAGTCGAGTCTATATATCCTGTAAGAAGAACTAAGTGTTCTTCGATACTCAGACCAAAGTCAACTGTACCTCGGACATATCTCAACACATGCTCTTTGCTGCTATCGATGACATTTCTTTGGCTCTGCATAAATCGGTGAGATAGCTCACTGCAAAGCAAAGATCTAGTCTAGTATAAGTCAAGTAAATGAGACTCCCCACAAGCTTCCTGTAGTGAGTGCCATCTACCTGCGGTGAATCTTGGAATCTAGATAATTGCAAACCTTTTTCCATAGGTGTGGACATTGGTTTACAATCTGACATTCCATACTTTTCCAGGAGTGTCTTGGCATATTTCATCTGGGAGACGAAGATATGATTCTTCTTCTTCCATATCTCTAAGCCAAGATAGTAGTGAAGTAGCCCCAAATCGGTCATGTCGAAGGATTTCTTCAGATCATTCTTTACATCATCTACAAGATTGTCAGAACTTCCTGTGATCACAAGATCATCTACGTACAAAACCATAATGACAATCTCTTTTCCTACCTTCTTGATATAAAAATTTGTATACGAGGGGCTATGAGTGAATCCATGTTTCATGATAGGTGATCATCAATTTTTATATACCATGCCATAGGTTCTTGTTTGAGTCCATAAAGATACTTTATCAGATGACATACCTTGTGTGGTTGATGCTTGTCTACAAACCCTTTAGGTTGGGCCATGTACACTTCTTCTTTTAGATCACCATTTAGAAAAGCACTCTTGACATCCATCTGCTGAAGTTTCCATCCATTTTTTCCTACCAGTGCACAGACAACTCTGATGGTTTTGATCTTCACAGTGGGTGCAAAGGTCTCATCATAGTCAATTCCTTCTTGCTTGAGCATAACCCTTTGCAACAAGTCATGCTTTGTGTTTGTCGATTGAACCATCTGCCTTATATTTTGTTTTGAAAATCCATTTGCAGCCAATGGATTTCTTACCGGAGGAAGATCGAAAAGTTCCCACGTCCAATTCGAATTAGGGAATCATATTCAGCATCTATAGCCTGTTTCCACTGTGGTTGGTCTAATGCCTCACGAATAGTGTCAGGTTAGGTGCTCTCAACAACTGAACTCATGAGTGTAAAATTTACCTCATGTCTAGCTTGACTTCGTGTTAACTCCCATAGAAGTACCAGGGAAGTGAGTTCAGGTGTGCATCCCTAATAGTATTACTGGACCCATTTCAGACATTGGTGTTCTTTGATGTGAAGATGTGTTTTCCAGTGTGCCAAGATCAACGAACAAGTCTCCACTCAACTCTTCTTCTCTCTTGAGAAGAATCATCTTGCCCATCATTTGGATGTGTGAGCAATCTATGTGACGAGGTCGGTACTGGATCTCCATTGTGTGGCAGGGAGTCAAAGGACGACTCATCACATACCACATCTCGAATCTCATAGATCTTCTTCATCTCAGGATCCATGAGATGATATGCCTTTGAGGTAGTACTATACCCCCAAGAAAAAATACATGGCGAGTCTTTGGATCGATCTTCTTCCTTCTCTTATCTGGAACATGCATATATGTAGTACAACCAAAAACTCTCAAATGATGAATAGAAGGTTTACGAAAATTCCATACCTCTTCCGGTGTCTTGTTACGTAATATCTTTGTGGGTGCCCGATTGAGTAGATACACTGATGTTTGGACTACTTCCCAAAAAACCGATCCTCCAACTTGGCGGTCGAGAGAGCATCTGAACGAGTCATCTCCATGATAGTCCTATTGTGGCGCTCGAAATCCCATTCTATTGGGGTGTGTAGGGTGTAGTCAGATGTTGCTGAATGCCATGCTTGCTTGGTATATGCTAAGAACTTCTTTGACACAAATTCCCCCCCTCGATCTGAGTGGAGGAGAAGAAGAGGCTTCCCAGACTACCTGGTGGCTTGCTGGTAGAAGGTTTGGAAATTTGCAAGTGCCTCACTCTTCTTCTGAAGGAAATATACCCACATTTTCCGTGAGTAATCATCAATGATGAGCTGAAAGTACTCAAAACCTTGGAAGCTAGGTAGGTGGGGGGTCCACACGATCGGTGTGAATGACACTTTGAAGATGCTCATAGAATGATAAGAGCTTTGTTTGAATGGACCTCTATGTTGTTTTCCCATAAGACATCCCAAGCAAACAGGTAAGGAATGGGAGAGTGGAGGAAGCCCTCTTACCATTTCCTTGGCACTGAGTTGATGTAGAGCCCCGGTAGAAAGATGACCATATCGAAAGTGCCATAGTGTAGTGGACTCCGCCGTTGAAGCAGAGAGAGCAATGCTAGATGAAGTGACCGCATCCAGTGCAAATAGGCGGCCCTTCAGAAATGCTTGAGAAATTACTAAATCTCCCTGAGAAATGATGTAGGACTTGACCCCTTTCTCAACAAATAATTCAACTTGCATCCGATGGTTAAGAAGTTGACTCACAGAAAAAAGATTTGAGGTCAAACCTGGAACATATAGCACCTTCGTGAGTGTACATCTTCGTGTTCCAAGAGGAATGATGACATCACCAATCCCCACCACAATATACTCCTGATTATCTGCGATGGTGATCTGATCTCCAGTGGGTCGGTCACTCAGAGTATGGAACAACTTCTTATTGCCAGTCATGTGTTTGCTGGCACCTGAATCAATCAACTAGACATCTTTTGATGGCTGCGAAGTCTGTGAGACTAAAACAATGTCAAATGAGTCATGTCTAGAACCTCTTCATCGGAGGTGGCATCTGCTGAGCAACAATGTGACCCTTCTACCTCTGATTACGAGCACGCCATCGGGATTTCTTGGAATATCCTTGGCCAGAAGTGCTCTCTTCACCATAGTTTCCATACTTGTGACCATTGTAATAATAGTTCACAGTCGTGTGCGTATCCGTGGAGCAAAATGTGGCACCATCGATCCACCTTGTTGTTCTACATTTGCTTCAGGGTGGCCGTTGTGGTGGCCGCAGAAGATTACTGCTTGAGGATGTTGCTTCGATTAAGGGGCTGACTACCCTTTCCAAGGCTTATGCTTTTGCCTCGAGATGAGAGCCTTGTCTTTGAAGGCTTCTTGAACATTTTGCATGGCTTCTTCCTCTTGGGAGATAATTCACCGGGGTGGAAAAACTCACCTCTGTTGAGTGATGGTCAACGTGGTGATCAGTGTCTAAAAGTGGGAAGGAAGAGCTCAAGGTGAGCAGACTAGTAACTTTTCATCCACCGGTTCACCGAGAGTAAATATTTCTGCACGTAACTCGCCACACGCCACAAGAAGGCTTCTACTTGATTCGCCATCATGCATACTCATCGTGTGAAGCTTTTTCTGAAGATGTAACTTTGTCATCAGATTCTTGGCTTCGTAGATGGTACACAACGTAGTCCATGCCTGAGAGGAAGTGGTTGCTTCCCGAATGTAAGGTTGCACCTCATCAGAAAGGCTCAGGGTGATAAGCATTAGTGATTTCGCATCAGCCTTTTCATATTTTACCAACGGATCGGTAATGTGGGAGGGGTCTTTTCCGAAATGATCCCCCAAAGATCTTCAAACTGAAGAATCATCTGCATCTTGGTTTTCCACGCGGTGAAATTTTTCCCTTTCAAGAGTTGGGCATCGGATAGCAATATTTTTGGAGCAGACATTTTCAAAAACTCAAAAATTGTATTTTATTTATTTATTTTCAAAATTGGCTACAATGCTTACTGAAGGAATCTATCCCGAAGATGGGCTCTATAGGCTCATGTAGTGAGATGCAGATGCTCTTGTGGGCGTTCTACTTCACGTTCATCATTTGCATCATAACCATGTTCAATTTACTGCATGCGAATCCGCCATACTTGACATCAAACATCGAACCAAAAATACTCCAACAATCCTCGACGCACAATCTTGTCAAAGAGAATATTCCCGAGTGTTGTGTAGGTCATTGTTGAAGGTAAAGAACAAATCCGGTGGTGTCTTTGTTGTCACTCAATGCGAAATATTTGATGCATTACTCGCGGTGCTTTGTGCATCCGAGATTTGAGACATATGCGCACACATAGTTTTGCAATTTGCTGGCTTTGCTTACATGCACAACAAATTCTTGATGGCTATGGCTGGAGATGGCACTGGCTTGGGCCAACAATGTATCCTTCCATGCAGGTAGAGGATGGACAGATGCTCTGGGCTCCTTCCACACACATGCACAACAACCAAACTACAAACTAATGCCTCCAAGGAAGAGGACAGATAGGGACAGAGAGTTAATACCCACGCTACTCTTCCTCCACGTTTTGCTTACACACGTTTGCTCAGCAAAGCAGGTCAAAACGTATGTTCCAGATTTGAATAAGCCAAGACAGTAGCAAATGAAATCTTCTATTCAATGCTTTTAACTTGGTTGCTGTCCACGCAAGTCACTCCAGCCAAGAACAGGTCGCTCTTGGTCTCCCACACAGCAAGTCACTCTAGCCAAGAACAACAAATCTCTTCCAGTGAAGGCACACACTCAACAGGCTCAAAAAATTCTCCACGTGATGGGACCAGTCTCCAATCTACAAACAAATGCCTCCAACACCAAATGAAATGCCACAAATTGTTTTCCAACCTTCCACACAGAAAGAGGACGGTTTCAGGCTCTCAGACTTTGCAGTCTCCACACAGGCCGTTTCCTCCAAATCATGCTTCCTTGGTCACTGCAATTTCAACGCAGAGTAGTTTCTTTCAACATGCACTGCACAACACACCAAATCCTCCACGCATAGCAAAAAAAACTCCACCAGCTCTGATACCAATGATGGCGCTCCAACAATGTTTTATTGATTGCTATATTTATTAATACAGAGAGCACGCCATTATATAGGCTGCGAGAGGGAGGACAGGAGAAAACAGTTACATAACTGTTTACTAACAACTACTAACAACAATGTGTTAATAATGCGCTAGCAATATCAATACATCAAGAAAATAAAACAAATATATCATTTATTAATTAACATCATCATACAACGTAGCTATATCATCATCAAGGTTAAGCAATTCTATCAATTATTTACAATTACTAATCATCTCAATTCTACCATATTCACTAACATTCACTGTCACCCTATGATTATGCATAACCATTTATCACAATTCATATTTTACGACAACCATGCAATTCATACATCCATTATAACTTATATCTATCTAGATGCATTCAACAACATACTACTGATCACCTATTAACATCACATTATTAATAATTCACAACATCAATGAGATCACATGGCTAGTCCAATCATCTAAACATAATCACCACTTGTCAAGAGTCCAAAGTATCGGCATATATCAACATAACACTAAATCATCATCATGTACCAGTAATATCTATCAATGTCCTCTATATACCCATAAAGTCCATAGTAAAATTCAAAACAAAATGATAATCACAAGATCCATAGTTTCTATCAACATGCTATCCAAAATAACATAATAATTTCCATGACATTAAAACAATAATAAACTTGATCATAGAAAAATAGGTGTCGAAGAGGAGTGGCCACTACGGTATACAACCACCTATAAAGTCGATGATAGATCAAATGGGTCATGGGGATAGATCGAATGTTGTGGAGTTATGTTGTATTCGGTGCACCATGTGGTTAAAGGATCCCTTCCTATGGATGACACAATTGTTCCATGGTGAGCATGTAGTACCCAACACATTTAGTAAAATAAATTAAGATAAAAAGGAGGGTGTGTGAAAGACACGGTGGATGGGAGTTAAGGGGAGTAGGTAGAATTTAAGAGATATTGGTGGACGATGGTATATGGAAGGAAGTGGCATCTGGGAGGATCCTCGACATGGCACATGACACTAATAGAACCCTCAAACCTTTCACTTCCCTTGCATAATAATATAAACACTTTATTTTGAGATCTAGAGGCAATAACCATGCTGAAACCCAAGTTCATGTTGTAATTCTAAGAACATCTAGATAGTTGTAGTGAGGGGCGAGTGTGAGGGAGGAAGAGTGTGGTAGGATTTTGGAACGAGGTATGGGCATCTCACAGAACATTGGCATTGTTTCATTGTTTGACCAAATGAAAGAACAAGGTAGCTACTCATGGAATGTGATTAGGCAGTGTACATAAGACATGGGTTTCCTCATGGGAAAATCACACTATTTCACCTATGCAACAAATAGGTCTCCAACCTGATCAATTTACCTTTTCTTATGCACTCCCATCCTATGTAGAAATATGAGCTCTAGAGCGAGGTATGGACGTCCATAAAAGCATAAAAGATAGAGGAATCTTCTCGATGTTGTTGTCATAAATGCTCGGTAGATGTGTATGCCAAATGTGCAAGCACAAACATGCACATGAACTGTTTGATATAATGTCTTAACCAAAAATGTGGTTTGTGGGACAACATTGACTACAAGATATGCAAAAAATGAATATATTGAAATGTCCTTGGGGCCGCTTTTACTGGGAAATGCATTTGGTACGATGAGCAGGTATGTGGGGTGCTTTTCTTGGAATGAGTTGGGTTGGTTTGATCTTCCTTCGAGAGTTAGTTTTACTGCAAGTTCTAGTAAAAATGGAGTTGTTCAAAAGCATGTTAATCCTTTCAAGAAATGCATTTGGATGGTGTGAATATAAACACCATGTTAATGCGAGAGAGGATTTTGTCACCATTAGCCTACAAAACTCATAAAATATGTTATCAAAACTATAGTAAAATGAAATCCCATCAAATATTAAAATCACTTAGCATTTAAGGATAAACCATCATTTGTTTTGTGAGAAATTGGTGATTATAGGAAGAAAACGTTTCTTTAACTCGGGTTCATTTTAGTAAGAAGGTGGTAAAATGGAGGTGGAAAACCCCACGAATCTAGGTGGATCCTCTTTCACCTAAAGGTGAATTTTTAAAGTTTTGAGAATTGGAATTTATCCTACTGATGCCGATGCCTTCAAGATGTGTGATAGAAGGTTTGTTGTCACGCGGTAACAAGTATTCTTGACGCATGATAGAAGGCTTCTTTATGCCGCACGTCGAAATGTTCTCGACGCATGTGATCAAGGCTCACCGTCACACGTTAGGAATGGTTATTGACATGCGAAAGAAGAATTGTTTTCACACGTAAAAAGGGTTCTTGACGCTTACGATAGAAGACTTACTATCATGCGTTAGGAAGAGTTCTTGATGCACAATAAAGCCTTGCTATCGTCATCGCGTTAAAAATACTTGTTAATGTGTGACAAGAATCCTTCCGTCACACGTCAACAAGTATGCTTGACACGCAACAACAAGCCTTCTATCGCGCGTTAAGAACACTTCCTTATGTGTGATAGTGAGCCTTTTGTCATGAGTCAAGCATGCTTGTTGACACGTGATAAGAGCAAGCCTTCTCATTCATCAAGAACTCTTCTTGATGTGCGATAAGAAACCTTATTTCACGCATCAATAAGCATGCTTGACATGTGACAAAAGGCTCGCTATCACGCGCGTCGGAAGGGTTCTTGACGTGCAACATAAGGCTTTTTGTCATGAAACAGAAGGGTTTAAAACCCTATTTTGTCCTATAAATACCCTCCCACCAGTCATTTTCTTGTTTACAAGAATCAATTTCAGGTACAATCAAGCTCAAGGACAAGTACAATGATGACTACAAGTGTGACCCAAGGCCAAGCACAAGATCAAAATCAAATGTAAAATCCAATTAATCGGAAGATACTCTACAAGAATTTGTTATGCCCCCACATTCGACAGCTTTTGCAAATAAATTTAGAATACAAGGATTTTGTCGATGCATGTGATTTTGATGGGCTCATTAAAATTCCTCAGTTTGAAATAGATCAAGATATTATGAATTACATACTCTCCTCTTACAATACAAAGGACAATATATTTACTGTTATTGTGGACAACAACCAGTATATTTCAATTTGGTGTCGAAGCCACCGATATTCACCGCTTAATGTGCCTTCCATACAAAAATTTACCCATTGTCACAACAAAAACAACCTAGTCAAAACCGATAAAAAGTACCTTGAATCGACTTTCGGTTTTCATGTTGATTGTACGTATAAACTATTTTCAATTTTTATTTTTTATTTTTAGTTTTCGATATTAACCTCTAATCTGTAATCTCTAACCTATCTTTTTGGCTTTTTGTAGCTCATGTCAACAAATCAAGACGTGGTGTGGATACGTAAGGAATTGAACACCATTTTCTTACTACTATGATATCTTTCTTTCAAGCCAGAATTGTTTTGCAGGATGGAAAACATATATACCAAACTGGGCTATTGCATATATTCTTGCAACTATCGGAAAGAAAAATTGATTGGTGCACATTTTTATCGAATAAAATAAAAACTGATATTACAAATGCATGTCTTTCTAAAAAATCAATCATTCACTCCACAAACAATCTCCATGGCCTTTATTACAAGGCTCTTTTTAATTTAAAAGACAAACCAATTCCTACTTGAACAGGATGAGACAATTAAGAATTTTTGATTCTATTTCAAGAACAACAGTATAAGTTTGTATTTCAACATAAGACTAACATTATGTTCATTTGGAATCTGATTAATTATTGAATGTTTGCAAAAAATATTTTTGGAGGCCCTTATGTGAAAAAAGTTGCATCAAGAGGAAGAGGCCAACAACATGCTGAGGCATCGAAGATACACAATATAAAATGGAAGTTCACTCATCTCTCGAACCACCAACCAAGCTTGAATTTGTCAAATGCCACCGAGAGAAGTAATACCATAATGTTTACTATTTACAAATTCCCATTTTGTATTTTCAATTTACCATTTACCATATTAAATTCACATACAATCAACTGTTGCTGACATTGTAGGAACTTTGGACAATACCAGGGCTTCTCAAAGTCAACCATCTTCACCAACTCACTCAGTTTAGTCACATGCAATTGTCTCTTCTCAAACACCTACACAGAATCCCAAAAACACATCCTAAACACAACCAACTAATACTCCAACACGTCCACCTCAAGCTCTGCACAAACGTCACCCCTCAACAAGGTATGTTATAATTACTTCAATACAAGACTCAAGTTTTCAATAGTTTAACAATTTTTCATATGATTTTTCTTGCACTTTTCAGCACATTGTAGTCCTTCACATTCTTTACAAACAACGGCACCGCCCCTCTCCACCACTATGATTCAAAATGCCAACTAGAGGATCAGGGAAAAAGAACATTAGTAAACAGCATGCCAATTCCTCCGACCCCTAGTGGGACACTAAACATTGCTTCCTCATTTCAAATTCCAACCCTCTCTCGGTGGTTTGCCTAAAGGCAAATGAATGGGCATATCAATTTTAAATAATATAAATTTAGATGAATATTACTTGGGCATTAATAATAATGACCCATCGGGTTTTTAATACTCGTGAGATGATTCAAGGCCAAAAGGTATACTTCAATTTCAAATTTCATTACTTTTCATTTTAGATTTATTTATTTGAATATTGATTTATTTTATCACAAATAGGATCGGCCACCCAAAGGCAAAAACATGTAGCAGCTTGATGATCAACTATAAATCCCCCATACCTCTCCAAACTACATCATATTCTTCAAATACGAGATGGTGAACAATTGTTACCATTTCCTTTAGAGAAATTAATTGGTAATGATTGTCAATCCCATGTCACGAGTTTATTGTACCTCATATCATTTAACTTATAGAATGGGATAGATGGGATAAAGTACTACTCAATGAAATAATAAGTTATTATGAAAATTATTGGCAAAGAGAAAGTCTATACATGCTGAGTCCGATATCAACCTACGAAGATCGATTCCTTACTTACCAAAGTAAGAGGTGGGACAATCATGTATAACAACTATAAAGATGATATTTTGGATAAAGCATTAAACAAATTGAAAATATTAGTGTTGAAGCCTAGGCATATTTTAACAAATGGTCTAAGGACAAGGATCTGGTAGTAATTGCAAATGTCGAAAGAGATAGAGTGGTTGTAAGTATTATCACTTTGAAACAATATTTTTTGTTAATTTGACCTTTTCTTATTTTAGTAATATGTTTAATTGAGATCACTTTTTTTGCGGTTGAAATATGAAAATTTGAAGAGTCAAGCAAAGGTGTTCCAAGTTCACTTGGAAAGCGTTAAGAACAGTTTATCCGCAACAAATAATTTGAAATAAAATATTGTTTTAGTTAATAAACAAAACAATACACTAAAGTGGATAATTAAAGAGCATGGCTTCGACCCAGAAATTTTATTCAAAGCCAAGGTAGTTGTAGATCCTAGTTTTCTATCCCATGGAGATGTGACAAGGGAAGAACAAAGGATCGTAAAGAGTCTAGATAGTGTTGCAGAAGATCTGATTAGTTATGGGATTATTCAAGCCATTAGGGAGAGGGGTACAGGTGGAGAAGCCATTGGGGAAAGGAGTACAACTATAGGAGTGGAAGGAATTGGAGAAAGGGGTACACAAAATTGAGGGTTAAATAATTTCATGATTGAGGGTTAAAACTTGAAAAATTGAAACTTTGAATTTGAAAGTTTGAAATACTTTATTATCTATATTTGAAAATTTGAAACTTGAGTTTGATGGTCATGATGTTTGAAAATTTGAAATAATTTATTATCTGGATTTGAAATTTGAAATACTTACCAGATAGGATGGATGAATTATTTGAAATATAGAAATTTATATCTTCTAATATATTATGTATAGAATTTCTAGATACATTCATTTGAATGTGATGGCATTATGATAATGGTTAATTATTTGTTTTAATAAAATATAGAATGTGGTATGAAAAAGGCATCTTAGTATTTGTAATGATGATTGCATAGATGTTGATGATGACAGAGACATTTAAACCTTCTCAAAATCTTTTAATGGATATGATATGATGACATTAGAATGGATATAGATGATGATGAATGATGATAATGGATAATTGTTTTAAGAAAAATTGGAATGTTAAAATAGATATGGATGATGATAAATTGTGATGATAATGGATAAATAATTGATTTAAGAATAATTGGAGTGTGTTAGAAATTTAGTACTTACATCTTCTTATCAGGTTTATCAAAATCTTCTTCTCTCTACTTGTCAATCAACTAGGACTTACATCTTCTATGAAGAGATTAGATATGGATGGAGACATTAAAACAAATGGATTATGATGAATTGAGTGGACATAAATTTTTAGTTTCAAGCCCGATTATGGAATGTGGTAGGATAGAGACATTTAAAGCTTCTCAAAATCTTCTTCTCTCTATTTTTAATGAATCAATTATATGATGACATTAGATGTGGATGATGATGACATTAGTTTCAACATTACAATAGTGGATGATGAATTGTATAATGGATAATTGTTTTAAGAAAAATTGGAATGTGTTATGATAGAAATATCTTAATATGGAAAAATCTTATCCAACAAAGTTTAAACTCTTTATCGAAGAATTTTGCAAATACTAAAATAAATTAAACATAATTGTAAAAAATCAAGCAATGTCATATGATAGGGTTTAAGTTACCTCTTGTCTTTTAGATGGTTATGACAAAGCATATGGAAGGAAAATGAGAAATCATCCTTCGTAGCATGGTGCGTGTTAGAAGACCTTCGATTCAAGAAAACTCAACACAAGAAATAGATTAGTATATAGATGGGTGAGTTTCCTGACATTGTCAGTCCCGAGAAGTGAGAGCTTCCTAGGATGGATGTCAACCCATGTTTTCAAAAAAAAATGAAATAATGATTGATCGGATTAACAAAGAAACAAAAGATTAAAGAAAAATGCAAATGATAACATGTACATGTCTATACAATAGAAGTCTAGAAGAGTATAATAGTGGAAGAATATGTAGATCTAAACTCTTAATGTCTTACAAATTAGTATGTGACAAATACATGTAACATATAAATTTTTAAAACAGAATTTCGTATTTGACAAATCTAAAATAGTAATTATATAAAACAAATTTTTATAAATAATTGTATTTAAAAATATGTAAATATATATACCCGTAACATCTTTAATAATAAAAGAGAGCATAAATATGAAAATTTTGTAAAAAGCCTCCTCATTCAATATTTACATCAGTAGAGTTAATATGAAATTAAAAAAATAACCACAATAAAATGTAAGTTAATAATTGAATAAAAACAATAAAAGTAAGGTCAAGGAAATACCTATTTAAAGCTAAAACAATCTATTATCAAAAGCTGATTCAAATTCTATGTTCTCTTCTAGAGTGTGATGACACACCAATTCCAGTCTCATCATTGGGAATAGTTGTACTTGTAGCTGTATTATTTACACCTCTTCTTTCAGAAATGGAATTCCAATGTGTAATTTCTCTATCGAAAGGAAATGTTTCCATGGAGTAGCAAGAAAACATAACACCTCATGCAACTTTCCAGATTTTTATCCAACTTGTTTCTCAGTTTTGATTTTATAAATGATAAAGCACTGAAAACCCTTTCATCCTCCATAGACCCCAAAATCATTGTTTGGCATAACTCATATAATCTAAAATATTCACTGATGTCTTCTTGTAAGACAATACTTTGATAGATTCCTCACTAGAGCCTTGTAATAGCACCACTCTTAGAAGGTTCGTCTAAATTTTTATATTGGTTCCTCATTATTGTTGTAAAATTTGTTGATTGAGACTTTAATAAATGAACATTCAATATACCTTTGATTTCCATACCCTTGACCTCTGAAGTCTTTGTGAAATGTTCCATTATTGTACCCATGGATTTATGGAAATGCTTTCTTACAAAGTCTGCATGAGCACCTTCAGTATTCCAAAAATTAGGATTCATCACACCCATTGCTTCAAGAATTTTATCTTTGGAGAAACGTTCTCTAATTTCTTATGATAAGGATTCTAAAATTTTTAAAGCTTTATTCTTGTTTCAACTATAATAGACTCAAAGAGATTATGTGTCACGGAACATATTCTTGTTTTGATCCTGTAATATCTTGACATTTTTACAAAATGTGCAGTGGTATGTCCCTCCCATTAAAATTGATGTAGAGGTGATCATGGATATTAAATCTCAAATAGTTACTAGGATTTTAAGATCTAATAAAGCTTTCCAATTCTCAAAAAAGTGTATCAAAACTATCTTGGGAACAGTACAAGACATCAAGACTTTGACATACCATTTTTCTCATCCATATAAAATCCACAATATAGATTAATCTCCCTTGTGCATGCTTCATGAGTGTATTGATCTCTTACAACATTAGAAGAATACCAACCAATGTAAGCAATGTCTCAAAATCAGTTAAATGGAACAACAAGTCCCTCGCCCTATCAACTTCATGACGATATTTGTGCATGAAACCAACAAACGAAGGATACTCCTCATGAACTCTACATGCAGGTTCATATAAAGAAATCCATCTTGTCTCAACATCCTTCAAAAGTTTTTTTCCATCTATAATTCCAATTGTGAAATTTCTGGAACTCAAGAAATCACTTTGGCATCCTTTCCATATAGGCATGAAGTTCTCTTATAAGGTCTTCTACTTTAGAAACATTTTCGTTGTTGCTTACCATTTTATACACTAAATTCATTATGTGAGCCATACGGTGGATTTGCTAGCATATAAGGGGCCACTTATTGTTTGCAATCTAACATTCACCCCTATATGGTGACCTGCGCATGATGATGCACCATCTTCTCACTACGCATACCAACTTCATAGCAATTTCATAATCATCATTCCAATAATATCTTTCAAATGAGAAACAATTATTTTATGTAGGTTTTCGGCATTACAGTTTTCAACCATTTTCATAACACCCAACAGATGAGGTTTCCTTATATGATTTTCTAATGTATAGATGTGGATACATACCCATACAATGTTTTCGAATGTTGTCACTTCATCAATTGAAAGAGAGATAAACTTATCTTTTTTACATTCTCTTTCAAATCTTCCTTCTCTATCATCGAAAGGCATTTTTCCATTTCCCATGCACTACTGTCAGACCAATGAGCCTGAGGTACGTTGGGCATTCCATTATATTGATACAAAACTTTGAAATCAAGGAAATCTGAAATCGGTCTTCCTTTCTTTAGTATGTGAAATAAAGTAGAGAACTGTATGAGTTTTGCATGCATATTTGTTTGATTCATCTTACCAATTTGTGATGTGATTGTTCCTCCCTTTTCTATGAGATGTCTATATTTTTTTGTACTACATTGTACTCTACTATGTATTTAACATGCATGCATTCTTTTTCGTTTTCCACCTATGTGTTTTGATTTTATGGCCATCCTCCCCTGTTAAAGTCAAATATTATTTTCCACAGTGTTTTTCTATAGTGTCCAGCTTCAGTTGCATTTTTGCTACTTTCCCAATTTCCACGTACATATTTTACATGTACATTCAAATGGGATCTCTTCTTGAATTAGATGATAGTATAGGTTCGATAAATGGAAATTTGGAAGCCCAATCAACTTGTAAGTCCTCCCAATTGTCCACATATTCTTGTTTGTTTTCAATGTTTTACTTTTTTGAGTAGAATTTTCAGCAATATCACAATCACTTGGTTTCATCTTTCATGAACCATAATTTGAATTTGATTTTTTTGTTCCATTTTGTTGAGTATTTATATGTGCGATATCTTGATGCACCCCAACAGGAAGAATATCTTCTGGATCTGGCATCTCAATAGGTATATCTTCAAGATCTAGCATGGTATCATCATAGGTTTCATTTGGTTAATACTATGCAGAATGCATGTCCACCTCGATATTACCTTCCACACAGTCAATACTTCGATTCTTTCTGGTGGCATCTATATGGGTGCTAGTGGTTGCGGTATCTGTAGTAGCATAGTTTCCAAAATACTTGAACAGGGACTTCTGAGATTTCTTACATACTTTTTGGGTTTTCCAATTCTAAGCACTAGAACCTTCCATTATTCTAATTCACATGTCAACAAATACAAGTGAGTTACGTGTCGATAAAATTGAGTCATGTATGTCAACAAAAAAACTAAGATGTGCATCAACAATAAACACTTGTCGCATAAAGAAATATTATTATCGCGCGTCAAAAAAAAAAGTGAGTCACACGTTAGTAAAAAATTAAGTCACGCATCACACAAGTTAGTCTTGTTGTGTCAAAAATGCAATGAGTCGCACGTAGTCACCAAACTGTGCTCTAGTACTTATACTATGCAAGTTCACAAGTTCATAATATTTGTAAGGCACTTTGTAGTGTGGTGGTAGTATACTACCCGCGAATCACCTAGGATTTTATAGGATATATATTGTAAATTTTAGGCAAACACACATAAGACACCGACTATAATTGTTCCCTTCTTCGAAAAAATCACCTTTTCAAATTTTCCTAAAATGAAATTTTTGCCATATTACAAATATACATCACTAAAATTATCCCTTCTTTAACTCCAAAATCAATAGATCTGGAGACTACGCCATCTAAATAAATACTCTTTCAACCCAAATACAAACAAATAATTTTGCTCATTGCATTGATCTTCCTCTGCCCATATTTGTATATGTTATGTTATTATGACATAAAAGGGGAGTTATGGATACCATTTTGATAAATATGACAATGAGCATTAGATAATTTTGGCCATAGTTTTATCATACCACTATCTTCTAAAAATGTTCTCGGATAATATGTTTGGATATGAAATCAACAAAAGGGCTTTCCTCGTGGCTCTATAAAAGTTGTCTTGTGGAGTACAATGTCGCATTGGGATGCATTTTCTTTATGCTTTTTCTTGGGTTTGTGGATGATTTCCATGACATTCCTTGGTTCATAAAACTATTCTTACCTTTAATTACAACACTTCCTTATTTATGGTGTATGCTAGTCACACTACCATTGTCATTCTAAAGCCTCTTCATCGGTATTTACTCAAGGAATTCGAGGTATTGGATCTAGTTTTTTTCATAAAGAGGATTATGGAAGATACACGAGATGTGGTTGCATGGAATGCTCCAATTGTTTTGTGTAATGACTATAGAAAATTTATAGAAAATGCAAAAGGGTGGAATTGAGGACATGTGCAAACCGCTCGAGGAACTGTCCATTAGAGATGTAGAACCAAATCCGACAATTTCGACCGACTTCGATCCTCCGGCATGGTCTCTTAACCTTCATCTTCCATAATATTCATATTTTGGTTCTTAATTTTCATTTTAATAGAATATTAAACCCTTGGATAATTATACAATTGGAGATTCAACCAAACTTAAACAGTGTAAAAAAATGAAATTACACCTTGTGGTTTGTGTAACCAACTTACTATTTGACTATTAACCGTGATTGCTAACACAATATGATACATTGTTAAAGTAGATTATTATAAATATGTGCTCATGTTGATGGTTACTTGTGAAATTCAAATGATTTGTTAACTAAACACAATCTTTTTTTGTTTATTTCCGAGCTTAGAAAAACACCACATTTAAAAACTTGTAAAACAACTTTCTAAGCCTCGTAAAAGAGATGTCAAGTGTCGTATATAATCCTTGCTATGTAGATATTCACATCAAGAATTAGCTCAACCTTGTTTGACCATTTGTGTCCTCTTCGCCACTCCTCTAGGAGCCCTGTTACCTCATTTTGTATTTTTAGGAAGTTTTTAAAACTAAAAGTTGGGTTTCATTTCGTCTTTCCTTTGAACCGAGCAAACGAGTAATGAAATGCTTGTACGCCTTCACAAACCTCTAGTATTTTTACTATAAAATTTCCTGGAATATTCACTTTTGGGAAAAACATATTTCCAAATAGTTTGGCAATGGGGTTTTATAGGCATCTAGTCGTAGTTTGACTAGGTCCAACTGGGCTAATTATGACCCATGGCTCTGAAAACTCGTTGTCATTTGCAACCCATTTTCTAGTTCCTAGGTTACGTCTAACTCCGATGTATTCTCCATATATAGGAAGGAATGTAGGAATATTCCCATGAAGAGCCCATCATTTGAGATTCAGGTTTTGGATGAGTTTTCTTAGTCTTCAAGATAAAATTGGTTTCGTTGAGCTAGCACAATTACAACCGATGATCCGAAAAACTTGTGGCCAATTGTAGATCATTCGCTAGTTCTCAATTCCATTGGTTCATGTGAATTCTTGGTATAAAGGAGGACACGTAGAAATTTACCCATGTGTTTTTACTCGCCGAAGATAGTTTTTGAATGTGGTTTCTTTACCTCCAACCAAAATGAGATGTTCTTGCAACTATTACAAAAATGTAAAATAAGGTCACATGACCCTAACCAAGTCACTAAACCATAGTGAATTTTTTAAAACGTATAAATATTGGAAAATAATTGAGTTTTGGAAAATAATTGTTTCTCTCTCCCCTATCTCTTTCTCTCTACTTAGTTAAAAAATGAGGTGAAATGAATGTATGTATTTAACCCTCTCCTTTTAAATGCAAAAGTATTATAATTATTATGTAAATGGTAAACTAAAAATGTTCATTATGCTAGACTTAGGTGGATATCATGCAACTGATTTATCATTGATTTCATGCTCACATGGTTTTGCGGGATTCAAGTAAGATGGTGAAATGATGTGGTTATAATTCATTGTCTATTATCGTAGTTTATGTATGTTAATGGATGTATGTATAATGTGTGTATATGTTTGTATATACATATATATATATATATATACATACATACACATATATATATATATATATATATATATATATATAAAAAAAAGGCTTATTATTGAAATTTTCTAATATGAATGAGATGCTAACTTTAGGTGGTGCTTTGGGAATTGTGCATTTAACTATAGGTGTCCTTTTGATTCATATTTACGTATGGTAGAAGAAAATATGGGGGTTGGATATACATGTTAAACGAAATGTAAAGGATAATAAAACATTTTTGAAGTGTTAAAAGGTTTATTATTGAAGTTTGGTAATATTTTTAAGATGATAGGGGTTAAGGGATATGTTCATCTAAACATGGGTGTTATTTTGATCCCAAATTATGTATTGTAAAAGTTGATAAATATGTTAAACAAAATCAAATTAGACATATTGTAGTGCTTTCTCATTGTGAAATTTAAGATGAAATCTCTAGAGTGTTTTGTTATTTAACTAGAAAATATAGAAAGGAAACCCAAATATAATAGCCAACCTTAGTTTAAAAATTGTGCATATCTACCCTTCTTGCATGATATTTTTTGCAGAGGAAACTAAAACCTTATTATGAACTTAAATCATTGAACTTGATAATACCTTCTAGCATAAGTAAATAAGATCCCAAGTTTGAGCTTGTTGTAATAGCCTATATGCTTAATGACATTGTCATGAACCCGAAAATTAGGAATGACATGGTAAAATGTTTTATTGGGTATGTGGTTCACTCATAGGATTGATAGTTTTGTGTGTAGTAAGAAGAATCTATTTCCTTAAGGTATTACTCTATGGGTAATGAAACAACATTTTAGTTCATGATTAGTTTGAGAAAACATAACCATAAGATGATGTTCTTAGAGAAAGGTGAAATTTAGGTCATTTTCTTATCATGTTTAAACCATCTTGTGGTGAGAAACGAGACCCACATTGTGTAAACTCTAATGTGAACCTTAACCCCCTTAAAATGATGAACTACTCCATCTTTCTCTCCCACTAGTCCTATTAGGTAATGGATGTCTGATGTGAAACTAGGTGATCATGTTCTTAGAGAAAAATCTCCTAAGTTAGGGACTAGTGGTCTCATGAGGATACAAATATCCCTATTAGAAAATAGGTTACATAATTCATTACAAAAGACACATGAACCTAGTTAGGGAAACCCTCTTAAGTTGGGCCATGTAGGTGATACTTGGGAAACCTAATCTAGAAAAAAATAAGAAAGTATGTTTTCACATGTTAAAATTCTTTTGAATCCCTTAACTCAATTGTTGAGCATAACTATTGTAAAAATATAATTTACGCTTGGATTTGGGAAGTGCAATCGTGAGATTTTATTTCATAAGAAAAGTGAAACATGATCTTCTTTGTAATGTGATTAAACCCTCTTGTTGTGGGTAAAGAACCTATTTTATATATAATCCTTAGGGGAACTAAATCAACTATTAATTTTTAAATTGAGGAAAGAAACACAACCCTAAATTATTAAACCAAAAATGTGAGCTTCACATCCTTTCGAGTTACACTTTATTCGTTGTGTAATGGAGGTATGATATAAGATCAAGATGCATAACCTTGGAATGAATCCTAGGATATTACCTAGTAGCCTTGTGTGTAGGTAAGAAGTCTTGTGTGAAAATAAATTCCCTATTAATGAACAAGTGAAAAGTAATTGAAATAATTTAGATGATCTTTTCAAAGAGATACACCATAACTTAAATATTAAACAATATAAAGGAAATATGGAAAAAAATAAATGAATGTATGATGCTCATATTATGAGCCTTTCTAGAACTTAAGTTAAGTATTGAAACATGTTTGTAATAAATGTGTAATCTAAAATATATATATATAGTGTCATGGGAAGGACCGTATCTATAAGTTTATACTATAGTTGAATCATTATGTTGTGCCTTTTCATTTAAAAAAAAAGTGGCCTTGATGTGCATCACGTGTTTTCATGTTATCTATGTGGGTTAATGTTTGTGAAAATATCATGTGTTGTGTGTTTTCCTAAGTGATCTCATGTAGTGTCACGTGTACTACAATGTAAGTAAAAAAATTTTTCTAGTATTTCGGTGTTGTATTTGTGTGTGTTAAATGTGGGCGTTACATTTGGTATTAGAGTGGAGGTTCATGCTCTCAAACCTCTGGGATGGATTGGAGTTGTGATGATTTTTGCATGGTGGTGGTAGAGATGGGAAGAGTAATGTGATATATGTTGTTATGTGACCAATTTTGTAATTGTGATATTATGAATGCACATGTTGTGCATGTCACTTAGTGCGTATTTTTATCATGTTTATGTGCTTGTGATGAGAGTATTTGCTCTCCTTTTTGTGGATTCAATGAGGATTTCACATGTGATGTCTACCTTGTTGTGTGTGAATGAATGTTATTATGTGGATTGCAGAGTTGTTGGAGCATCTTGTCATTTGTGATATGTAGGTGTGTTGATGTGTTGTATGAAAAGATTGGTGTATAGTGAATTGGATTGTATCATGATGTCACCACCATGTTGTGATGAATTGTGTGTGTCACCATGTTATCTTGCAATTGATTTTATGTTGTAATGTTATTCATTGTGTTCATCATGCATATAATTTGTGTAATATGAGATGATTCATGTCGTGAATTAGGGGCATATGGTGATCGTATGACCCCTATTGTGTTGTACTTGCACTTTAGATGCATTATGTCAAATGTGAGGTATCGTAACCCATTAAATTAATGATTGTGTTATACCCTATATATATATGTGTAATATACACTATGGTTAATGTGCATGAATCACCATTGTGTTAGTGATGTAGTTATGTGTTATGTTGTGAACCTTACACTAGATGAACCTAAGGGAAGAAACCATCAAGAGTGTATGTGTGGAGAGAGGATGCGTGGACCAGGTTTTCATAATCTTGAGACAAGTATGAGTTAGGACATGGAGTCTCATATAGAATGAGAACCCACTTCTATCTGTTTAGTATACTTCGAGCTTGCTTAGTATATTGTGGATGCACACCACCTTAGGCTCAACTTATGCAAACTAGTGTCCCATGCTCTTTCCTATGTGGGTTTTCCATCAAACAATCCTATGTGATTTTGAATATATTGAGCCTTGTGAGAGTATGGAGGGATGATTCAGAAGAGATTATGACAGTTGTATTATTTGATATGTTATTTTTTATCGAGGCTCGATGTCCGAGTGCCAAAAATCGATGAGTACCTCTTTGGTGGCTATATAAGGCCACATAATGATTGTAATGTGCTATTTCTCTATATGTATTTTATTCGTAAATTTATCATTATCTCTTTTCTTATCGTAAAAAAATATTTTCTTGATTGATGTGTTCTTATATTTTGGGAATTTTATTTGGTTGTTGTACTAACATGCAATTTTTGCACTAACTATGGCTATTTAGCCATTTGTTTTGCTTAGTTTTAAATTTGCGTATTTAAATTTTTTTTTTTAATAGCCTAGCCCAAGGCTTGAGATTTTTTCCACTTGGCATTTGAAACAGATTGTTATGTTGGTTCTAATGTCATAATGTGTTGGAATAGGGTCATGGGTTTCAAATGGATTGGTTGGACCTATGGACCCGCTTCATTGTATGTGGGTATGCCCTAAGGAGTTACATATAACTAGCGGGTTGTTGAACCATGATTTATTATGTAACTTGGGTTAGGGGTGTCTAGACTCTATGTGCCTAGGTCCATAGGGTGACCGACCTCTTTGGTGGAGGTATAAGAGAAATTTATTTCTTTATCTTTGTATATTCTACATGAGGGAGTGATAAGAGATTTGAGGGAGGGATAAGAGATTTGTGTGCATGTGGATGGAGCATTTAGAGGTACATGGAGAGGTTTTGTGATGTTTTGGGAGGTATATGGAGTTGTTTTGTGATGCTTTGGGAGGTATATGGAGATGTTTTGTGATGTTTTGAGAGGAGTATGGTATTGGTATTATGGTTTATGTGTACTCTTGTGAGTCTGGGTTATGTCTTGTGATATTTCTTCCATCTTGACACTATGTAGCTATAATTATGGTTTTGAGTTGTGTGAAACATTTGTATGTGCACTATTGGGAATTCCATGTTGTTATAGTATGCTTATGTTATGAGTACTATTGTGTTGGGTGCATCTATGATAAGTACTATGTTGTGAGGGCTATGTATGTTCTTCCATGGTTCAATTGAGTTCTTGTGATGTGATATAGTTGTGAAGGTACATATCATGATGTCTTGTGAACCATTAGTGTTGTGTTTACCTGATGTGGTATTGTGATGTCAATTTTTATTGGGCACCCACAAAAATAAAAAAACTAAAATCTTAAAACAATGAAATATTAAGAGCTTGAGATTAATAAATATTGTTAAAAGAAAAGAGTAATTAGGTAATAATGTAAACTAAAAACTGCCAATCTTCACATAACATTAAGAACTTGCCAAATTTAGCATTGTTTCCTTGTGGTCACATTATAATGACAATTGTTATGCTAAGAGAAATGTGAGTTCATCGGCTTTCCTTGCATACTAATCCCTCATAACCTCAAGTTTTTGTCACAATGAGGATGAAGCTCTTATAAGGGGAGGTAAATGTAGTGCCCAACATATTTAATAAAATAAATTAAGAAAAATAAAGGAGGGTTTGTGAAAGTCACCGTGGAGGGGAGTTAAGGGGAGTAGGTGGAATTTAATAGATATTTGTGGATGGTGGTCTATGATAGGAAGTGGCATGTGGGATGAACCCCGACAAGAAACATGATGCCCGAAAACAATCCCGCAAACCTATCACTTCCCTTGCATACTAATACAAACACTTTATTTTGAGATCCGTGAGGCAATAACCACGCTGAAAACCAACTTCATGTTTTACTTTTAGCAATATCTAGATGGTTCCAGTGAGGGAAATGTGAGGGAGGAAAAGTGTGGTAGATTTTGTAATGGGTATTGGCATCTCACGTAACATTGGCAATGTTTCAGTTGTTTGACCAAATGAAAGAATGAGAAAGCTTCTCATGGAATTTGATTCAGAGTGTAAAGAAGACATGGGTTTCCTCAGGGGACAATCACATTGTTTCACCTGCAAATAACTAGGTCTCCAACATGATCGGTTTAAATTTTCCTACACACTCCCATCCCATGCCAAAATGTGAACTCTAGAGCAGAGTATGGATGTCCATCAAAGCATCAAATGATAGAGGAATCTTGTCGAGATGTGTATGCAAAATGTGGAATCATATACAGCACATGAAGTGTTCAACAAAATGTCTTAACAAAAATATTGTTTGTGGAGAACCTTGGCTATAGGATATTCACAAAATGGATCTATTGAAAGTTCCTTGAGGGCCACTTTTGTTGGGAAATGCATCCGTACACTTTGAAAGCAGTATGTGGGGTGATTTTTTTAGAATGAGTTGGGTTGGTTTGATCTTCCTTCGTAGGATTAGTTTTGCTTTGCATGTTGCATTAAAAATAGAGATGTTCAAAAGCATGTTGATCCTTTCAAGAAATGCATTTGACTAGTTTGAATTCAAACACCACCGCCTGAGAGAGGATTTTATCTCCATTAGCCTATAAAACCCACAAAATCTATTATCCAAACTATAGTCAAATAAAATCCCATCAAATATTAAAAATCACTCAAATCTTACGTAAAAATAATGATTTTTTTTGTAAGAAATGGGCGATTTAAGGAAGAGAACCATTTCTACAACTCCAAAATAAACATCTCTGGATATTACACCATTTAAAGAAATAATCTTTCGACCCAAATACAAACAAATACTGCTCATTGCATTGATCTGCCTCTACCCATATTTGTATATGTTATGTTATTATGACATAGAAGGGGAGTTACGGAGATCCATTTTGATAAACATGACGATGAGCATTAGATCATTTTGGCCACCTTTGTATCATCCCACTAGCTTCTAAATATATTCTCAAGAGAAATATGTTTGGGTATGACATCAACAAAAAGGGCTCTCCTCAGGGCTCCATAAAAGTTGGCTTATGGAGTACAATGCTGCATTGGGATCCATTTTCTTTATGATTTTTATTGGGTTTTTGGATGATTTCCTTGACATTCCTTAGCACATAAAATTTTCTTACCTTCAATTTCAACACTTCTTTTATTGAGAGCGTATGCTAGTCACACTATCATTTCCATTCCAAAGCCTCTTCATCATACTTGAATAAATTCATATATTGGATCTAGTTTTGTTTGTCAAGAGGATCATGGAAGATGCACAAGATGTGGTTGCATGGAATTTTCAATTCATTTTGTCGAATGAGTATAGAAGACTTATAGAAAATGAAAAGGGTGGAATTGAGGACGCGTGTAAACTACTTGATGAAATGTCCATTAGAGATGTAGAACCAAATCCCAAAATTTTGACCGGCTTCTATCCTCTAGTGCATGTACACGGGGATATAATATTATAATGTATATGGGTTGATGGAGATGCCGACATGTGGCACACATCCCCTTATCTTATTATATCATTCATTTTACAAGTGGTATCTTGTAAGGATATTACTTGTATAAATCAAAACATATACGAAGAATAACATGAAATAACACCAAAATGATGACAATATTCTCATATAATAGCTTTGCCAGTTCGAGGGGAACCTCAATACCACTTCGAGGGGTTACCTCCAAACCTTACAATAACACTCCAATACTCAATATGATCATTAAATACAACCTTCTAACCCCTATATATACCATTCTAACCTATGGCCAATACTGAGGCCGACCTCCTAAGCATAATAAATCATAAATGAATGATATAATAAGATAAGGGGATGTGTGCCACATGTCGCATCTCCATCAACCCATATACATTATAATATTATATCCCTGTGTACATAGCATCTAGGAATGGTCTCCTTACCTTCATCTTCCATAATTTTTCATATTTTGGTTCTTCATTTGCATTTTAATAGAATATTAAACCATTGGATAATTATACAATTGGAGATTCAACCAAACTTAAACAGTGTAAAACAATGAAACTACACCTTGTGGTTTGCGTAACCGACTTACTATTTGACTATCAATCGTGATTGCTACCACAATCTGATACACTATTAACCTAAAGTATTATAAATAGGTGCTCATGTCCATGGTTACTGGTGAAATTTAGATGATTCGTTAACTAAACACAACCTTTTTTCATTTACTTACAAGCTTAGAAAAACACCACATTTAGAGACTTGTAAAATAACTTTCTGAGCCCCGTAAAAGAGATGTCAAGCATTGTTTATTTCACTTGTTATGTAGAGAGTCATATAAAGTAAAGTTTTGACCTCTTTTGACCCTTTGCACCCTCTTCATTGCTCCTCTAGTATCCTGGTTACCCTATTTTTATACTTTTAGGAAGTTGTTAAAACTAAAATTTTTGGTTTCGTTTGCCTCGCCGTTTGAACCCTGAGCAACCAAATGCTTGTCCACCTTCAAAAACTCTTGTTTTTTTACTAAACAATTTCTGGAACATTCAATTGGGGAATTCCAAATTTCTAGATAGTTTTGCAATGGGGTTTTAGAGGCCTCTAGTAATAGTTTGACTATGTCCAACTAGGCCAATTTCGACCAATGGCTTTGAAAAAATCTTTGCCATTTGCAACCTATTTTCTAGTTTCTAGTTCCATCAACTCTCATGTATTCTCCATATATAGGAGGAAATGTAGGAATCTTCCCATGGAGAGTCCATCCATCGAGAGTTAGTTTTGGATGAGGTTTCTTTGTCCTCAAGCTAAAATTGGTTGTTGTTACAACTAGCCCAATTGTGACCAATGATCCTAAAACTTGTCACCAATTGTATACTGCTCACCAATTCTGATTTCGTCACTTCCAAAGAATTCTTGGTATATAGGAGGAGACATACAAATTTACCTATGTGATTTAATTCATCAAAGATAGCTTTTGAGCATTGTTTCTTAGCCTCCGATCCAAAATGAGATGTCCTCGCAACTAGTATAAAAATTTAAAATAAGGTCACATGACCCTTACCAAGATGCTAAACCATTATGAAAACTTTTGAAATGTTTAAGTAACTATATGGAACACTCTCATGTGGATTGTGGTGCGGGATGCAAATTTTGGAAAAATAGTGTTTCTCTCTCTCCCCTATCTCTTTCTCTCTACTTAGTTAAGAAATGAAGTGAAATGAAATGAAATGAATGTATGTCTCTAACCCTCTCCTTTCAAATTCAAAATATTGTCATTATTAAGTAAATGAGAAACTAAAAACATTCATTATGCTAGATTTATGTGGATGCCATGCCAACAATATATCACTGATTTCATGCTCACATGGTTTTGCAGGATGCAAGTAAAATGGTGAAACAACGTGGTTGTAATTCATTGTGTATTATTTTAATTTATGTATGTTAATGGATATATATATATATATATATATATATATATATATATATATATGTTACATTAAACGCTTATTATTGAAATTTTGTAATATGAGTGAGATACAAGTTTTAAGGGGTGCTTTGGGAAATGTGTATTTGACTTTAGGTTTCCTTTTAATTCAAATTTAAGTATGGTAAAAAAGGGGGTTATATATATATGTTAAATGAAATTGTAAAGGATAATTTAACATTTTACAAAGTGTTAAAAATCTTATTATTAAAGTTTGGTAATATTTTTAAGATGCTCGGGTTTAAGCAAAATGTTTATCTAAACATGGGTGTTATTTTGATCCCAAATTATGTATTGTAAAAATTTGGATAAATATGTTAAACAAAATTGAATTTGACATCTTATAGTGCTTTCGCATTGTGAAATATATGATGAAATCTCTAGAGTGTCGTGTTATTTAACTAGAAAATATAGAAAGGAAACCTAAATATAATAGTCAACCTTAGTTTAAAACTTGTGTGTGTCTATCCTTTTTGCATTATTTTTAGTAGAGGAAACTAAAAACTTATAATGAACTTAAATATTTTCACTTGGTAATACCTTCTAGCTTAGGTAAATAAGACTCCAAGTTTGATCTTGTCGTTATAGCCTATATGTTTAATTACATTTCCGTGAACCAAAAATTAGGAATGACACGGTACAACTTTTTCTTGGGTATGTGTCTCCCTCCTTACATTGATAGTTTTGTTTTTAGTAAGAAGAATGTTATTTCCTCAAGGTAGTACTTTATGGATAGCCAAACACCAATTTAGTGTATGATTAGTTTGAGAAAATGTAAGCATAAGATGATATGCTTGGAGAAAGGTGAAATTTAGGTCGTTCTCTTATCGTGTTTAAACCATCTTGTTGTGAGATGCGAGACCCACATTGTGTAAGCTCTAATTTGAACCTTAACCTTTAAAACAATGAAGTAATCAATCTCGCTATCCCACTAGTCATATTATGTAATTGATGTCCGATGAGAAACTAGGTTATCATGTTCTTAGAGAATAATTGAAATATCCTTATTCAATGAGATACACCATAATATTAAATATTAAAAAAACATTAATTTCCTTTGGATTCATTCCAACAAAACTATCAAAAGTGGTTCGGGGGTTTGAAATGATGGAGGATGGAAAATTAGGTGAACAATAAGTTCTGAGACAACGTAATAAGGATTGTTTTTAATCAAAAGGAAATAAGGATGTTGTCACACTTGAATTTAGCTAACAAAATAGGGCGGGGGTCTCTCCTTTTGGATGAATATTGGTAGACGAGGGGTGGAATTTTTCCCACTCCTTTTGAAGCATTACTGAGAATGATGGTGGTATTTTGGTGGACTTTGGCTTAGGCCCATCCGTTGGGGACAGGTGGACTAAGATCCTACCAAGAAATCTATTGCATAGTCGTAGTGTGTGCTCCATATCTGCCACCTTGGTGGTGGCTCCTAAATCCTTGTAGCGCCCTCTTGGGTTGTGCCTTGGTGGTATGAGTTTTATCTTTCTCGGGATTCCCTTGAGGGATATGTTGTTATCGTTAGTGCAACGATGTCTTGTTCTAATTTATCGTGGTGGTATGGTTGCTTGGTAGAGGCTTCTTGAATTTTGTGTCTTTGTTATATCCTCTCTCCTCTATATATAATGTTTTTTGGTCCCTTCAAAACCAAACCACTTTTACCCTATCTAAAAAAATATTAAACAATATAAAGGAAATCAAGCAAAAAGAAAAGGAAGGTATGATGCTCATATTACGAGCCTTTCTAGAACTTAATTTAAGTATTGAAACATGTTTGTTATAAATGTGTAATCCAAATATATATATATATATATATATATATATATATATATATATATATATATATATTCGTTTCTATGGGAAGGACCCTATCTATAATTTTATAGTGTAGTTGAATCATTATATGGTGCCTTGTCATTTAAAAAAGTGGCCTTGATGTGCATCATGCATTTCCTTATTATCTATGTGGGTTAATGTTTTTACAAACATATCATGTGTTGTGTGATGTCCTAACTCCTAAGTGATTTATTGTAATGTCATGTGTACTACAATGTAAGTCAAAAAATAATAATTTATTTAGATATTTCATTGTTTTATTTGTGTGTGTTAAATGTGGGCATTATAGAAAAGTATCTTGACAGTTTTTCATGGACCAATATGTGCCTCTGAGAGCCATAGATAAGGTCGAGATATTTTAAAGTAGGGACACAAACAAGAGTGAGGTCGGGCCCGAAAGGAGAATAACCAGAGGCATCCCGATTGAAATGGATATGTAGAGCCTCTAGAGGTTGGTGATGCGGGGTGAATCCGAGTGTACAATGAGTGGTGGGAGGAACACTTATGGGTGTTGCTATTATTGGTTGTTGTAGATGCGGTCAATGGGCCGAAATATGATGAGTAGAGGGGAAGGAACCCAACCCCAATAGAGACAAAATAACAACGACATGTGTGGAGAATAAGTATTGTGCATTTCTATTTGTTATGTGTTACTTTATTGCTATTTTAATGAGTGGGAAGATGGATAATAAATAATTTTTGGTTATATGATTCTAGGTGATGCCTAATGTTCACGATTATAGACACCTCCATATGCATGTTGATGTAGAACGTGGTTCCCAAATGTTCTCGTGGGAGGTATTATGCTAGAGAGATTTAATACTATTATGGGGAGCGATACAGTTTATTTGAGCTAGTGGCTATAGTAGTAACCACATGTACCATGTTATTGAGTGAGAATGATGAGGCTCATGCAGAGAATAAATAAGATAGACAATCCATAGGAGGAGGAGCCCTAGCTTAGGATGTTTTTTCTAGATATGTTGAGCTACAGGGGTCGATTTACGAGCGTACGATCGATATTTCTATATTACAAAGTCGCTTAGAAAGATATAGAGGCCAAGATCAGCGAAGTAGAGTGACTAGCGAAGTATCTAGTTCTAGAGCTCCCGCGAATGTATATAGTTGATATCACGATGATGTCGATGTATTGTATATGTTGTATTGATGCATGGGGTTTTTCTCCACAAAGATTGTATTTTACAACTTATGATTTTAGAGGATATATATATTGATGTCATCTTTATTGTTGATGTGTAATGTACACTAAGTGATGAGGATGATGATATGTTCATGGTGGTGTTTACTTATTTTAAATGATTCTATGTGCATTATTAGAATTATTGATATAATAATTATTGTTTATTGTGGAGATTTTTGGTTACGCGAAATAATTGCTAAGTAATAGATTAGATATGAATGTATGTGAATAGTAATGTATGGTATAAGCTGTTAGTGTAGAATCACAACACCCCTAAGTGTTTATAATTAGATGAGTTGAGAATGTCAAGGTGTGATTTCACAACATAGAGCATATTTCAAAGTGTGGGACCTTGTGATTTGAGTGAGCTCTCCAAATTAAGGCCGGTTATTATTCCTCCATTCAGTGCACACAAATAAATTGCAGAGGATATATTCTAAATCTACTCTATCTTACCCACAGGAGACAGGGTCAAGAAGATGCAATAAAATAAACCTAATCTAATGAGGTGATGCACCAAAGGAATTTTAGACACTCGTTTTGCAAAATTAACACATACCATAAAATACAAACACCATGCACAGGTAACCAAACCGCAACAAGAGATCGAAAGTCAACAATGAAAATATGAGAGGGTTGAGAATCATCCATGACATATATATATATTATCGCTCAGGATTCGATACATTGCATTTCAAAGTGTCCAAGAGGAAAAAAACTTACATTACAACCCATCTTATGGGAGGTTTAGAAAGCTCCACAAATTATCTTGCAAACAAGGAAGAAGGAGGATGTGAAACAAAATTTTCCAACCCTTTCCAATGAACCCATCTTGTTTTTTTATACATGTAGCAAAGAGGGAATAAGAGAAGAGGTGGTAAAATTGATTTGAAGCTCGTGCTATCGCTATCAATGCAATTATGAATATGCCCATAATCTTTTGATTCCACCGCTCTATGTCTGTTTGGCATGTTGAAGAAGGGAGAATGGCGGATCGAATCAAATCTGATCTGGTTGTTGGGGACAATCAGATTGCATATTAATGGTGTGAAGACATTTCCCTAATTTTCACCCACCAAACCTCCTCAAAATTAAATTTTCAGGTTTCCATGGTGTAGATGAGGTCGAGACCTTTCCAATGGTGCCAAATTTGTTGAGTTTCTCTAGCACCTTTAAGGGTCGAAAGATATGCCCATTTGAATGTTTGAGTCGCGCCATTAAAAATGGTGAAAACCAGCTAGTAGTAAACAGGGTCTATGGGCCCGAAACTCACTTTGTTACTTTTGGCACCAAAAAATATAAAATGCAAAAATTTCCCATCGTGCCCACTTGCTTCAGATTGGGCTCATACACTTTTGGCAAAAAAGGCATCTTTAGACCCCATCCACCTCCCGACTTTTTCCATTTGGGTGAAAAGTCCTCCCTAGGCCCGCCTTCCCACTTTGACTCTTTTGATTTGCTTTGAATCTTTAGATGCGGGCTCAACATTTGAATTTTTCCTCTTGGAAACAAGTATCAAAATCTCAAAAGGTTCTAATGATCCGCCTCCATGCTTTGACTTTTCAACATGGCCACGTGTCCCTTTCCAGGGCACAAAATTTACTTCTGCACCCTAATGCAAAAAGTGCAAAAGTTCCAAAAGTTCCCACTGCACTCCACCGGCCCAAAATTTACTTTGGAAAATTTTCCTCTGCAGCCCCACAACTGCAATTTTCCACTTGGCAAAAAGTCTTCCCTAGGTGTCGGCCCGCCTTTGGCAAAAAATCCTTCCAAGGCCCATCGACCCATAACTTGAAAAATATGAGGAGTGAGAAGGACTTATTTATATTTCTGCAACGAAAAGAGGAATAAATTTCCTATCCAGATGAAGATGCTTTGAGGAATCCTTGAGTGCTTACAATATCTGAAAAATTGGATTGAAGCACTAAAAGAGGAAAAAATGGGTGTAGTTAACCAACAATAAGCAAGTGAGCTTATTTTGGATAATAATTTGTGCGACTCATGGGATATATTCTCATCTGCTTTGATGAGATGATCTAAGTAGCCTTGAAGCATACATTGGGCATGGATTCTACCTGGTAAAGACAAATCTAATCTAAACTTTGAAAATATTATCCCCGAGCAAATGATGGTTTAGTCTACTTGGAAACCACTTGAAATTGGGGTTGATCTCTCCAAATGCCATTTTCCAATGCAAAATTTGGGTTCCCTAGTGGAAATAGGTCATGCAGCAACAAAACACCACAACACACTATGTAAAAAAATGGGAAATCATACACACCCCAAATGGGATATGCAAAGTGTGCACAATCACTTCTTTCGCTGAAAGAAAACCTACCTAATTTATTTTAACCAAAGAGAAAGAGAGCTCAAACAAATCTTTGAGCAAATTTGCGATGTACCATGCCCTGGTGGCTTTTTAGGGGAGAAGTAGCTTCCATTTCTCAATAAGTTGAAAGCATATAGATTTTCTTGTATATGTAAATGATTTGACAACTTTTAAGATATGGTTGTTTCGTATGAGTAGAAAACTAACGTAAGCTGGTCCTCCACCAAAACCATCAAGGTATCAATTGGAAACAAGGAAAATACCTCTTTTAGTTGCTCTATTCAATGCGTATTTGGATTGAAGAGGCATTGCAGCTGCTCCGAATAGATCCTTGATACTTCCAATATGCATGATACTCATGCTCATCCTCGAAGCAAGCATGACTATGTAAACATGGATGGAAGCCTAAAAATTATATTAATCAGAATCAACCAATTTACAATAGTAGGACTGCAATACTTATAGGTATTGTACAGTCATGTGTAGACAAAAGAAATATGTTGCACAGGTAAAACAATACTCACAACTGCTTCCAATATTACATCCGGGAAGCATAAAAATACAACCAAACAATTATATTGTTAAAACAATATAACAACATCCCATATTGTTCAAATACAAACAAATAGATGGTTATAATTAAATATAACCATACAATTAATAAATAATAAATTTATTAATATGCAATGCATAATTAATTAGGATAATAATAATATTTTATCCTAACATTCCCCCCCTTAATTTTGCATTGCCTCAAGGGATGAGGAGAGGAACTCCTCAACAACTCAAACTTGTCACGTGATCAGTGACTTCAAATATATCTCCCCCTTACTTTTTTTGCTTGTTGTTCAACCATTGGATGATATTGAAGCGGATGTTGTGCTTCAACACATGTTCATGTATGAAATGAACTTGTACCTCAATGTGCTTTATTCTCTTGTGAAAAATGGATTGCGAACAAGTTTTAGAACACCTTCATTGATCAACATACATGGTGGTCGGTTTATCCTATGGTATTCCAAGTCCTTCTAGTATATGATGTAGCCAAATTGTTTCATAGATAGGTTCTCCCTATAGAACGATACTCGGCTTTTGTGGAAGAGCGAGAAACAAAGTATTTTTCTTACTTCCCCATGATATTGGTCCATATCCCATAAAGAATACAAATCCGTAAGGGGATTTTCTATCATCAATGTTACCGTACATGATCTGAATCCAAATATCCATAATAAGAAGTTGTCGTTCTTCTTGTATTCTAGACCAAGATCCATTGATCCTTTGAGATATCTCAAAATGCACCTTCACTGCTTTCCAATGAAAAACTTTGGGTTCATGCATGAACCTGAGATAGATAGCTCACCGTAAAGCTGATATCCGGTCTAGTGTAGGTCGGGTAAATGAGACTCCCGATCAGCTTACCAATAGAGAGAGTGATACTTATCTCTTTATCATAATCCAAGGCTAATCATACAGACTTCTGTTCGAATGTGGTGGATCTTTTCAAAGGTGGAGATGGATCTTCAATGATATAGCTGCAATCTATTCTCCATGGATGTAGCAATTGGTGTGAAATCCATCATCCTGAATTTATCGAGCGTAGTATTGATATATTTCATTTGAGAAATAAAAATGTAATTCTCTTTCTACCACACTTCTAATCTAAGAGAATAGTGCATCAACTTTACGAGATCGGTCATGTCGAACCATTTATTAAGATCTTTCTTTGTTGCATCGATCATCCTCACTAAACTGCCAATGATGACTAGATTGTCGACATAGAAAATGACAAATCACCATCTCCCCCATTACTTTTGAGGTAGAGATTGGGATCGTATGGATTTATAACAAATCCATGTTGTACGAGATGCTCATCAATCTTGATGTACCATGCCCTCCGTGTGATTGTTTTAGGCCATACGGATATTTCCTTTCGAGGAAAATCTGCATATCTTTTCTTTTTCTTGACCAGGTATAAAATATCCCTCAAGGTTGAGTCATATAGACTTCAGCATGTAAATATCCTTTCCTCATCCATATATCCACATTGGTCGTTTAGGAAGGCACTTTTTATGTCCATCTGGTGGAATTTCGACCCAAACTGTAGATGCGTCTCTAAAGTGAGAGAAAGATCATTTGATTATTTTGATCTTAGTTGTGGGAGAAAATGTATCCTTGTAGTCAATGCCTTCTTTTTGTGCATACCCTTTCCTATAAGTCTCACTTTATACTTGTCCACTTCCCCTGATCATCGCTTTGTACTTTGTTTTAAATATCCATCTACATCCAAGTCTCTCATGGGTTTCTTCCCTGGTGGAAGATTGACAAGTTTCCAAGTGTTATTTTTCATCATTGATTGATATTCGTAGTCTATGGTATCTTTCCAATATTTTGACTTCATGTCCAATTTATTTCTATTTTGTTTGGATATGTGCATGCTTTCTTTACTTTCGAATACTCTAAGGTGTGTAATAGATGGTTTCTATTTTGACCATGCTTCTGTGGTGCTACTCCATTAAGAATTTCAACAAAAAAATAATTTAGGGACACTCTATTCAACAAATACACCGTTGTATTTGTTGCTTCGCCCTACTAGAATGTCTTTGCAAGTCAAGAGTCATCGATCATGCATCGTACCATTTTCTATGATAGTATGATTTCTCCTCTCAACAATCAATCCGATGTCTTCAAACTCAAGTTACCATTTTTACGTGATGTGTGTGGAGGAGGCATTTTTTTTATGAATCCCGTGAGTTTTGTAAGTAGTCTCTAAACTCGTCATTGGTGAATTCCCCCTTGATCTGTGAGTGGAGAGTTCTGATGTGATGACCACCAATATATCGTTCTCAACTACTACTTTGAACTTTTTGAAGGTTTCAAACACTTCATGCTTAATGCCTCTCCTTATTTTCTTGCAAACACGGAAAATCCACATTTTTCTTGAATAATCGTCAACACAAAGCATGAAGTACTTCGGGTCCCATAATGACTTGGTTGCATCGACTGCAAATATCGGTATGAACCATGTCAAGTTTACCGTGAGCTTGAAATGTACTCCTATGTAACGAAGCTTTGTATTGTTTACCTCTCTTCTGCAATGGTGAGGACACTTGTTTGTATCCTTTTGAAGAGATGGTAGCCCATGTACCATATTATGTTGGTGAAGTGTTTCAAGATATTTGAAACTTACATGACCAAATATTTGATGCCACAAGTGCTTGATCATCTTTGTGACCAAAATCAAGTTGGAACATGCGTCCCACATTGGAGGATTTTGAAATTATTTTGAGCCTATTGATTTGTCTCGAATCAAACACATTTTCTTGCTGGATTGACTATCAAAGTCAATTTTTAGGTTGTGATCTAGGAGTTGAATAACTCGAAAGAAGATTCTTATCAACCTAGGGACATATATGACATCGATAGTTTGCATTTGCGTGAACTAGGGGTAGAGAAATGTTCCCAATCCCTTGAACTATATATGAAGAATCATCTCCCAACAAAACATGATTTTTCGAAGGTGTGTCCCTCATTGAAGTAAACCAATCTCTGTGGTCGGTCATGTGTTGAGTGGCTCCTGAATCAACATACCAAACATCACTAGATGACATGGATGGTTCACTTAATCGAACTAGTGAAACAAGAAGTCTTCATTATCTCGACTATTCTTGTTGCTCAACAATATTTCCTTGCTTGATGGGGTCTTCTTTTCTAGTTCCCCTTTTTCTACCCTTGATTGTAGTTAGAATGTCCCTTGTTAGATTGTTGTGGAGGTCTAGAGTTTCTTGATGAACCTTTCTTATAAGTATTATACCAACAATCTTGTAGGTTATGTCCTCTTTTATAGATTGGACATTGCTTCTTCTGTTGTCTATCCCCTTGATACTGATTTTGATTTTGGGATTTTTGATAGGAATTAGGTTTTCCTTTACCTTTTCCTTTCCATTTTTGATGTGAAAAGTGCCTACTCCTCTTCATCATCCTTATTGTGCATTACTTCCTCTTGTTGCAAAGGGTTTACCAACTTGTAAAAAATTAACTATGTCGTATCTGACACGTTTAGTGTTGTGAAAAAAATGTGGTAAGAAGAGGGGAGTGCTCTCAAAACAATGGGAATGAGAGCATCATCTATGACTAGTTCTCCTAGGGCTAGAAGTGAAGCCCTTAATTTTGCAACTCTTCTTAGGAAAGCTTCTATTTTTTCATTTTGCTTGAACTTTAATGTGTGTAACTGACTCTGCAAATTTAGTATAACATTCTTGTTCTTGGCCTCGTATACTATGCTTAACTTATCCCATGCTTATTTGGTTGTTTTGGCATCTCGAATGTGGGGTTGCACATCGTCAGACACTCCAAACAAGATGATGATTTTGGCCTTCTGATCTACTTTATCAAACTACCATTGTTGTGTTGTATCAGTAGTTGATTTAGTTAGAGTACCATTCACAATAGGCCATATCTCTTCAAACTCAAGTTGTGTCTTAATTTTTGTCTTCCATGCAACATAGTTGTTTCCTCTTGAGTAGTTGTGAATCTAGAAGAAAGAATTTGGGGGCATTGGTTCCCATTTTATAGAGATCATTGATAGGGTTTAGCTCTTATCACTCTAGGTATAAGGTCTCCCAATCTATATACTGTCAGTCCGATATACCAAACCTTTCTATATATGCACCCTTCCGATATACTCGGCGGTACGTGGAAGAAGCTTGCCCTTTCTATATACCTAGTGGTACGTGAAAGAGGCATTAACGTATGTGAAAGAATTCAATACATGGTACCAAGACATTACTGATGGGGTCTTTGCGATTATTGACACCAGCTCAAAGAAATATCCTCATACGCACACGTAACTTTCGCTATATACTCATATAATTTCTTAGTCCATATTTATGTCGTGTAATCATTCACAAATAAATGGGATGGCTCATAGTGTGTGCATTGTGACCTTATTACTCCCCATCGATTTAAAGGGATGATGCCCAGATGACGTTGTTGCAACTATATTAGGTGTTAAGTGTAGTACTAGTTGCGAAGACTTCACTCGTAAGTGCTTCTAAGAGGCATTGTATATACCGAACGCTGCGAATGAGATCTAGGATCTTGTGAGTGTTACAGAACCAATTTTTTTGCTTTTTGTGATTACAATATTCTTCTATTTTCTAAGCAGTTACAAAATTTGTAGTTTGACTATGGAAACCTGCAAATTAGTACAATATAATGCATTATATAAATTACATTTGAAAATTTGGAAAAATTGAATGGATGGCAAAATTTATTTTATATTTGCGGGCCTTGTGGCCTCCGGAGCCAAAAACAACCCAAAATGCCAGAAACCGTGTAAAAAAAAGGCCCAAGATGAAGTTTTTGGATGGTCTTCCTTTTGCAAAAAATGCCCGAAATGAAAAATAGGCTTAGTGAAGAAAAAAAAAATTACCCTAAATTTAGGGTTTTTCTCACTAAATTTTAGATGCCTATTTAGTTATGACTAAGCAGTTTAGTCAAGGTTTTTTTGCTAAATATGCCTCCAGATTTGGCAGTTTCTCTGTTTTGGCCGCTAAACTCAATTTTTTTAATAAAAACTTGTGTTTTTAGTGGGATTTGACCCATGCACCTCCCAACTCCAAAGCTTTCTCCTTATCCAACTAGGCTCTATGAGTGCTCATGCTAGGAAATGAAGAATTTGATATTTAATGTATACAAATTCAAACTAACCTTTTAAAGAAGATGCGACTGGTAGATGGAGTCCACATGAGGCGCATATGTGGTTTAGGGTTTCCCCAAGAAAATCGATCTAAAACTTTTACTACTTTGTATTGTTGATTTGATCAACCGCCTCTTTTTTATTTATCCACTGTTTATTAATCTCCTTTGGCTTTTCTTTGCGCAGGTTGGAGCGTTGAAAATGATGCCCTCAATTTTGATTTATCTTGTGATGCAGGTTTTTTGCTAGGATGTGGAGGTCACTGCTCGGTGGGTCTACCTCCAATACAACTCACCACCATGCAAACAGGAGCCCAACCACTTTACAGGGTCTACATTTTTTGTTATATTTGCAGGGTCTCCTTACACTATTGGCCACCACTATGAATCACTTGAGGGCTCGACCGATTTAAAACATAGTTGGGTAGCTTTAAATGGGACTGATTTGCATTGTTTGTGTCCCAATCAACGCATCTAGGACTTTGCCCTTTGTTTTTGGGGCTTCAAACTCTGAGTGGGTGAAGGGAGGGCACGGTGAGAGGTATGGCTCGACTAGATGACGTAGCCTAGATTCTCTAATACACCCAGTATAGGGGCTAGTTCTTTTTTTTAAACTGTCAACACGTCTAAGAACGTGGTCTTTTCAAACAATGTAACTTTCCTTTCAATGCAGAGCTCACCCTATCAAAAGCAAACAACTCGTTAGAGAGCTACCAATCTAATAAAGCAGCTTAATTTAGAACTCTTCAAAAAACTCGGTCTTTCAAATAGAACTCAATCAACATGCAAAAGAAGCCCTGTCAGGGAACTCTGTGGAAGAGCTCGATAGATGCAAGATGCAAGGACCTCCAAATATAGCAGCTTGCTAGTTTTGACAGAGACTATATATATCTCTAATATTAGAGATAAAACCCCTAATGGGGAGAAAAATATATATTTTTTATTATTTTCAATACCTGCAGCAAGTTTTTCCTGGTGCTGGGTGCACCAGTGCAAAAAAATTTTCCTTCCAAACACCTGGAAGGAACAAGAGGATGTGAGGAGGCAGGGATGGGGCTAGGAGGTTGCAGGAGGCTACATAGGCTCTCTGATGCTACAAACACTTCTCCAAAACTCCTCTATCTCAACTGCTCTCTCTTTCCACTCCTCCATAGCTTCATAGGTCCAGAATCTTGCTCTGGTACCAAATGTAAACAGGGATGGAAGCCTGAAAATTATATTAATCAGAATCAACCAATTTATAATAGCAGGACTATAATACTTATAGGTATTGTACAGTCATGTGCAGACAAAAGAAATATGTTGCACAGGTAAAACAATACTCACAACTGCTTCCAATATTACATCCAGGAAGCATAAAAATACAACCAAACAATTATATTGTTAAAATAATATAACAACATCCCGTATTGTTCAAATACAAACAAATAGATGGTTATAATTAAATATAACCATACAATTAATAAATAATAAATTTATTAATATGCAATGCATAATTAATTAGGATAATAATAATATTTTATCCTAACAGATCGGTGTTGGCTTTTCCTCGCTCCAATGAAGCCAAGTATCCGATTGGGCAAGTTCTAGTCCATTGAATCGCCACTACTATGATATTTAACTCCAAAAATGGAGTCTTCTCAGATCTTCCTGGATGGATGGTGTGAGAGGGATGATAGCATCCTCTTGTTCTTTCCCTTCCTCTATGCAAGATGGAACTCCTCTACAATACGCAGCTTCATTATTATGATTGCAACATCCATTAAAGTTTCCTTTGCATCATTATAATCTTCTCGCAAGACATTATTGGCTCTGGAGGTCTTTTTTTTTGTTTCTTGAAGACCAGATTTCTCTTGGGTAACATCTTCCTCTAGCATGAAATTTGTCAAATCAAAATCTTCAATTCGCTACTCTAGAGGACTATTTGGGAGAACAAGATCCTCTTGATATCTCTCCTTCATGGAAGTAGGCTCATGTGCTTGGAAGGTGGATGATGGAGGATAAAATGATGTGATATCCATGGGATATACTCCATCAAAGAAATACTCCAAGACACATAGATAATTTTCCTCCTTGTTGTCATACTTCATGTGCTCTACCTCCTCCATGGCATCCTCCTGATCTAAAATTTTCTCACCATGGTTCCCCTCATCTTCAAACATGAAGTTTGAAAGCTCAAACTCCTCTTCAACATTAGAGCTCAAAGGGGAGGAAGTGGGAGGAAGAATTGAAGATTCTTCTAGGGCTTGATCTATTCTTCAAGCCTCTTGATCTTTATGGTTCTCCTCCGTATGCTCCTTTTAACTGGACTTAGAGCTGATTGTTCTTGTTCCTTCATGGATGATTTCAAAACTTGATTGGATCATTATTTTATTCAAATAAAGTTCCAACATGGGCACTACATTCAAATCAAAATGATTATTGATCATCTCCTTCTTGTTCTTATTCTTATACCGCAAAGCAAACTCACCTTATAGCCACCACTAGCTCCTCAACCTTGACCTCCTATGTTGGCTTAACCATCAAGGGGATTTTTGTTATCCCAAATTTGTGAACCCAATTATTTATTTTTCTATCAGTTCTTCTCTATTTAGCTCTTCTACTTGTTGCCCTTGGCTGGTTGTCTAATTTTCATCTTCCCAACATGGATTTGGGGATGCAAGAGGAGGGGTAGGTTGGGATTCAACTAGTTTTGTTGTTGTTTGTGGTGGAGAGGGAAGTGGAAACTTCTTTTTTTTTTAGAGGAATGAATTCTTGGAAGGGAAAATGGTGAAGAACTAAGATGAGACTAAAGATTAGGAGATGGAGAAGGGAAATCAACACTTGGGACAACAAACAATGCGCTTGACTCTTGACCATGTTGAAATGATAAAGTTTGTGAAAGAGAAAATGAAGGAAAAGGAGCTAGTGACTGACTTACCCATTGACAAGGTTGTCTTATATCCAACTCATAAGCCTCAATCTCCTCATCCCATTGTGCAAGTTGGGGCAGCATTTCAACCATGAAGTTGAGCTTCTCCTGAGGGCTATAGTGTCTTGGAAAAGGGCCTCCCCATGGACAAGGTGCCCTATAACCAATCTTGAATGCCTTCACTTGTATTGTAGCCGTTCACTAAACCATGTCAGTCTCTATTTTTTGAATCTTCTCCCGAAGATTAACTTCTTCAAGTGTCAAACTACCTCTAAAATCTGTATATCCATGCTCTGTAATAGCTGTATAGTTTGAAAATGACCAAACTAATTTGAATCTAGCTCACCTAGATATCCATAGTGCTTATTTTTATTGTGAAACCTTTCTTGAGATGTGTTGAAGTAACCTAGAGATGGATCTAAATAGCAATGTTGGAAATGAAGTCATGATTTCACAACCTCATGGAATGGAAGAAAATGAAAGATGTGGAAGAAAATGAATGAAAACTGATGGAAAATGTCTATAACTTTAGAGATTGGGTTGTTGACCAGATGGAGTTGCTAGATGTGCTTTGCATGTACCTCTAAAGGATGAATTTCATCAAGAACACATCAAATTAATGAAATGAAGTGGTAAGGTGCTTCAGACCTTTCCCACTAGGCATGCCAAAACTATTAGTGTGGTCACACAGTGGCTTAAGATTTACTGTTGATAATGAGACACCTTGGAAAGATTGAAGATCTAACGTCAACGTCCGCACTGCGTGCAAAAACTATTTGTTTAGAATCATAGCATCCCGAGTGCCTATAACTAGATGAGTTGAGACTCTCGGTGTGATTGCAAACATGGAGCATATCTCAAAGTGTGGGACCTTGTGAGTTGAGAGAGCTCTCTAGATTAAGTCCGGTTCATGTATTCCTCCATTCAGTGCACACAAATAAAATGTAGAGGATCTATTCTAAACCTACTCTATCTTACCAAGGAGACAGGGTCGAGAAGATGCAAGAAAATAAACCTAAGCTAATGAGGTGATGCACCAAAGGAATGTTAGACACTCATTTTGTAAAATTAACACAGAACATGAAAATGCAATATACACCATGCATAAGTAACCAAACTGCAACAAGAGATCAGAAAGACAACAATGAACACATGAGAGGGTTGAGAATCATCCACATACATATATATTATTGCTCAAGAGTCGATACAGTACATTACAGTGGCCAAGAGGAAAAACTTGCATTACAACCCGTATGGGAGGTTTGGAAAGCTCCACAAATTCTCTTGCAAAAAGTGAAGAAGGGAGGATGCAAAACAAAATTGTCCAACCCTTTACAATGAGCCCAACTCCTTTCTTTTATAGATGTAGTGAAGAGGAAGAAGAGAAGAGGTAGGAAACTTGATTTGAAGCTCAGCTACCAAACCATCAATGCCATTGTGAATCCACCCACAATGTGCCGAGTCCACCACTCTACACCTGTTGTGGCGTGTTGAAGAAGGGAGAATGGCGGATCGAATCAAATTTGATCTGGTTGTTGGGAACAATCAAATTGCATATATTAATAACATGAAGACATTTCCATAATTTCACCCACCAAACCTCCTTGAAATTAAATTTTGAGGTTTCCATGGTTTGTAAATGACGTTGAGACCTTTCCAATGGTGTCAAATTTGTGGAGTTTCGGGCACTGGGTCGAAATATATGCCCATTTGAATGTTTGAGTCGAACTGTACAAAAATGTGAAAACCAATTAGTAGAATGGGTCTACATGGCGCAAACTCACTTTTTTCCTTTTGGCACCAAAAAATACAAAATGCAAAAAATTCCCCATAGCCTCGCAATTCAATTTTCACAAAAACATCTTCGCCCATCGGCCCACTTTCTTCATTTGAGTGAAAAGTCTTCCCTAGGCCCACATTCCCGCTTTGACTCTTTTGATGCGGGCTCAACATTTGAATTTTTCCCTCTTGGAAACAAGGCTCAAAATATCAAAAGGCTCTGATGATCCGCCTCCCCTCTTTGAATTTTCAACATGGCCACATGTCCCTTTACAGGCCCAATATTTACTTTTCTCCTATTGCAAAAAGCGCAAAAGTTCCAAAACTCCCATGAGACTCCACCGACCTAAAATTTACTTTGGCAAATTTTCCTCCGCGCCCCATAACTACAATTTTATACTTGGCGAAAATTCTTCCTTATGTCCACCATCCTGCCTTTGGCAAAAATCCTTCCAAGGCTCGCATTCCATAACTTGCAAAATATGAGGAGTTAGAAGAAATTATTTATATTTTTGGAAAGGGGTATAAATTTATCACCTGATAAAGATGCTTTTAGGAAGGCTTGAGTTCTTAGAATATCTAAAAAATTGATTGAAGCACTAAAAGAGGAAAAAATGGGTGTAATTAACCAAAAATAAGCACAAGAGCTTATTTTAGATAACAATAACATGTAAAATGTAGAAATTTATGTATGTGATATAATGTGGTGGATAAATAAAATTAGCAATAAAGATGTTTTGATAATGAAATAATGATGAGATGTAAAGTAATGTTCATAATAGCGCATGATGAGAATAAAGGGGGAAGAAGAGTGATTACCCCCAAGGTGAGAATGAGGTTCATTTAAAAATAGGGTTAAGAGGCTTATAAGGAATGGATGAAGTAACAAGGATGTGAGGGTAAGTGCCAAATTGGATACTAAAGGGAATGGAGCCTAGAATAAAAGGTGTGGTGGGAGAAAGTGTGGAAGTAAGTGGATTAGGAACCCAATGAGGTTCTCGATAATAATGTGAGGAATAAGATGATATAACCATAGGTTTAATAGATGGAGGACACGAGATGGATAATGACCTTAGGAGGTGATTGGATGACTAATTTAGATGGAGGTGAAGGAGGCAAGTGAATAGTGGTGGAAGCTTGCTTATGAGGAATAGGAGAGAGAGAGAGAGAGAGAGAGAGAGTGCTTAGAGAGAAGCAATGCAAAACCTTTATTTTGTAATTTTTGTTGGTGATCATGGAGACCATAACATTCATTATCACGGTGGCCATTGATGTGGTGGAAATTACAGAAAGGGTGGTCATGCTGGCACTGCAAGTGGTAAGGTGGATGATGTTGGGTATAAGGTAGATGGATGATCCGCTTATCAAGTAAGGTTCACAGAACATCATGGGGGTTAGCATTATATGAGAAGTGCAATGGTTCATGAATGGGAGATGAAGAATACTTAGGTGAAAAAATGAAGTATAGGGGAAGGAATATTCTTACGCAAAGGAGGATATGGGGATCTTGTAGGAGGGTCAATAGATGAAATAGGGAAGATTTAGTAGGCATAGGAGGAATAGAAGAAGTGGGAGAAGGTGTTAAGACATTATCTGCAATGCCTTCCTTTTCTAGATCAATAAATTTATACAAAAAAAGCGTTAATGATTCACATGTATCATATAATATCTTTTCCTTTAATGGAGGAATCTAGCCATGAAAAAAAAATAAATTATTTTATAAATCAATGGGGTGAAATGATAACTGATCCATGAAGGAAATGAAGTATAAAATGCAATCTACAATTGGTTCATTCTTTCCTTGATGCAAAGGAGGAAATAATTCATACGTAACTTTAGGACCATTGTTAGAAATAATTTTTCTAAGAAAAACATCCTCTCAGTATCATAATAATTATTAATGGTGTAGACACCCAAAATTGGGTCACAACCCTCTAAACCACCTTCGATTAATTAATTTACTATTATTCCCCCACCATGCCCACTTGCACACATTTTAATTAATTTAACTATCACAATTAAGTTAATTATCTAACTCACCTAACTACCCCACTTATCCACGTCACCCTTTCCAACTCACCATGACCAAGTCCCCACTTATCCTAACCAACAAGGACTCTTTCAAACACTAACTATTCATGACCTATTAATTCTCTAAATAATTCCATACTCTAATTTATGCAATTAAACAATCAAGACCAAGAATAAGCAAAAACCACACAAAATTTGGGAGAAAAACCATATTTTTGGAAAATTAGACCAATTTTCCTTTACCGAGGCCAGCTTATCCCTCGGATGGCACTAATTCCCTAAATATCGTCACTTGCCTTAGATAATAGTTTCTAACTCTTTTTATAGGTTCTTCAATTCATTCATTCACTTAATCTTTCGCATTCTAACTCTTGAGCATTCAAGTTACCAGATGACAAACCAGATCCCATCAGATCTCCACCAACATCCTGTCATCTCATCCATAACTTTGGATAGTCATAGCAGAGCATACAAGCCCTATTTCCATGACATAGGAACATTCCCGTATCTCCCACAAATTCTCAACAACAAACAATCAACTTCAAATCTACATATTACCATATAAGTAATTCATTCTTATTTTTAAGCTTTTGTTTTGATCTTAAGTATTTCATTTACTTCTTCCATCCAATCCCTCTCTATTCCAAATACCACCTTTCACCTGTTTACCACCTATTATATCAACGTGAACTATTTCACCCCTCTTGGCATCTCTACCACTCTTTCTGATCCCTAAAAATCACATCATCCTTCTTGAACCCCTTTAACTCTCTATACAATCAAAGAGAGACCCAAAACAAAATTTTGATATTTCCACCATATTGTCCCTATTGGCACCAAATAGCCAATTGACGTTAGTCATTTTACTATAACGACATCGATCGCGTAACTAATACTAGTCTCTATGACTTGTAACTTTACCTATAACAATGAGCTCATAACTTTCACCAAATAGCCAAGAATCACCCAAAACCTTGCCCAGACCTTGCCTAACACTCAATGACCTTCCCCAACTTGAACAACACCTTGCCTAATACTAGATTAGTTTGTATTTTTAGTAATTTTCTTAATATAGTGTATTGATAACGTTTTGAGACACCTAAATCAAATTGTTAACAATAGGACCTTTACTTCTCACATTTATTTTCATTAATTTGATAAAACAATGGATTGACAACCATCTAGGAAGTATCACACTTTCAAACTAGAATTTTCTAGGTAGTCCACTACCATATACTGTTTAACTCTCTCTTGTGGTCTTGTTGTGCTTTACAAGTAGTTCCTCCTAGCAAAAAGGAAGCTCTCACATTTAGTTTGGTCAACGTCTACAACGCGCATAACCTTCTCCCGACTATTCTCAGGCATTCCTCCTACACCCATTAACCTTATCTATTTTATCACATTATTTTGAGGTGAAACATTTTGACATGCCCGATAGGACCCCTTTTTGGGTTCTTTGCATTGTTAATTCTAGGGACATTTGTGTGCTTCTTTTATTTTTTGAAAAATTCACATTAAGTTTCTCTCTGTTAATATTATCTTCTTCTACTTGTCTAAAGGAAATTTGTGATTTGGTGTTTAAAAAGAATTCTTCTTACTTTCTTTTGCACTTGCATTTAGTGAAAGATCATCCTCTTGACCTATTCTCTATTTTCTACATCCAATTTCACTTTCGATTTGGGCTTAAAAATCTCTAGCATTTCATCCTTCATATGTTGCATTAGATCACCTAAATTTATTTGCAATCTATATATTGAGGTCATGACTAGTTGATGATTGGCAAGAATTAATCATAGTTCACACTTTGTGCACACACACCCCTATCCAAATCACTTGAACAATTTACTCACTTCTTAAACATCTTCCTTCCCAATAATTTTCATCAACGATTAACAATTAGATTGGCGGTGGATCCAACTGGTGTTCTGGCCAAGTCAGTCATCATATCAAAGTTAGACCTCACATACTGTGAAGTATATATTGGGAAACTTAGAAAAAATATACCTGAAACCAGCCATAGACTTGCTTATAGGGTACCTTCGTTGACCAAAAACTCTATTCTACTCATAGTCAGTTTTAAATGGCATAAGCCACATAACATTAAAATATAAAGCATAGGATTGACATGTTTTGTTAGCTTTTGACTATTAAATTGTGTTTTGAGGAGTGAGGTTATTTCTTCTTATTTTTCTTATCCTTCACGCCCCACCATCATAATGGTGTATTTTGGTTCGCTAAGACTCATCACTTCCATACTCAGTTCTGGGTTGGTGTTTTCATTTGACTTAATCACCTAAAATTCAAATTTTCATCATCTTCTTAGATTCCATAAGTAATCAGCATCGGTCTAGCGATCAGCATCTTACCTCTTCACACCGCATCGGTTGATTGTCCGACATCGGTTCCCTACTATTTTGGTTATTTCTCCCAAAATAGTATTCAATTCACATCCAAATATTTTCTGTGACCTATTTCTGTCATTTATCACATTTCTAAGTCTCTGTTACCATCAACAGAGTTCAGATCCACCCGATTTACATTCTTCATCTCTAGATTTATAAATATTCCATTTATTCACAATAATCAACATCGCTCTAGAAACTAGCATTGGTTACCCCATTCTATTATCATTTGTTACCCTACGATGTTGGTCTCTGTGTTTTTATTTTTCTCAAAACAACGACCAATTTTCATTTTCCATTTCTTTCATCTTCTTTTCTATGTTTTTCGTACACCATTTGTAGAGCTCAAACCACCTGTCCTATCACTATTCACATGGTTTTGACTCGTAAAAAAGTCAACGCCCTAGTATTTCATGTTATCCATCAACCACTACCTCCTAGTCCTTCACCACCTTCTATTTCTTCACCCATGGACCCCACTTCATCTATCTCTATATTTACAGGTGACGAGGAGTTTGCAAAACTCCTTGATCACAATCCCGCAGCCTTGTAGTATTATCTTTCTCATTCCTCCAACCACAATTTTCAAGAAAACCCTTATACGGGATGTATGTCTCCATTCCTCTATCCCTTTCTCCCATTTCTGTATTGACGACCACTAGTACAACATTGTCTAGTTCCACCTTACCACCTGTTGTTTCTCAGATCACCCCCACATCTTTGATTTCTATCACACCTACAACATATATCACACCTTCAACCTCTTCCTAGCCATAACATACAACTCTTTAGTGTAGGGATTACCACATCATCGGGCCATTATTACCTCACAACCTCCAGTTGTGTCGACCCCTTTTCAGAGTTTGGTCATGTCTATACTTGTTACTCTACCACCTATCACTACAAGGGTCTCTACATAGGTCCCACCCACCTATACCTTGTCTCAGCCACCACCTGTCACCTACACTTCCCATTCAAGGTATATGCCATCATCATATGCCACTAGTTATATCCCCTTCACAATTTTCTTACTTGAAACCTCCATATACTAGAGTTCCTTCTATGTCCTATTCATCATATCCACCTCCTTATACCACGTGAGGTGTGCCTCAATCTAATCCGACCATGGATTTGATCAAGATGATGATGGACAAGATGCAAACCCTTAGAAGCATCTATTTCTGGCTCCCAAGGCTTTGACTTATGACAAAATTTGTAATGAGCCTATTCATCCATCCATACCTATTCATTCTTATCCCCCACATTGGGAGATGTCAAAGTTTAACCGATTTAATAGAAAGGAGGAATCACAACAACATTTCCGATTGTTTAAACATGTATGTTATATGATTTCCATAATGATTCCTTACTTCTTCAAACTTTCCCAATGTCCTTGAGAGAACCTCGTCTTGGATTGATATAATGCATTACATAAGCACTCTATCTTTTCATTCAATCAATTATCCCAGATTTTCTCGATCATTTCTCCATCAACATCACTAAGAAGGTCACCATGACTGATTTGTATTCGATGTACCAATACAAAGACAAATCTATCGTAGATTTTGTCACACGTTGGTGGAGCCTTACCAATCATCTCACTTTTAACTTCCACAAACCGAGCTAATAGAGTTGTTTACTAAAGCTTGTGCTCAGACATATCTCACCAACTCTCCAAGTTCAAACCTTTGAATGTTCGATGAGGCATTCACAATGGCTCAAAGCTTGAAATCTGTGCTATCGAAGAGAAGAAATTACAATTGCGCAATAAGAGCACTCCATTTAAATCAAATGACTCTTCTTCTTCCAAACCACAAACTAATCATTCAAAACCCAAAGGATCCGCCAACGCAATGGGTCCTAAAAGTTGGTCCATATCATCCATCCAACCAACCAAAATCATCTTCTACTCTTTCTCCTATTTAGAACTTTCAATACACGCATGAAAAATGACAATATACTCCCATAGAAAAGATTCTAAATGCAAGAGCCATAACTCTTCCACCCATCAAACCACATACTGGTTTTGATCCTTTCCATTATGTGTGTGAATGGTAAAAGGATAATTATTACTACAATTATCATAGTGTCAGAGGTCATATTGATGGTAATTGTAAAACATTTAAAAATATCGTCCAAGAAATGTTGGATAATGGATATCTTGTCTTGGATAACCCCAATGCACCAGCTAACCAAAACCTCCACATATTTAAGAAGTCATTTCCAAATCACACTCCATCATCCAACCAAGATGGAAAACCTCAACCAATGATACCAATGTTCAAGAGGTGCATGCCATTTTTGATACCATACCAGCCCCTTCTACTCAATTTCCTCCCATCCCATCAGTTGAGGAAATCCTTACGTGAGTTCTTCCACCCACGGAGGATTCCACCTCATCCTCTCCTCTACCCATGAAGGATTCGACCTTATCTACCATTTTGTACTTTGAGCAACCCACTTCATCTATCCCTTCATCTATGGAGGCATCTACCTCATTTGTCTCTCTACATGTCAAGAAACCAAATCACTCACTCTTCTACCCATGGAGGAGCCCAACTTACCCTTTTCTTCACCAATCAAAGAGTCTACACCATCCACCTTTCCCCCTCCTCTTCCCATAGAAGATCCACTTTTAGCATATTTTCTTATTGCATGACAACTTACCAATAGCTTTTAAAGACCCTATCAATTTTCTATCATCTCTTCTACCCACAGAGTCTGAAACCAATCATTTCCTATCTCATAGATGTTAGATTTATTTACAAGGATTACTACCAAATAATCATCATCCCCCTCCACTTCTACGCCATTCTCCCATTTGGATGATCACTTGGAGTATGTCAACTATTCCATGCTTTGGGGATGCCTTCGACTTCCCGTATCAACTCAAATGAAAATGTTGTCCACAAACACTTCAATGATTTATCCTAAAGTGTTCAAGATAACTAAATCCATCACACCTAATCTAGTTATAGTATCCTCTTCTACATCATCCTCACCTACACCCAAACCTTTACTATTACCCAAAAAACCACTTGCACCCAAACCTCTACCTACACCCATACCTTCACCTATGCCAAACCTATCACTACATTGGGGTTGTTCCAAACCTAGTCTAGTCCATCCTCCTATGAAGATTGATTTATCCACCTCTTCCCAAACTATCACCAAGCCTATCCCCCAACCTAAGAGGAAGACCTAACCTCTTAGGCCTCATACCCCAATTTCTCCCACTTCTTCTCTTTCACCTTCGCCACTTCCATCCATCTTAGGCCCCCATCCATAAACCTTGGTCAAACAACCTCCTACCCAAGGTAAAACTAAAATGAAGCAACCCACATCCTTATCACAACCTCCCATTCCACCCAAGCCTTCTACATTACCTATGCCTACTCCACTACCCATTCCTTTACCTTCCCTTCAACCTACACTTTTTGTATTGCCTCCTACTACTATCTTTCACCGCACCTCCACTCTCACCTTGGTTGACCTATCCACTTCCATCTTCTGCATTCCTTCTACTTCATGCACTACCCCAACACCTTTACCCAAGAAGGTGCAACCCAAGCCCAAAACCACACTTCCCGACAAAAAGGTAGTTAAACCTCCTCAACCTCCAACTCCAGCTCTAGTAGGGCCTCTTCCATAAAATGCCCACACACATCCATCCAAACCAACTCCACCTCAAACAACATACCTTCCATAGAATCACCAAAACTTCCATCTAAACCTACTCTCACTTCTCATTGTGATTCCTTGGCAGGTCTTACACTAACATCCTCACTCGGCTGTTAGAAAATTTTGCCATTGCATACCACCTCTCATGCCTTATGACCCACTCAAACCTAAACCCGTCAGTTTGAAGATACCACTATTTTTGTCCTATCATTGTGTGCTAAGGCATGATGTTGAAAATTTTAAGGCCCTTAAAAATATTCTTCTTCAACTATGTTCTCTTGAAGAGATCTTTGACGAAGATGACCTTTTGGATGAAGATCCCATTCCACCTTCACCTATCACCATGTAGCCTCACCCCATATCTATTCAACGACTTCACCTCCACCTCCACAACCCTATTTTCCTCCTCCAACCTTTGAGATCAATATGGTCCATATTAGGAGATATCTCAACCCCCACTGAAATGCTAGTGCACCATACTCATTTCACAAGGCTCTTATCCCGCACTAGGTTTTTTTCCCTCTCTCTCATTATACCTTTCATGATACATCTCCCTCTTTTCCTTAGATCAATATGGTTTGAGTTGCCACTAGAGCATAGAAAGACAAAGGAAAAGAGAAGACAAGAAACCCATCCACTACACCTTTACCCAATATTCCATCTACACCTACACCCAAGGTAACCATTTGTAGGCCGAAATATCCCATTTATGATGGTTTCACACATCGTACCATGATCAAACAAATTCACCAATCCCCCTCAAAATGTATTTATACGACCTCATCCAGATGTTTGTCTCATTGTCAGCCCTCATCGAGGTGTTGTAATATATTGAAGTTCCACCAAACGATCCCACACCCATTACTACCATCATTATCCCATATTATGTGGCTACCCTTACTACTCGCCTCCCATCTTCTACTCCCGTTACCTTTCATCAAGTATCTTTTCTTAGTTTCTCTATGATGAAGATATTTTACCTCTCTAATCGATGATCCTTGACCCCACCTATTCATTTAGGAATTCATTGATAACACGTGTTTCAAATGTTATGTTTTATAAATATGCCAAGATTATCAATATCATTTCTTCCCATGTGTACAAGAAAATTCTAATCCCTACCAATTGTATGCATAATAACCCAGTTATATTGCATTCATTTAATGATGTCATGACTTCCACCCTCAACACCATCATTCTCCACATTCATGTGGGCTCCCGTATAATTCCCGAATTATTCTATGTCCTAGAGGGGAAATTCCAATACAACATACTACTTGGCTGACCTTAGATTCATGCCATGGGTTGTGTACCTTCAACCTTACACCATTATTTAAAATTTGAGCATGAAGGGCACAACTACACCATTCCGACAGATCCTTCACCATTACAACCTACAATATGCTTTATCGACTTAATGGTGTCTTATACCGCTTAAGGCATCTACCACCACAAATGATTCTTCTTCATATTCTATCCCATATACCACTACTATCAATTCTTCTTCCACCACCTACCTCACCCACTACTACTACCTCTACACCTTCCATAACCAACTCCTTTATTCCCAATACTACCACAACTTTTGAATAGCCCATCAACCAACCCATTTACATCAAAAACACATGACACTTCCCTTCTCAGGATTCTGGTGATTCTTCCATTCCCGCTAACCAAATACCAACTTCTAATCCTTTGGTAGGTTTTTTCAACGCCTTACCTTAGGGAGTATCACCTCTACAACATCAACACCTTTCTTACTCCTCAAGAGTACAAAAGCCTCCATCAACACCCACATTACAACCATCATGTAGGAGAGGTCTTTCCATATGGTCCGCCCCACCTTCGCACTAACTTGACATATGGGGTACTTGATGCTTCTTCATATACTCCTGAACCACCTACTAAAACCTCGTCCATTCTCATTTAATTTTCAATACCTCACCAATCACCACTTTTCTCACACTTTCCTTCATTGATGTGCTTAGAAAGGCTTTTGGCTTTGGTCTTTACGAATAGGGTCATCACACAGTCATACCTTGCACCACTCAGAAACACAAAGACCATAGTGGTCTTGGATTTTCTAAGGAACCTTCTTCTAAGAAATCTTGTATCGACCTCATAGAGGAAAGTAAAAATTCTCCACGTCACTCACCTACTATGCCACCTTCACCCACAAAGTCCATGGATCCATAATCCATCCCTCCTATTTATTTTTTCATAAACACCATTCCCCTCTTACCTATCAACATGATGGTGATGGTCCTTCTTCCTTCTCCTTCATGATCGATGATGACACACCTTCTTCATTCAATGTCTGATTCGATTCTCAATATCTAGGTGTTCTTACATTCAATGGATGTTACCTTCGAGACACAAATCATATTGAATGAATCAAACATAAAGATCAACATTTACATGAGGATGAACCTCAAATTTTAAAGATAGGCTAGTCTTTATATCCCACGAAATAATAATTCTTCACCTTCTCCTTCGAGATCATAACAACATTTTTCTTTTTTCTTATGTCGATATGCCCTGGAAGTATCATGGTCCAAAAAATCGTAACTATTCCTTATGCTAAACCTCGTGAAAAGGAAGTTGCAAAAAAATCCTCGCATTTCCTTCTTGTGAAAGAATAAATCTAGTGCCTCTTTTCTATATGTTTTATTCTACCCATTGACTATTCCTAGTGGATTTAAACATCATTCTTGTCACCAAAGTGACAGGGGGACTCCACATCTACATATTTCTATAACCTTAACCTTTCTTTCCCTAAAGATGATTTTCCTCTACCTAGTATCGATCATCTTTTTGATCTTACAGCCAGCCATGAGATGTTATCTCTCATGGATGGGTTCTCAAGTTATAATCAAATATTACTCACTCCTCGAAGACCTACACAAAACTACCTTCATCACCCCTAGGGGACATTCTATTATCAAGTAATTCCTTTGGCATTAAAATGTTGGTGCCACATATCAATGTGTTATGACCTATATCTTCCATGACATCATGCATCACATATTAGAATATTATGTCGATGACCTTCTCACAAGTCCAAAATTCATGCCGAACACCTCCTAGTTCTCAAAATCATCTTTGATTATCTCATCAAATATTACTACGTTCACCTTCAATTAAAGAAATGTTTTTTTATCATTCTCTCTAGAAAACGCCTTGGTTTCATCATCTCTTTACGTGGTATCAAATTCAATCCTACTAAAATCAAGGCTATTCTTGAGATGCCTCCACCTACTAACCTTCGACAACTTTGTAGTTTACAAGGCAAGTTACAATCTATTCGACACTTTATTTCCCAAATTTCTGACCGATGTCACCCTTTTCATCATCTTATTAAAAAGGATATTTCCTTCAATTGGGATGACGAGTGCCACAAATATTTTGAATCCTTTAAGGATTACTTCCATCAACCACCTATTCTTGTCTCACATAAGGATGACCAACCTTTCTACGTGTCTAAATTTTTGCTATTGATCATTCCTTAGGTACCATGTCATGTATCATGACATACAACATAGGGAGAAAGTGGTTTATTATATAATCCATACTCTTTTAGACTATGATACTAGATATACCACGCAAAAAAATTTACTTAGCCCTAGTCTTCATCGCTACCAAACTTTTCCATTACCTACTCAACCACAAAACCTCATCATCATACAACACTCACCCTTTGCATTACATGTATCCTAAACCTTACCAATACCAATGTGCCACACATTGGCTAATGCTCCTTATAGAAGCGTTGACCTCGAATTCATCCTTCAAAAAATTCCTTTAAAGGAAAAACCATTTCTAATCATCTTTTAGATGCACCTCTTTCGGAACTCAATCTTCTAACTTCAATTTTCCTAACGAATCCATTGTTACCCTCTCTTTCGAAGACACCTTATATTAGATTACCCTATTCTTCGATGGTTCTAAATGTCAACATGGGGGTGGCATAGGGGTTATCCTCATTCCTCTTGATGGTGAACCTATGCCTTTATCTTTCAAACTTGAATTTGATTGTACCAATAACATGGTTGAATACGAAGCACTCGTGTTAGGTCTCCAAACTACCATTTCCCTAGATGTTAAGACCATTAATATATTTGGTGATTCTCAACTGGTCGTCAACCAAGTCAATGGTTTATACTAGTGTCGTAATGAAATACTTCAAAAGTATAAGCATCATGTTGACATGCTTTTGAATACCTTTGATAATTATGACATTCAAACTATTTTGTGATCCACTAACAAATTTATGGATACCATGGCTTTCCTCACCTCACAAATACTTGCCTCACCTTCAAACTCTAAAATCTTTGTCATAGTACAATGATTATAGTCACCTTCTTATCTCATCTCGTGACATAAATTTTGTGGGAAGAATCAAAACTGACCCACACGACATTTGGTATAAGCAGTATGTTGATTACCTTTCCCAATCAATTCTACCTCTAGATCTCACTTGCAATGGTAAGTGAGCTTCCTCCAAAAGGTCTCTCATTATGTCATCATGGGGGTCTTCTCTACAAACATGGCTTTGATGATATCCTCTTACGATGCCTCACTAGTTCTGAAATTCCATACACCATTAAAGAAATCCATGATGGGATTTTTGGTGGACATTTCAGTGGTCACGTTATTTCAAAATGTATTCTTTGACTCGGCTATTACTGGCCAAACCTTAACCAAGATTGTTACAACTATTTCAAATATTGTGTGTAGTGTCGAGTAGTAAGCTAACCTTCAACACACCTCAACTCATGCCTTACAATTTTATAGGGACTTTTGGCCTTTCTCTCAATGGGGTTTAGATATCTTCGGTGAGATCAAATCTCATTCTTCTCAACAAAACCAATGGATCATCACAACAACCAAATACTACACTAAATAGGTTGAATTTATCCCTCACATTTCCACAAAAGCCGATAAAATATGTGAATTCATCAACCATCACATCATTTTTCACTTTGGTGTTCCTCATCAACCCATCACTAAAAATTGTAAACATTAATAAACAAGACTCTATGAAAACTCTATGATATCTTTGGTATTCAAATCAGTTTTTCTTCACCTTATTATCCTCAAAAAAATGGTCAAGATGAATCAAATAAAAAACCCTCAACAAAATTCTTATGAAATTCGTTGATGATACTGGTAAGGATTGGCATATGCACATTCCTTTCCCCTTATGGGCTTATCACACTTGCATTCACAACTTAACTTCCGCCACACCTTTCTCTTTGGTATACGGTATAAAGTTCATCTTTTTCTCAAAGTCCAAATTCCATCCCTTCGTATCTCACTTAAGGGTATGTTTAATGATGAAAAATTTCACAAAGATTGTTTGGCACAACTTGAGATTCTAGATGAACATCGCTTTAAATTCTCTCGACCACCTTCAAATCTACCAAAAATTTATCAAAAATGCCTACAAAAATGTGTTCATGAATGATCCTTCAAGGTCGATGAACTTGTCTAAAGGAAAATCAACATGTAACCAAAGAAGAGAAAAAAAATGGGACAATTTTTCTCCTAATTGGCTTGAACCCTATATTGTCACCCATACCTATGGATCAGGTGCTTATCATTTATGTTCTCTTGAAGGTAAAACCAAACCCGAGCCCCTTAATTCCTTGCATCTTTGACTGTTCCATTGTTGAATAAAGTACAAAATCACTTTATGTCACTTACATGCTTGTCCCTTGAGTGAATCTCTCCTTTCATCTACCTATTTCAAGGATTGATGACTCAAATAGAATTGTGTGATTATCTGTCACCTTCTAGCCTTATCTTCAATATGAGTATCACGACTCTACTCATGGCATGATTCTCATGGATACTTTTCATCCTTTTTAGGATGGAATCCCATGGTCATTCGTCACTTGAAACCCTCTCTTGTATAGCTAACCTCTCTCATGCTATGGTTTTTCCTTCATACAAGAGGCTTCTACTCCTTCATAGTCTTTTCCATGACCTAAATCTCAAAAAATAAAAAATGCAAAAATATAAATGGGATAACCAAAAACTCTACTCCTTGCATCAAAATTATCACAAATAGATGAATCCTCAAAAGAAAATCTTCCTCTATTTCCTCGCTACTATAAATACATTTCTCCTTCAATGGATAACTATAAAAAGTTATCTTATTGTATAAATTTTATCAAAAAGATGACTTTTTTCTGAAAAATAAAACTAAAATTATCCTAAAGATTCCCGCATCGACCAACTTCACGAACACCTCAAGGATATATTATATTTATCCACATATAATTCCCGCATTGATCAGTCTATGAAAGAAAAAAAGAAAATAAAAATAAAAAGAATTAAAATAAAAAACTTATGGTCATGGACTTTCCTATTATGTTTTTGAGGATCTTGTGGAAGGTGCATGTTGTCCCATAATAATTTTATGCTAAACACAATCCTACACATTACCTCTTTTTTATTCTCTTCTACTTTATTTAAGGGATGATACATGTACTTTACCCATAGTTCTCATGCCTCTTCTTTCACCTATAGACCTATTGTATCATGCAATGTATCTAGGGACTTATGCTCAATAAGTCTAGGGGTAGAAATTTATGGTCTTTTCCAACTTGGGGATTTATGTTTCTTTTCGCTTCATCTCTTCCTCCTTTTGTTTGTTCTAACTAGACCCGATCATTAACACCTAATCTCCTATATACCTTCATCTATACTTACACCTCACTTAAGTTTCCTATTACCTTTCAACATTTGACCTTGCCTATTATTAACCATGCCTTACCCAACTAACCCACCTTACCCATCCGACCTACCTACCCAACCCAATTATTCACCTTACCTAACCCAATAACATTTTTCTTTGGTTATGGGAGAACTACATCAGCCTAAGGCCACTTTTGCAAGGGCTATGTAGACCACATCAATCATTGGGCATGGGGCCTTTTGAGCATATGTTGGCCACTCTTTTACCCCATCATCTTTTCCCCCATCAAACAAAAACTTAGTTAGTTTCCATAAAAATAATAATTTGGAAGTTAACTTAAACCAAAAATATACATCACCTATGTACATCATCATTTACTTTCCATACAACCAATAACTTGAAATTAAAAAAATAAAATTAAACTCAACCATACCTATCCTCTAGTTTCCATAATATCAATACATTGGAAATTTAAATAATTCACCATAACATCATTTCATTTCACAAATAACATCAACCAAATCATGCCTAAATCATTTAATTTCCATAAAAACAATAACTTGGAAATTTTCAACTCAACCATGCCTAAACCATCTATTTTTCATGACGCCAATACAATGACAATCCATACTAACTCCACCATGCCTACATCTGACTCAACCATGCCTAAACATCTAGTTTCCATAACATCACAACAATGGAAATTGACTCATTCAACCATAAAAACATGACTCAACCATGCCTACGTCTACTTTCCATAACATCAATATAATGGAAATGAAACTAACCATACATCATTATAAAGCCATGCCTCACACTTGACCACACTATCATTTGGGGTATGTTTTTTCCTCTACCTCGGCCTTGCCTATGGCCTTACCTATTTACCCAACCTACCCACGATGTTTTGAACTCAAATTTTCCTTCTCGCTATACCTTACGACGATGCTACTCATATTGTTTATCCTACCAACCATGCCTTACGTAATGCCGTGATGTTTATCTTGACCAGCCAAAACCTATTGGTGCTATGGAACCCACCTAATGCCCATTCCTACACCTATCCTAGTTGTGTTTCAGGATCGTATCATGTACCTTGGATACCTAGATCACATCAACCTTGTTTGGATAAAATATTGACCTTTGATGATGTAGAGTTTTTGAGCTCTTCAACCTAGTGCCTTGTCATTTGCCGCATTCTATGTGTGTGTGTGTGTGTGTGTGTGTTGTAAATGCCCTTTCCTTTCCTATTACCTGCACCCAAAATAACCATTTTTGCACCCAAACCTTACCTTATTTTTCTTCTTCACCTACCATTTTATCAAACTCATCACCGATTCCACCGATCCTTCATCAGATCTAAGTTTGAGGGGGATCACATCAACCCATACCTGGGGCAACCACTCTTGTTTTTGTTAGCGTCCTTATCAATACAAGCTATGTGACAAAAAGGGGAAAATGTAGACACCCAAAATTGGGTCACAACCCTCTAAATCACCTTTGATTAATTAATTTAATATTATTCCCCCACCATGCCCACTTGCACACATTTTAATTAATTTAATTATCATAATTAAGTTAATTATCTAACTCACCTAGCCACCTCACTTATCCACCTCATCCTTTCCACCTCACCCTAGACCCATTCTAAACCTATTAATTACCCTAGACCAAGTCCCCACTTATCCTAACCAACTAGGACTCTTTCCAACCCTAACTATTCATGACCTATTAATCCTCTAACTAATTCCACACTCTAATTTACACCATTCAACACTCCTAGACCTAGAATAAGCCAAAGACCATGCCAAATTTGGGAGAAAACCCTATTTTTGGAAAATTAGACCAATTCTCCTTAAACAACGCTCGGTTATCCCTCGGCCGGTGCCGGTTCTCTAACCACAAATGGTTACCTTAAATAAGAGTTTCTAAATCTTTGCATGGGTTATCTAATTCATTGACTCCATCCGAGCTTTGAATTCTAACTCTCAAGCATTCAAGCTACCAAATGACGAACCGTGAGCCCATCGGATCTCCACTTAACATATAGTCATCTCATCCATAGCTTCAGATCATCACAGTAGAGCACATAGGCTCCATTGTCATGGCACTTTGGACACATTCTCATATCTCCCATGAACACTTATCAACAAACAACCACCTTCATATCTACAGATTACTAGATAAGTAATTCATTCTTATTTGTTAAGTTTTTTTTATCTTAAGTATTTCATTTACTTCTTTTGTCTTGATCCCTCTCTGTCTCGAATACCACCTTTGACCTGTTTACCACCTATTCTATCAACCTAAACCATTTCACCCATCCTAAGCATCTCTACCACTTTTGTTGAGCCCTAACAAAAATCACATCATCCTTCCTGAACCCTTTAACTTTTTGTGCAATCACAAAGAGACTTGAAACACTCATTTTTGATATTTCCACCATATTACCCCTACCAAAGACCAGGTTACCCAACTATGTCGGTCATTTTCCAATACCGTGTCCGCATTTTTATTATCGACATCGGTCACCTAACTGATACCAGTCTCTATGACTGGTAACTTTACCTGTAACAAGGAACTCATAACTATCACCAAACAACCCAAAATCACCCAAAACCTTGTTAAGACCTTTCTTAGCACCTCAATGACCTTCCCCAACCTAAACCACACCTTACCTAATACTAGATTAGTTTTTATTTTTAGTACTTTTCTTAATCTAGTGTATTGATAACATTTTGAGACACCTAAATCAAAGTGTTAGCAATAGGACCTTTACTTCTCACATTTATTTTCATTAATTTGATAAAACAATGGATTGACAGCCATCTAGGAAGTATCACACTTCCCGGAACTAGCATTTTCTAGGTAGTCCACTACCATATACTATTTAACTCTTTCTTGTATTTTTTTGTGATTCAAAGGTAGTTCCTCCTAGCCAAAAGGAAGCTCTCACATTTAGTCTGATCAATGTCTACAATGCGCGCAACCTTCTCCTAACTATTCACAAGTATTCCTCCTACACCCATTACCTTTATCTATTTTATAAAATTACTTTGAGGTGAAACATTTTGGCATGGCATGGTTGGAGAATGGAGATATATATATACATGGGATAACCAAAAATTCAACTCCTTGAGTCAAAATTATCACAAATATATGAATCCCTTAGAAGGACATATGCTTCTCTTTCTTGTTAATATATATAGAATGCACCATCGAAGGAAAATTGCAAAAATTAGATATATTACACAAAGCCTATTTAAGGAAAATAATAAGGTTATGCTAAACACAATCCTCCACCTTACCTCTTTTTATTCTCTTCTTCCTATTCAAGGGATGACATGTGTACTTTACACATAGTGATCATGCCACTTATTTCACCTATAGACCTATCACATCATGCAATGTATCTAGGGACTTATGCTCAATAAGTCTAAGGGTACAACATTTATGGTCTTTGCCAACTTGGGGCATTCTGCTTCTTTTTAATTCATCTCTCTCCATACCTTGTTTTTTTTCTATTCGGACTCGATCATCGACACCTAATTATATATATACCTTCATCTATACCTACGCCTCACTTACCTTGACTATTACCTATTCAACATTTGACCTTGCCTATTGTTAAACATGCCTTACCCAATTGATTTACCTTACCCAATCGACCTTGACCTATTCACTTACCTAACCCAATCACTTTTCTTCCCTGGTTTATGGGAGAACTACATCAACCTGGGCCCTTTCACAAGGGCTATGGGCAGTAACTTAGCCCTTGAGGTTACACTTGGACATTCTTTTACCACATCATATTTTCCCCTATCAAAAGAATAAATTAGTTATTTTCCATAAAAACAATAATTTGGAAGTTAACTTAAACCAAAATATACATCACCTATGTACATCATCATTTACTTTCCATACAACCAATAACTTGGAAATTAAATCAAAACAAAATTAAACTCAACCATACCTATCCTCTAGTTTCCATAATATCAATACATTGGAAATTTAAATAATTCACCATAACATCATTTCATTTCACAAATAACATCAACCAAATCATGCCTAAATCATTTAATTTCCATAAAAACAATAACTTGGAAATTTTCAACTCAACCATGCCTAAACCATCTATTTTTCATGATGCCAATACAATGAAAATCCATACTGACTCCACCATGCCTACATCTAACTCCACCATGCCTACATATGACTCAATCATGCCTAAACATCTAGTTTCCATAACATCACAATAGTGGAAATTAAATCATTCAACCATATAAAATGTTGACTCAACCATGCCTACGTCTACTTTCCATAACATCAATATAATGGAAATGAAACTAACCATATGTCATTATAAATCCATGCCTCATACACCTGACCACATTATCATTTGAGGCATGTTTTTCCTCTACCTCACCTTTCCTACAACCTTTCCTATTTAGCCAACTTGACCACACCTATTTGACACTGAGATTTTCCTTGTCACTATACCTTGTGACAATGCTACTCGTATTGTTTAGCCTACCAACCTTTCATTGACTAATGTCATGATATTTATTTTAACCTCCCCTCCCAAACCTATTGGTGCTATGAAACCCGCATATAATGCATGTTCCTACACCTAGCCTAGTTTTGTTTCATGATCGTATCCTATACTTTAGATACTTTGATCACATCAACCTTGTTTGGATAAAATATCGACCTTTGATGATGTAGATTTAGTGATCTCTTCAACCTAGTTCCTTTTCATATTATATACATGCGCGTGTGTTTGAATGCCCTCCCCTATTAGCTAAACCTTACATCATTTTTCTTCATCACCTACCATGTTATCCGACTCGTCACCATTCTTCCTTCTCCTTCATCAAATCTAATTTTGAGGGGGATCACATCAACCCATACATGGGAAACCACTATTTTTGTTAGGCGTTGCTTATCAATACAAGCTACGTGACAAAAGGGGGAAAATTAGACACCCAAAATTGGGTCGTAACCCTCTAAACCACCTTCGATTAATTAATTTAATATTATTCCCCCACCATGCCCACTTGCACACATTTTAATTAATTTAATTATCACAATTAAGTTAATTATCTAACTCACCTAGCCACCTCACTTATCCACCTCACCCTTTCCACCTCACCCTAGACCCATTCTAAACCTATTAATTGCCTTAGACCAAGTCCCCACTTATCCTAACCAACTAAGTACTCTTTCCAACCCTAACTATTCATGACCTATTAATCCTCTAACTAATTCCACACTCTAATTTATGCCATTCAACACTCTAGACCTAGACTAAGCCAAAGACCACGCCAAATTTGGGAGAAAAACCCTATTTTTGGTAAAATTAGACCAATTCTCCTTAACCGATGTTGGTTATCCCTCGTTCGGTGCTAGTTCCCTAACCACTATCAGTTACCTTAAATAAGAGTTTCTAACTCTTTGCATGGGTTATTCAATTCATTCATTCACTTAATCTTTGGCATTATAACTCTTGAGCATTCAAGCTACCAGATGACAAACCAGAGCCCATCAGATCTTCACCAACATCCAGTCATCTCATCCACAACTTTGGATCATCACAAAAGAGAACACATGATCTTTTTCCATGGTACTAGAAACATTTCTCGTATCTTCCGCGAATGCTCATCAACTAACCACCACTTCAGGATCGACAAATTACTAGATAATTAATTCATTCTTATTGTTAATTTTGTTTTGATCTTAAGTCTTTTAATTACTTCTTCCATTTGACCCCATTTTTCCCTAATACCACCTTTCACTTGTTTACCACCTATTCCATAAACCTGAACCATTTCACCCATCCTAGCACCTCTACCACTCTCACATCATCCTTCCCGAACCTTAACAAAATAACCTCACATCATCCTTCCCGAACCCTATAATTCTCTAGGATGAGGGGAGATCACATCACGAGGCCCAAAACACCCATTTTGATATTTCCACCATATTTCCCCTATCGGCACTTATTACCCCAACCGACATCGGTCATTTTCCTATATCGACATCGGTCACCTAACTGATACTTGGTCTCTGTGAATGGTAACTTTATCTATAACAATGAGCTCATAACTTTCACCAAACATCCCAAAATCACCCAAAACCTTTCCCAGACCTTGCCTAACACCTCAGTGACCTTCCCAACTAGAACCACACCTTTCCTAATACTAGATTAGTTTATATTTTAAGTACTTTTCTTAATCTAGTGTATTGATAATGTTTTGAGACACCTAAATCAAAGTGTTAACAATAGGACCTTTACTTCTCACATTTATTTTCATTAATTTGATAAAATAGTGGATTGACAACCATCTAGGAAGTATCACACTTCCCGGAACTAGAATTTTCTAGGCATTCCACTACCATATATTTTTTAACTCTCTTGTGGTCTTTTTGTGCTTTATAGGTAGTTCCTCCTAGCCAAAAGGAAGCTCTCACATTCGGCCTCCGATCAATGTATTTAACATGCATGCAACCTTATCCCGACTATTCATAGGTATTCCTCCTATGCCCATTACCCTTATATGTTTTATTGCATTACTTTGAGATGAAACAAATGGATCCATAAGGAAAATGAGTATACCATTAGAGTGCATGATAATCAAGGCTATGATGAAATGATTTGAACAACAAGTGATCATTGGAATAAGAAGACATGGATAAAAATAATTTTTGAGATGTTAATAAGGATTTATAGTGCCATCGAAACAAGAGAAGTTGGGCATGATGAAGTCCATTGGGAAAGTGGAATTGTGAATATTTTGAGGAATATGATTTCCATGAAGAGAATGATTGTCAATGGAGCAATAATAGACTTTACTTTAGAGGGTGAGTGTATGAACTTGAGATTGTAAAGTACCAACCACATGCATGAGGGATAGAATATCATGTGAAGGAATGGTTAGTGAAGTGAGAGGAATATTTAGGGGTTGGATCTTTCCATTGTGAGTGATCATTGGAATGTGAGAAGGAGGGGTTAATGTGGAAAGATGAGAAGGAGATGGAGGAGGAGAAGAGGCACACGAAGGCTCTATAGGGAATGCTAGATGGAGGCTTAGAAAATACAATAAGAGGTTTACTAGTAGAAGTATTAGAATCATCATGAGGAACAACTTCAAAAATAGAAGAAAGAGAATTAGTAAATTCACATTCAATAGTCTTAAGAGATGTGACATCATAACTAACTTTTTATGATCGAAGGATAATCAAAATCACTATCAGTCATATTTTCACAAGCAAGTATATCATCAAGACTATCATGAACATATAAAGAAGTGGTAGGAGTACTAATATCAAATTTATCATTACAATCATTGGAAACATTTTCAAGTAGAAAGAGTAGGAGATATAGCTTTACATTCATCTTGACTACTAATAGAAGTGGCATCATGCACATTTACATTTTCAACATTAGAAGTAGAATTATTGGTATCCATATTGTCACAAGCAAGAACATGATCAAGAAAAAAGAATCTACAATAATATTATCATGTGTTATAAGAGGAGGAGAAGAAGGTGCAATAAGCATGGGTGACTATGGAAGATAAGGGAGAACATGCAAAAATATTTTCTCAAGGAGGCTATGCAAATGTTAGGGGTGTCAAGGCCAATAGGAAGGGTGTTTTGGAAAGCAAGAAGTTTTTGGAGGACCGAGGAATCACATTGAGGATTGCAATAGAGGTCATGAAATTCGTATTCTGCAAAGCTATCATCAAATACAGGTTACAAGCATGTATCAACCATATTATGCTTGGGAGATGAGGACCTCTTTTTAGCCATGAGGGTTTTTGGGATCCTAGGGAAAGAAGTTCAAAGAAGAGTGGGTTCACCAAATGTTTTAAAAAAATTGGTTAAATCTAATTGTTGAGTAACTAATATGGTAAAATACAATAAATATAAAAATTCTAAACACTCAAGAAATGCAAAACTATGAGTAAATGGGAGACAAAATGACTTAGTTGATTCTTGTGTGATCTGGAACTGATCTAGCAGTGTAAAGTGTTCGAAAAATGTAAAAATGTCACAAATTCTCCTAGTAAATTCTTGAACCCGAGAATGATGCAAGACAGGGGTTACTCGGTACATGATAGAGGCACATGGGTGCTGGTTATCGTCCTGGATGCTAAATGATCGTGTGTAAAGGCTTGGGATCTACTTTATTTTCTATCATTAGGGTTTGGTCACTAATTCCTTTCATTCTCCCGATATTCACTTTTTTGGTCACTAAGGATACCTATAACCTGCAAAACAAGCCCTACGTTCTCAGCACAAGCTCACAAACACATCAAATCAGAATGAAATATGCATGTGAAGTCGGATTAACCACCGGTGGTCATCCAATGAGTGAACTTATGACGGATCACCGCCCTACATTCCAAACTCCATGTAATTCTTTGTGCTTATGTGTGAAATAATGTCCTTAGGTTGCCCTTGTGCAAATGATGCCAAGATAGTGGGCTATAGCTAGATAAGATACAAATGTGTGATATGGAATTCAACACTTCCCCTTCCTATGTAGTGTATGCAACCCAAAAATGTAGTCCCTTTGATGGTAGTGATAGTATGTAGATGTGATTGCCCCTTAGAATTGTCACTGAATAATAGTGTGTATGCTATATATATACATACATACATATATATATATATATATATATATATATATATATATATATATATATATATATATATGAATCTCTTATTTGAACTTCGACACTAGATACATAAGAGGCTAACAATGAACATTAGATAAGGATTAGAAAACTAAAAAGGCCAACCACAAATGTCAAAATGTGTAAAAATAACAAAGAGGACATAATCACCTAGAATGAACACAAGTGCCTTGGCACTAGTATCCAAATTGGGTGCGCTAGTGTCCTGGGATAAACAACAACGTATTTATAAATACCAATGCATAGAGATGGATCCTATGACCTAACTTAACTGGGTACATAAATGACAAATGTGAGAGAAAAAGACAATAGAAACAATCAAAGAAAGTAGATGGACAAAATGATTGTGTCACCAAAGGTGAATACTAGTCTTAGTTAAGATCCATGCATATAACAACATACTTGATGACATCGTAAAATAGTAGTATGTTCGTGATTTTACATCTACAAGGGTCTACACTAATTAATTGTGAAAGTGCTAGTGTATTTATGTGATTATTTCTTATTGGTCCAAATTAGGTTCTTCATAACACATGTTTATTTTCTAGACATTAGAGGTTTCCCATGTATTAGATATGAATTTCAACACTTTAAATGTTTTTAACTATAACTATATCTTACTTTTGTTGACTCTATTTTATGAACTTTGTTTTTCCTTGTCTACTTCCATTTCTCATGTTTCTCAACTCACTTTGATCAAATTAGAACCTTTCTTTCTATCTATCCTAGACACTTCAATATATCAACACTCAATTTAAACTCCCCATAACTTATAAAAGGACATTATTTTCCCAATAGTTACGACTCTTGTTTGTCTCAAAATTTCAAAAACACACTTTCTCATTGTTTCTTTACTTTTTTTTTTATAAATTGTTTGGAACTAGTGATTTGCATTGTAGGCTCTTTTGACCCTAGAATTCATCTATTTTAGTTTTGTAGCCCTTTTTATTGGATTTTTCTACCCCTTAATTATGTCATCTTATGTATTAATAAGGTCCTACTTTGAATTCAAAAAGTCTACAAATGTATAGATTCATAAGTACATTTAGTGACAAATAACGATAACAAGTGAACTATATTGAAGTTTGGAAAAAGAGTTTATTTATTTTTTATGATTTTTTCATGCATAAAGAGGTTTGATTGTGAAAGGCTTGTGAATAGAAAAATATTTTTAAAATTGTTCTCTAAGGTGTACTTGTCAATTTAAGGTTTTCAAAGAGGAGAGTTTCAAATTGACTTGCATTGATTCAATGAAAATTAAGGTTTTGAAGATGAAGGATTGAGGATCACAATCCTAGAAATAGAGGGTAACTAAGGCCTATGCAAACTAGGCAACTCACTAGGGCACTAACATTTAGGAGGCCCTAAGTTATTTTATTTAACTATGGTTTATATGAAGAGTAGATCAATTTATTAGCTCAATATATGCTTTGGTAGGAGTTATTATCGAACCTTACATATAAATTCAGTTCACTTCATTCAAAAATAAAATAAAATTATGTAATTGTATTAATAATATGATATTTAGTAGGCCTCAAATATTTATGCAAGTGCTTTTGTTGCAAGATTATTAAATTTAATTCATACTCATATATTTTTCATACTTTGTATTGTTTTGAAGTCTTGGAAGTTTTTTGGAGGAGAGATCAAGAAAGGTGAATATGTAAAGAATGTGGGAAAAATAAGTTAGGAAATATATGAGAAAAGGAGGATTATGATAGACTATATGAAAGAGTATTAAGGCCGTAGTAGCTACCAAAAAAATAAAAATACTATGAAATTTTCTCGAATGAGAAAATCATTCAAAATAATATGATATTTGATCAAGGTTAATTATTTTTTCTACTAAAGATTTTATTTATTTATAGAAGACATTAGCTCTAATATTACCTAAGGCGCTCATAACCCTTAATTCACCCCTGCCTAGCAATGTTTTTTAACTAGACACCGTGCCATTTCTATAAAATCTTTACGAAACATATCTGCCAATTTGTATAAGTTCTCGTAGTATGTTAGCCAAGAGAACTATGTAGTTGTAGATTTGTAGGGTTAATTGTCCTTAATAATTATACATGTTTCATATCCACAACTGACTGTTCAAATTGACAAGACATCTAGAATTTTGGTCCTCTAACGTCTAAAATGACGTTAACGACCACGTTCGTCTCAACACCTTGCAAATTGCAAGCGTAAGTTCTAGTGAAAAAGCCTGGCGATGTATTTGAAGTCCAACTTATGTTTGCCGCAGGCGTTTCAAATTGTGCATTAAACAAGAAAAGAGGGTACAACACGTGAATTGTAGAAGAGAAAACGAAGAAATAAAGAATGAAATCGAACGTCAGTTTCGGTGCATGATACGGACGCGTTCCGTCTCCATTACGCCCAATAACTTGAGCGGCGGTTTTGATCTTGGCGGTAATTACTTGGGTGAAGCTTTTCCTCGTGGTGGTAATAAATTGAGCTGACGTTTTTTACGAAGTGTTCCTTATTTAAAATAAAATCGTACTCGGTTATGTTAAATGAAGCATGGACAGTTTCAATCAATATTTTTGCTCAAAATTTGTCGACCACAAACACGCAGACAGATTGTGCGTGCTGCTTATATTTACTCTGTTTCTTTGACGAGATCATAAGCAAGAAATACTTGCGTAGAAAATTTATTGAAAAAGAAGTCGCCAATAATTCTGGTTCACTATTCCTTTCAAATCGTTTGAGATGGTTCAGTTCGTGACTTTCGTGAGAGATCCCCACGTCCCATTTGCTATCCAATCATTTTCAACTTGATCACACGACGTACATTTACATGTGAATGCCCATCATCTAATGAATCTGGTAAATTGTTACAGACATTCAGCTTATAAATACTACACGAACTAAGATCTTTTGCAGCACATTAATAATTCTGAATTTAAAATGGAGAGACATTGTGTATCTGTTACGAACATTGTTCTAGTTTTTAATCTTCTCACCACTGCACTTGTAGAAGCGCAAAACAAACCGCTTGTATCAGCCATCTATGTATTCGGAGACTCGACCATAGATCCTGGTAATAACAATGGGCTTGATACAATTGCTAAAGCCAACTTTCCTCCCTATGGAAGAGATTTCCCCAACGGTCGACCTACCGGCAGATTTACAAATGGAAGATTAGTAACAGACATACTATGTAATATTTCTTACACTACAACACCTTTTATTCTGTTTTATTTAACATGTTTGATCTGGCTAATTTTATAATGTTTTCACCATGATATCATATAGCTGAATTAGCGGGTCTTCCAGAATTGCTGCCTGCGTATTTAGACCCTGAATTTCGAGGAGAAAAATTGCTGACAGGTGCAAGTTTCGCCTAGTCTGCTTCGGGATATGCCGACACTACCGCTCATACTTTGGTCAGTGGAGCAAGTACAGTTTTTATTATGTATTTTTTCATGATGTTCAGTTGGTGGGGCTGAGAACAATGAAAGACCAAAGATTTTTCTCTTTTGTATTTGCAGAATGTGCTGCCACTGGATGAACAAGTGGACAATTTCAGGATCTACAAAGGACAGCTGGTAAACATGGTTGGTCAAGAAAATGCCAGCAAGATCGTATCTGATGCATTATTTGGTATAAGCACGGGAACTGATGACTTTGCAATTAATTATTATATAAATCCTTTAACGAGAAACAAATATTATAGCGTTGAAGGCTTCCAAAATCTGCTTATACAGTCTCTAACTGGATTTATACAGGTAAAATATTATGTCTCTCTTATTACAGTTTCAAATTGAACTTTTCAAATTCTTACAATTTCAATTCGGGTGCTTTGTGAACAGAACGTTTACAGTGAGGGCTGTACCAGACTTGCTATCATTGGGTTACCACCTTTTGGTTGTTTGCCTTCACAAATTACTCTTCACAACTTGCTCCAAGATACATGCGTCGAAGAGTTCAACGAGGTTGCAAGATCTTTCAATACGAAGATAAAACTTTTGGCTGGAGAAATTGAGCTCAATTATAGCGGTCTTCAAATTGTTTATTTCGATATATATGATACATTGGCTGACATTGTTAACTTTCCCATAAAATATGGTAATCTTTTAGCTGGCTCCCCACAGTACTAGTCATACTTTGAGACGATTGTTTTAATTATGATAGAGTATTGAAACGTTGCAGTGACAGTCATGAAAGGAAATTTTCTTGGGGTGAAAGATATGATATTTCTTTTCTATATTTTGCAGGGTTTGAAGAGGCAAGAAAGGGTTGCTGTGGAACAGTTGTGTTGGAGACGACGATATTTTGCAACTCGGAAAGCCTGACTTGTGGTGATGCAGCAAAATATGTGTTCTGGGATAGCTTCCATCCAACAACCAGAGCTTATAACATCGTTGCCAGTGATTTATTCCAACAGGGTTTGGCTTCTCACCTAATACCAATTACCAAAAATTAATGCTGATTCTACATGGATAGTGGTAAAATAAACCTGAAGTATACCCGTGTCTTAAGAATAAAACAGCCTTTTCATGTTGATTCTTGGTTTACATGGTCGAGGGTTGGAATCGTTATTTTAAGTGACATCCATGCCCATGTGTCCTCATGGTATATATAAAATGTTATCGTGAAATTATGTAAATAGCATTTGGAAGTGAATAAGTGTTTAAATAATAAATAAAAACACACATAATATAAATTTACAATGAGGAAGGTCATTGATAGAAATGTCAATACAAATGCCATACAAGACCTATTCCTACTATATAGTTTTTCCCACTAAGGCATGAAAGCTATGTAGGTTACTGCAATTGTTTGCACACGTTATATATGGGGTTTCTAATGATAGTAGAATTTATGCGGGTGCGTTAAAGGCCTTAAGACAATGTTTTAATTTTTCTTGTTTGTGTGCATAAGTCATGTGTAAGGAATGTAAGTCAAATATAACGTAATCATGTATTAAAATGTCAATTTTTGGTGTCTTCAAAAGTATATTCTCACATATTTGCAACATCTTAATTAGATTAACCTTACTTTTGATAGTACATCTGGTATTCTAGTTTACATATTGATTCCTATATTAGACCCAACATGAGGGGGAAGAAGCCCATTTTTATATGAGAGTTATATTACCTGTCATAGCTTAAGTATTCCAAAAAGAAATATAGAAGAAATATGTTGGCAAAGAGAAACAAAAAGTAAAGAATATAGGAAAAACAAACCAATATAATCATGCATCATAAGAATCTTATTTTACAATAATAATAATAATAAAATAATCATAAAAAGATAACACGAAAGAATGAAAATAAAGACACTTTGATTAATATAATTAATTGATTAACTAAACTAGTTAATAATTTTTTACTTATTGCACCCGAGAGAAGACGGAAAACATAATGGAAATGGAAGGAGGAAAACAACTATGATTTTACATATATATATTTTTGATATATTGTGAAAGGTGGTTTTGACATAGGCCCAACCTAGGAACAACAAAAGCTTGAGAGCCTAGATACAACTTTACAAAAAAAGGAAGCAAGATAAGATCAGCTACCTAGTAGCGAAAAACAACAACTAGGAATGAGAAAATATTTTCTTGAGATAATTTATTCCTTTGTCCAATCATCAAATACATCATCGACAAGTCCATATAACATCATACTAGAATCGAACTACGTTTTGAAGATCGACAAATATGCAAGAATTTAGGCCTCACTTTCCTAAACACCACATGACTCCAACCATCATCCAGTTGGGCCGCCAAAACTTTCGCTTCACAATCCAAAAGGCCAAAAGTGTTCCTCACATAATCCTTGTAGCTCAAAACCTCCAA
>CM031234.1:637002335-637087029 GCA_018340775.1 Taxus wallichiana var. yunnanensis
ATGTTCATTTTATCCTTTCCGAGTTACCCATTTCGGAGTAAATATCATCTAATCATCTAGTCTTATTCTCTATGTATCACCGCATATTTCTTTATTTTTTTATTTCTAACCCTGAACCTCATAAAGTGAGTAGATTAGAATTCTCAAAAGTGTTTTAGCCTTGCACATTGATCTTAAATCAGGTGTCCCCATGATTCAAAGGAATTGGCCTTCTCTGTAGGTTCATCCCAAGGTAAAAAGGTCCCACACCTCGGGGATGTTCCCATTTTACATGGGATCTTTCAATAGTTCAAAGGGTTCATGATCCGTGTGACAATAGTTTTTGGCATGCCCAGTGGGACAAAGAGGTTGTACTTCTCTTCTTATTTACACAAATCAAAGTACCTGGTGACTCTATATCTCTGGATTCCAAATCTCAATGCGTTAACTTGTCGAAGAATTCGAGATAAGAGATTATTCAAACAAGTTAATTATCACCATATCAAATCATCCTTGTCTCCTCCAAAGAGAAGAAGAAGAGGCATTTCAACATCACCAGTTGCGCTTTACCTCGTAGAGGTCATTCAAATCCTCCTAACAAAAGGTTTCCTCCACTAAGGAACAATCGACCCTTGGTCGCCATGGCAGCCAATGCTTTTCCTCCTTTCAACACTATCCTCCCTTTCTATTAGCCCAAAGAGATGTTATACCTGCAACTTCTTTGAAAAAATTCCATTCTATACTGGAGAAACCAATGTTACTCCTTGGGAGCACATTTTGGATGTGGCTAGTATTTTTTAGTGCATAGTATTACAGAGGATAATGTGGTGGTCAGACTTCTCGCTACTTCATTTAAAGGTAAAGCACTTCAATGGTTCCAAAGCTTAACTGTTGGTTCCATTACTACTTGGAACGAGTTAGGCACAAAGCTTTGCAAGTAGTTTGAGGATAAAAGTGATCACCTATCACTTATGGAACAACTCACTACCATAAAACGAGCCCCTCAAGAATATATGAGTGATTTTAATTTTCAGTTTGAAAAAACTTGGAACCAAATCCCAATGCTCATAAGGCCATCTCCAAACAATGCATTCTTGTATTATTTATGGGCCTTAAACAGTGACATAGCAGTCATGATTCAGTCTATGGGGGAACTACAGTTCTTGATGTCTATGAGATCACTATAAGGGCCGAAAATTCTTTAATTCAAGCTAGAAAGATTGTGCCTAGGCCGCCCATGCCTTTATTTTCTGAAATCGTAGGCAAACAACTAATCATCATGCCTATTCCAACACATTCGATTCAAGAAAATATGATTGAAACTATTCCTTCTAATGATCTGGTGGAGGTCAAATCATTGTTGCAAAATTTTGGGAATGATCTCGTTGCACTCAATAGGAAAAAATTGAAGCATAATTGTCCATATTAGCCACAAAATCAGCAGTATCAATCAAACCATCCTCCTTTTCAATGGAACAATCATCCACAAAATCAGACTATAAATCAAGTTGTGAATATCGGGCCTTTGAACTTTCACAACCCTCTCTGCTAGCTCATCTAGAGCCATAGTACCTATTCAAAATAATCTAGTCCAAGACTACGAATGGCATTATCCTTATTCCCAACCCCACAATAAAAATATTTTCCCCAATGGAGTTCTTAGCTAGGCTCTTATGGTTCAAATTGTATTTTCCCCTTCTAAGCTAATATAAATTTCATCTATGCAAGAAACAACAGATCAGCCTCGGGCACCTAAAGAAACCACTTTACTAAAATGGTAAGCATAATATTTTTATGATTTGAATACATATTCTTCATAAGTGGTAGAAAATACTCATTCCAAGAAGAGAGCAATAGAACCTCAACCTTATAAAGTTGATCAACATCCACTTCATTGCCTTATCCACAAGACACGGTTGATAAATATGTAGGAAAGAAACCGCCAAAACCCTTACTAGCCAAGTTGCATAGGAGAGAAGGTTCTTCAAGCATCACGGTACCCAACAAGAATTTTCCAAAGGAGGATCCCAATTTGTAAAGAAGTGTCAAAAAGTAGGAAAATTCCTTTTAACATAGTAGAATAAAAGAAGAAAACCAATTTGAGTTTTACCATGTGGGATGCACTCTCAATTCCATCTCAAAGGAACTTGTCATGTGAGGCTTTGAACAATTTCAAGTACAACTAATGGATCATCGGGTTGTGGAGCGAAACTACTACAATTTTGTGTCAACCGGAAGGGAAAAGTATTCCTAAAGGAAACAAAATTCCACCATTCTATATTTCCCTAATCATTAGTAACCACCTGGTGCATAATTACATGATCAATTCTGGTATCAGTAGCTCAGGCATGCCTAAACAAATTGTAGATGTACTAGGCATACAATATATGCCAGTTGGAAGAGGATATGTTCAGCTGGATGGCACAACCGTTAAAACTATTAGAGTTATCAAAGGACTTCAACTTACCATCCATGCATGCCCAATTTTATCATTCACCCAAGACATATCAGTAATTGATCTCCCTCCTCTCTTTGTCATCTGCCTATCACAATATTTTACTACCAAGATGGGTGGTTATCTATCAGCCAATTGGTCACATATGATTCTTAGGACTCGATATGGAACCAAAGTGACTATTACGGTGGAACCAATCTTTGAAAATCATGTGGAGCCTTACACCGTAAACCCATAAATGGAAATTATGCTATTTGTGACCCAGAAGAGGAAGATGTTGATCATGAACCAATGACTCTCATAGAGGAAGTTCTTGATACAGTGCTTGATGAGGTAAGTACATATCATCAATATGATCCCTATGCTGATTTATTAGTAGACAAAGAATCTGGTCTACTATTTTTGGAGGAAACTAGATTGGGTACATACTGCATCTATGAAGAAGGTACAATCGTACCCCAAATGGTTAAATCAGTGAATAGTTTTGAGGGACTGTGGAAATTTTTATTCGATGGTTCAAGAATTAAAAACATATATGGTGCGGGAGTTATGTTGATTTCTCCAAAAGGGGATAAATACTTCTCATCTTTTTCGGCCAATTTAGTTGCACCAATAATGTCACCGAATATGAGGCCCTCATACAAGGGATTCAACTAGCTCAGAAGAGAGGAATCAAGGCTCTGACTATCTTTTGAGACAGTGAGTTGGTTATGCATCAAGTGACAACCCACAGTGCATCAAAAATGATCTCTTAAGATCATATAAGAATCAAGTTTGGGACTTGATAGAAGATTTTGAAGCTTTTGGAATTCATGTAGTTCCTAGAAAGCAAAACTAGGATGTTGATAGGCTTGCTACAATTGGATCGTAGTACAACATACCTATGGACATCATGAAGGAAGGGTAGAAAATGGTCAAAATGGTGGTTCATCTTGTAGTGCCATATAATTTAAGTAGCTGGAAAGTGTTTGATAGTCAAAAACAAATTGTTCTTTTCCTGCAAGAAGAGGCAAAATTTTCTTGCCAAACACCAAGATAAACTGCAAAACTCATATGTGATCAAATTATATAGTTAAAGGGAAATAAGCTACCAAAAGGATTAATTACTCTTGAATCCATCTTCAATTCAAATGACCAGGCCAAATGATAAAGCACAAACATGGTGGTCAAGGAAGAGGATTTTGAAGAAGTTGAGGTGGCAAGTGAGAAAATTTTAAAGATTGGTAAAGTATGTACTACTCAAGAGAAGAAATATTTCATCAAAATGTGTCAAGAATATCATGAAATTTTTGCATGGAGCTATAAAGACCTCGTGTGGTTTGATCCAAGTCTAGCACAAGATACCATTGAGATGGATCCAAAATCTAAGCCAGTCCATTAGAAAAAGAGGCCAATTAAACCCAAAATTTTCTTACTAATGAGAAAGGATCTAACCAAAATCATCGAGGCCTTGTATAATTTTTCCCAAACAAGAATTCCTCATAGGTAGCCAATCTGGTTCCTATAAGGAAGAAGAATAGAGAGATCTCAGTTGTGTATAGATTTAAAGGATTTAAATCGTGCCTCGTTTAAACACCATTATCCTCTTCCATTAATGGAGAAAATAATTTCAAACGGTGGTAGGAGATCAAAGATTTTATTTTCTCGATGGATATTTGGGTTACAATAAAATTCTAGTCCAAGAATCTGATCAATTCAAAATGGATTTCACTACCAAGTGGGGCACATATGCCTACAACAAAATGCCATTAGGATTTTCCAAAGCTGGAGCTACTTTCCAAAGATCCATGGACATGGAATTTATGGGACTAATCAATTATATAATATTTTTTTACCTTGATGACATAATTTTATATTCTAAGCATGCATAAGACCACATCATGCATATAAGGTTTTCTTAAGATGTAAATAATTTGGGGTTTCACTTAACCCCAAGAAATGCATTTTTTGCGGTACATGAAGGAAATTTGTTGGGACATGTTGTTTCAGTGGAAGGAATTTCCATCAATCTATCTAGGATTCATTCGATTATGTCCTTATCTCTCCCAAGCCACAAGAAAGGTCTCCAAAGTTTCCTGGGAACCATAAATTTTGTGCAAAGATTCATCCCTCAATTTATAACATTAGTGAAAAAATAACAACCATGTGAAGAAGAATATTCCATTCTCATGGACAAAGGAAGGGAGGGAGAGCTTCAAAGCTATTAAAACAACCATTTCATAAGCTCCCATCATTGGTGAACCCCAGGTTTGATAAATATTTTATTCTTTATGCTTTTGTAGGTCAAGAGAGCATTTCAGGGATCCTCACCCAGCAAAATGATGATTTGATGGAGCAACCGATTGCCTTCTTCAGTAAATCCCTCAAATACTATGAGCTCAAATATTCATTTTTCGAAAAACAAGTCTTTGCAGTTATTCGAGCTCTAAAGAAATTTAAGCACATGTTGTCCAACAACAAAATTCACCTGATGGTCTCTCATCCTAGTATCAAGGAATTTTTTTGAATAAAGAGATGAACGAGAAACGTGTTGGATGGATCACGAAAGTGATGGAGTATGATGTACACATTAAAGTCACTAAACTTGTCAGAGGTAAGGGCTTATGTTAGTAGTTGGCTGTAGACATGGAGATCAAAGATGATGAAGATGTTATGCTCTTGAATACTGATGAAGGTGGTGATCAACTCGATTGGTTGTCCAAAATGGAAAATTTCCTTCTCTCGGGGGCATATCCTTCAAACATGGATAAATTCCAAAGACAAAATTTTCATCTCTATTCTATTCCATATGTCTTGGTGGATAATATTATTTTTTAAAATATTTGAATGGTGTTCTTCTTCATTGCATCAAACTGGAACAAGTGAATAAAATATTAGAGGAATTCCACAATGGCCTATTCGAGGGGCATTACTCTCGCGCAAAAATGCTACCATATGATTATGCGAGCTGGTTACTATTGATTAGATTTGTTGAAAGATGCTAGTCTCTCGGGTGAGGAAATGTAAGGAATGTGCTCTTTTCACAGGAAAAAAAAACCTCGCATCTCTTCCCCGCATCCAATTCCAGCAGATCAACCTTTCATTTAATGGGGGTTAGATTTTATTAGGATGATCAATCCTCCATCCAATGTCAGACATAAATGGGTTCTTATTCCAACTGACTACTTCACTCGATAGATATAGGTAGTGGCATTGAATGAAAGTAATGAGAAGGCAGTCCTCAATTTCTTGGAAAATATAATGACAAGGTTCGGTGTCCCATTTATAGTCATTTATGATAATGTAATGGATTTTCTTGGTTTGAAGTTGAGTGAATGGGTGGTTAAGAATGGGTTCTACCTCAAGACTTCATCCAATTACTATCCACAAGGGAATGGGTTGGCCGAGTCTAGCAACAAGAACCTCATAAGAATTATCAAACACACAATGGAGGCTAATAGAAGGACTTGGCATACATAGCTTAAGACTACCTTATGGGCAGATCGAATCACACCTAAAAGAGCCATTAGAAATTCACCTTTCATGCTTGTGTATGGAAGGGAGGAAAAATCCCACTCTCCTTGGAATTACCTTCTTTGGAGTTGGCTCATCAACTTGAAGATGTGGAAAATTATTCCTTGACGGAAGGTTTGCTTTGAACTTATAGAGTTGGAAGAAGTGTGGAGCAGGCCATGAAGACCTTGGAATAACATAAAGCTTAGGTTAAAAGGTCTTTTGACAGGAAAACATATGATAGGAATTTTCAAGAGGGAGATTTGGTTCTCAAATGGGATGAAGACAGAGCCAAACCAGAAAGGCATGCCAAGTTTGATGCTCTCTGGAGTGGACCATATATCATCACAAGTTGAAAAGAGGCCAATTAATTTCAACTATCTAGACTCAATGGAGAATAACTTACCATTCACGTTAATGGCATACATCTCAAAGCTTTCTTTTGATATCATTTCACCCCTGTACAGTGATCTTTTTGTCTTTTCCTCCAAGTGCTTTACACAATTTTTTGTTTTCATTTTTCATTTTTTTCTTTTTGTGTATGCTCTAATTGTAGTTTTGCTTCCAAGACTCCTTTTCCCAATGGTTTGTATAAGGCTACTGGCTCAAAATCTTATTAGGAAAGCATTCCATGGAGGTTGCAAAAAATGTTAAATTTAAATCTACCTTGAAAATCCAATGTTAAAATTGATCAAAACAAATATTTTGAAATATTTCATATGGAAGTGTTTGAAATACTTTAATTCTTTGAATTCCAAAAGTCCAAAATTTTGGGGTTTCAAATTTTGTAGATTCTCCTCTTGGAGATTAAATGGTAAATAATTGAAATTTTGATTTCAGAGTTCTAAAATTTGAAAACCTAAAAGCCTAAAATTTTAGACATTCAAACTTTTGGAATTCAGGATTTCCTTTGGTGATTTTCAATTTTCTAACTTGAGTTCGAAGTCCAAAAGTTTGAAGTTCAAAAATTTTAGAACTTCGGACTTTCGGGTTTGTAATCCCGTGTTGTGCTTTTGAGAAATCTTCTTCGAAGTTTCGAAGTCCGAAACTCTAAAGTTCTGAAATTTCAGAACTTTGAAATTTTGGGTTTCAAAACTTTCCTAGCCATTTTTTAATATTTCTCTTTTGGACTTCCAAAGTCCAAAAGTCTAAAATTATGAAATTTTGGATCTCTAGACTTTCAAGTTTTGGAATTTTCCATCACCTTTTCACGATTTTCAGCTCTTAATTTCCGAAGTCCAAAAATCTAAATTTCCAAAATTTCAAAACTTTAGACTTTTGGGGTTTGAGACTTTCGTGGTTCTTTGTGCATTTAATTCTCACCAACCTTCATACATGTCAACTTTTGAGCATTAATTTTGGGTTTTTATTTAAACTCATGATTTTACCTGTCATTTTCACTTGACATTTTTCTCTATCTATTTTTTACTATAACTTTGTACTTTCACGACATCATTTTCAAGGTATTTTATTAGGTTATTTATTTTTGGTTTAAGATATTCTTGGTTTATTTTTCCTTGTTCATTTTCTTTTGTTCTTCCTTTGTCTATTTTGGAGATGAAACCCTCATTTCCCACCATGTTTTCTTTGAAAGTGTTTTTGACCTCAACATTTGCAAAATCCAATTTTTTATAGGCATCCAACATAGATTTCATCATAATTCTCAAGATCCTACCGAAGCATTTGATTTTCTTTTTCAGATTTTTTGTATTTTCAGAGCTTTCGTGGTTTGAGTTTGAAATTCGGTGGTTTCGTGAGTTCGGGGTGTCTAGGTTTTAGAACTTTTCCTTTTCGTGTTTTGACACTTTTATCTTTCAAAATTTTTTATTTCGGGATTGAGACTTCTTTATTTTAGAGTTTTGGTGTTTGAATATTTTCATAGTTTAGGACATCTTCCATTTTAGGTTTTTGAAATCAGAGCTAAAGTATTTTTAGACTTTCAAATTTTTACAGATTTTTGAAGGTCATTCAGATTCTGAAAACCAAAACTTAATGTCAACTTTTGGATCAAGAGGCAAAGAAAAGATGACGTATACATTCCTCGGAGTTTCTCCTCACTCTTATTAGTCCTCAAACTTGGGGAATATATGAGACACTGATCTTGGGTAGATTTATTTTGTAGACTTCTGGGAAAGGGTGAAAGCCCCAAACAAAAAATCATTGATACAAGCTATATAAAAAAATGGACTTGTTCTTGCTACTATTTTTCCCACATCCATGCATTGCCCTGAGTTTGTCTTAGTTGCAGAACTCACTTTGATGAAGATTCCAAGTCAATAAAATATGTTGATGGAAAGGTTGTAATTCATTTGGACCCTGATTTCTTTGAAGATTTATTCAAACTCCCAGACATCAAAGACTACATAAAAATTTCACCAGAATTGGCAGTGGAGCATTGGGATAAAGAAACTGAGTTATGCACAAAAGTCATGTTGAAGAGCTATCTAGCCAAGAGTGTCACCAAATTTCCCAAGACCATGTATCGATCAGAATTCATCTAAGAAGTCAATGACATTATTGTGTTACTAAGTAGAGTTTTAGGCCTTGCCTCTACAAAGGAATTTCAGGAATGGATGTTCTTGTATATTGCTACTATCAAGAAGAATAAGGAATTCATAAGATGGGGAGAGCATATCAATAGCTCCATCTACTTTTAGTTAAGCAAGGTTTTGTCCTCGAAGAATTTCTACATGACCTCATTTTTGGTCTATGCTGCAACCGTTATGGGAGATTTCACTGGGTTAAACACTAAGGGTATTCGAAGTGCTTCACAAATATATGATTTTTATCCTCAACTTACACTAGATGAGGGAAGTAAACACTTCTACAGAATTAATGATGCCTTCTTTGTTGTCATTCTTTATCGTTTTGATAAAGATTTATACAATTGAAGGATTTCCGATGAAGCCTTCAAATAAGTACGCGAGTGGGGAGCTATTTTCCTATAGTTTCCTACATTTACATACATTCAGATTCTTGGTTTTTAGGTGCTCCTAGTAAGTTGCCAAGATGCCCCACTGATAAGTGGGTTTTGCTAGAATTGGTTTGGAAATTGTTGGACTATCATAAGATTCAGAATAAACGACATAAGGCTGAAGTCCAATTCCTCATTTCAATTGGGAGATACACTTTTGAAAATATTTAAAAGGTGAATAATATAGATGTAGAGATCTCAAAAGTAACCTTGCAAACCTTCCATCCCCGGACCAGTTTCAACTACTGGGAAACATTTAGTGAAACAGTTCTATCAAGTTCTCATGTGCTCCAGTTAGAAGATATTTGGATTCATTGTCGGGATGAATTCATCATCTAAAAAGAGATCATGAGAGACTAACTCTAGATTAGGTCCGATGATTGGTATCCCATAGATTCCAAACAAAATGGAAGATGAGGAGGAAGTTTTTGATGCAGCATACAAAAACAATAATGTTGCCAATCAACCATTTCCATGGATCGATTGGTATGTATAAGAATGTTGTAATATGCAGGAGAGGGTGGGGCCCATTTTCCAAAGAACTTATAATTTTTGGTTATCTAGGGAATCCCACCTAAAGGGTTAGATCAAACTCAAGTATAGAATCCCAACCTACCATGAGTCTACCATTACTTACAAAAGGGAAAAGGTCCATCCAAAGGGCCCATACAATCCCTAAGAAGATTTCATTTGTGGTTGGAAACTCCTCTCTCTCTAAGGCTCCTACTTCAAGGCTATGTCTCCAAGTAATACTAATGTCATAAATAGTTGAAGTTACTAATTCTCCAAGTGCATCACAACATATTTTATTTCCTTTTTCCCTTCAATTGTAATTTCCTTCATCATTTCCTTCCACTTATACAATCATTTCTTCTTTCCATATCTCCTTCTATGGCCCATGTATTCTCATCTCTTCTAGTTCTCTTAGTAGGGAAGATGATTGGGTCGCCCATTTCCACTTCACTCCCTCTAACACTTTCATTTCCTCCCATCTCATCTTCTATTCCCATTATATCCACTCCTATGGCTGTCCTCACATCCACCCCATCCATTTCATTTCCTACTAATGTTACCACTTCTCTTGTATTGTCTAATGCTTTAGGTACCAAATTAGTTTTTGATCGCCATTAACATCTGTTATCCCCTGAATGGTAATGTCGCTAAAATTTAAAGAAGAAAAAGAAAGTACCTCTAGTGGATGTTATAGATCTGAGTGTGTTGGAACCTACTCCAAATAGATAGACCAAGTGGACAAAGATTGTCTCTATCTTATCAGTGAATCAATCTAGAGAGAGGATCATAGAAGTTGTTACTCCCTTTGAAGGAAAAACCAAGGAAACAATTACAGTAGTTGACTACCAAATTTCTATATTTTCACTAGGAAAATCAACACATGAAGGAGCCAAACAAGATGTGCAGGACTACTTTCAAAAATCGGTTAGAAAAATATGACAAGAATAAGGCTTCTAATTATGAGTTGAAACTAAAGGTTGAGCATTTCACTACATTGTTAAGAAAGGTAACACAACCTACTCCATCTACTGAGGTTTCAACCACCACCACTCTGACGGTTTCTTCCACTCTGGATGATATTTCCTATCATGAGATTGAGAAGATAGGAAAAAGGGAAGATCTAGTAAATGGATGGATGGAGCGTATACTTCAAGAAGAAAATCCTTTGATAAAAGAAGCAGTTTAAATATACAATGATTTGCAGATTGAAAGAGCCTCTATTCATAGAATGGATGAAGCCTTTTCTAAAGATAATAATAACTTGAGTTTGAATTTAACTACATGGAGTGAGATCAGAGAAGAATATCTAGGTTTTCTTCTTTAGGATGATGCAAATGATTATGTTTCAGATTTGTTTTAATATCAAAAGGCTATGAAATTTTGGTCCCAGGTATTGCAGGATTTAATTAAGAAATTGGACGATAAGCGTGTGGAAATCATGGATGCTCTAAACGACATATCAGAAGAGTTTGATAATATTAATTGCAAATTCTTCAATGAGAACATTGATGCTCTTCCAGAGGATCAGATCAAGCTAAATTTAAAGGATTTGGTAAAAAGGGATTATGAGGTTTTGTGCAAAATTTCACTAGTCGACTGAAGAAGGTAGTAAGTAAACTCAAAATAATTCCAGCCAAAGTAGCAAGAGAGATCGAGACGGAATATGTGGTTAATCACTATGTGTGTGGACCCGAGGATGGATAAATTCAAGGAATTATTAAGCGATTTCATCGAATACAAGCATCGGATGGCTGCTTGGGAGAAGGAACAAGATAAAACTGAGGAAGGAGAAGGTGTTGTAGAGCCAAGCCAAAGCTAAGCGGCCATGGAAGGACAATTCCAAGTTCTGGATTGGTCCAAGTTGCAGGGTTGACCGAGTCAAACCCATGCAACAAACTTTGTTATTTTTATGGGAGCATGTTCCCTAGAACTTAATGACATTTCTATTTTTAGTAATTTTTTGGTTAAGGCCCAGTTGTAATGGCTCAACCTAAGGAACTTATAAATAGTTAAGTGCATGAAGTGTAGAGGAGGGGATCATTTTTGAGAAGTTACTCTTCAAGCTTGGAAGAGTACTTTGAATATTTTAAAACCTTTCAATTACATTCAGAGTGATATTTTTCCATGAAGAATCTGATTTATTGTTTTAATGGTTGATTATTGTATGCTTTGTGGATGCATAATTCCTTAGTGTAAGTGGTTGACTCACATTCATTTCAAAATATCTTATTTCATTATATGGTAAAGTGATGTAATGGTTTTGAGTATCAATTATGGAGAGATTGTTTTCCTTCTGTTATTAAATTTTTACTATGATTAAATTCCATAAGTGAAATAGATGTTAGACATGTGTATATTTTATATCATTGTGGTGGTTGATTGTGTTTTAAATTGAATTTGATTTATCTGCTATGTATACTTGGGGTCTTACAAAGAGATGCATATTGTTTCAGATGTGGTTTGTTATTTACCACATCTAAAAAATTTACCATTCACGTGAATGGGATACATCTCAAAGATTTGTTTTGATATTGTTTCACCCATATATACGGTGCTCTTTTGTCTTTTCCTCCAAATGCTTTTCACATTTTTTTGTTTTCCTTTTTCCTTTTTTTTTTTTGCTCTATGTATGCTCTAATTGTAGTTTTTCTTCCAAGACTCATTTTCCCAATGGTTTGTATAAGGCTACTGGCCTAAAATATTAGCAAGAAATCATTCCTGGAGCTTTCCAAAATGTTAACTTTAAATCTATCTTGAATATCCAAAGGTAAACTCGATCAAAGCAGACATTTTGAAATATTTCATATGGAAGTGTTCAAAATAATTTAATTCTGAAATTCTAAAATTTTGGGGTTTCAAATTTTGTAGATTCTCACTCTCAAAGATTAAATGGAAAATAATTAAAATTTTGATTTCAAAGTTTTGAAATCTGAAAACCTAAAAGCCTGAAATTTTAGACTTTCAGACTTTTGGAATTTGGGGATTTCCTTTGGTGATTTGAAATTTTCTAACTTGAGCTCAAGTGAAATTCTAAAGTTAAAAATTTTGGAACTTCATATTTTCAGGTTTTGGAATCCCAAGTTGTGCATTTGGAGAAATCTTCTTCGGAGTTTCAAAGTCTGAAACTCTAAGTTCTGAAATTTCATAACTTTGAACTTTCGGGTTTCAAAACTTTCCTATCCATTTTTTTAATATTTCTCTTTTGGAATTCGGAAGTCCAAAAGTCTGAAATTATGAAATTTTGGATCTCTAGACTTGGAACTCTTAATTTCCGAAGTCCAAAATCTGAAGTTCCAAAATTTTGAAACTTTAGACTTTTGGGGTTTCAGACTTTAAGGGTACTTTGTGCATTTAATTCTTACCAACCTCCATACGTGTCAACTTCCAAGAATTAATTTCAGGGTTTTTTATTTAAACTCACGTTTTTACCTCCGACATTTTTCTCGTGACTATATATTTTCTTTACGCAACTTTGTATTTTCATGACATCATTTCAAGGTATTTTATTAGGTTATTTCTTTTTAGTTGAAGATATTCTTGGTTTATTTTTGGGCCTAATTATTTTGTTACTAAGTAGAGTTTTGGGCCTTGCCTTTACAAAGCAATTTCAGGAATGGATGTTCCTGTATATTGCTACTTTCAATAAGAACAAGGAATTCATAAGATGGGGAAGTATATCAGCAGCTACATCTACCTTCGAGTTAAGCAAGGGTTTGTCCTCGAAGAATTTCTACATGACCTCATTTTTTGTCTATGTCAAACTGCCGTTGTGGGAGATTTCTTTGGAATAAACAAGTAAGGGTATTCAAGTCCTTCAAAAATCTATTATTTTTATCCTTAACTTACACTCTTTGGACAAGGAAGCAAACACTTATCCAAAATTAATTTGATGCCTTCTTTGTTGTCATTTTTATCGTTTTGATAAAGATTTATACAATTGAAGTATTTATGATTAAGCCTTGAAATAAGTAAGCGAGTGGGGAGCTATTTTCCTAAAGTTTCCTACATTTACATACATTTGGATTGTTGGTTTTGTAGGTGCTCTAGTAAGTTTCCAAGATGCCCCACTGATAAGTGGGTTTTGCAAGAAATGATTTGGAAATTTCTGGACTATCATAAGATTTAGAATAAATGGCATAAGGTTGGAGTCCAATTCCTCATTTCAATTGGTAGATACACTTATGCAAATATTTAAAAGGTGAAGAATATAGATGTAGATATCTTAGAAGTAACCTTGTAGACCTTCCATCCCTAGACCAGTTTCAACCATCTGGGAAAAATTTAGTCAAACAGTCTGCACAATTCCCATGTGCCCCAGTTGGAAGATATTTGGATTCATTGTCGAGATGAATTCATCATCCGAAAAAGAGATCATGAGAAACTAACTCTGGATTAGGTTCGATAGATTGGTATCGAATAGATTCTAAACAAAATGGAAGATGAGGAGGAATTTTTTGATGTAGCGTACAAAAACAATAATGTTTCAAACAACCGTTTCCATGGATTGATTGGTATGTATAAGAATGTTTAATACGAAGGAGAGGGTGGGGCCCATTTTACAAAGAACTTATAATTTATTGGTTACCTTTGGAATCCCACCTAAAGGGTTAGATCAACCTACAATTATAGAACCCCAACCTACCATGATCCTACCATTACCTACAAATGGAAAAAGGTCCATCCAAAGGGCCCATACAGTCCCTAAGAAGATTTCATTGGTGGTTGGAAAATCCTCTCTTTCTAAGGCTCCTACTTCCAAGGCTATGTCCCAAGACTACTAATGTCATAAATAGTTTAAGTTACTAATTCTCCAAGTGCCTCACAACATATTTTATCTCCTTTTTCCCTTCCATTGGCATTTCCTTCCACTTCTACAATCAGTTCTTCTTTCTTATCTCCTTCTATGGTGCAGTGTTCTCTCATCTCTTCAAGTTCTCTAGTAGCGAGAGATGATTGGGTCATCCAGCTGAAACTTCACTCCCTCTAACACTTTCATTTCATCCCATATCATCTTCTATTCCCATTATATCCACTTTTGTGGTTGTCCTCACTTCCACCCCATCCACTATTGCCACATCCATTTCATTGCCTACTAATGGTACCAGCTCTCTTGTATTGTCTAATGCTTTAGGTACCAAATCAATTGTTTGACTACCATCAACATCTTCTATCCCATAATGGTAGTTTCACCGAGAATTTAACAAAGAAAAAGAAAGTACGTATGGTGGATGTTATAGATCTGAGTCTATTGGAACCTACTCCAAAGAGATAGGCCAAGTGGCCAAAGATTGTCTCTAGCTTATTAGTGAATCAATCTAGGGAGAGGATTGTAGAAATTGTTATTCCCTTTGAAGGAAAAACAAAGGAATCAATTACAGTAGTTGACTACTAAATTTTTATATTTTCACTACGAAAAGCAACACATGAAGGAGCCACACAAGATGTGCAGACTACTTTCGAAATGTTAGAAAAATATAACAAGGACAAGGCTTCTAAGTATAAGTTAAAATTAAAGGTTGAGCATTTCACCGCATTATTAAGAAAGGTAACACAACCTACTCCATCTACTGAGGTTTCAACCACCACGTCTCGACGGTTTCTTCCACTGGATGATATTTCCTATCATGATATTGAGAAGATAGGACAAAAGGGAAGATCGGTAAATGGATGGATGGAGCATATACTTCAAGAAGCCAATCCTTTGATAAAAGAAGTAGTTGAAATATACAATGATTCTGACTGAAAGATCCTCTATTTGTAGAATGGATGAAGCCTTTTTGAAGATAATAATAACTTGAGTTTGAATTTGGTAACATAGAGTAAAATTAGAGAAGAATATCTAGTTTTTCTTCTTTAGGAGGATGCAATAGATTATGTTTCAAAGTTGTTTTAATATATAAAGGCTATTGGATTCCGGTCCCAAGTATTGCAAGATTTAATTAAGAAATTAGATGATAAGTGTGTGGAAATCATGGATGCTCTAAATGACATATCATAAGAGTTTGATAATATTAATTGCAAGTTCTTCAATGAGAACATTGATACTCTTCCAAAGGATCAGATCAAACTAAATTTCAAGTATTTGGTAAAAAGGGATGATGAGGTTTCATGCAAAAATTCACTAGTCAATCAAGAAGGTAGTAGGTAAACTAAAATTAATTCCAGCCAAATTAGCAGGAGAGATCAAGACGGAATATGTGGTTAATCACTATTTGTGTGGACCCGAGGATGGATAAATTAAAGGAATTATTAAGCGTTTCATTGAATACAATCATCGGATGGCTACTTAGGAGAAGGAACAGGATAAACCGAGGAAGGAGATGGTGTTGTAGAGCCGACCCAAAGGTAAGCGGCCATGGAAGGACAATTGCAACTTGTGGATTGGTCCAAGTTCAAGGGTTGACCAATTCAAACACATGTAACAAACTTTGTTATTTTTGTGGGAGCATGTTCCTAGAACATAATGACATTTTTCTCTTTTAGAATTATTTTAGTTAAGTGCCTGTGTAATGGATCAACCTAAGGAACTTATAAATAGTTAAGTGCATGAAGTCTATAGGAGGGGATCATTTTTTGAGAAGTTGCTCTTCAATCTTGGAAGAGTACTTTGAATATTTTAAAACCTTTCAATTACATTCAGAGTGATATTTTTCCATGAAGAATCTGATTTATTGTGTTAATGGTTGATTATTGTATGCTTTGTGGATGCATAATTCCTTAGTGTAAGTGGTTGACTTGCCTTTATTTCAGAATATCTTATTTCATTATATGGGAAAGTGATGTAATGGTTTTGAATATCAATTATGGAGAGACTATTTTCCTTCTGTTATAAAATTTGTACTATTATTAACTTCCATAAGTGAAATAGATGTTAGACATGTGCATATTTTATATCATTGTGGTGGTTGATTGTGTTTTCAATTGAATTTGATCTATCTGTTATGTATACTTGGGGTCTTACAAGGAGATGCATATTATTTCAGATGCATAAAGATCATCGATCATCTAGGCTTCCTCTTTGTGTATCACCGCATATTTCTCCTTTTTATTATTTCTAACCCGTAACTTGTAAAAAAGTAGATTAGAGTTCTCAAAAGTGTTTAGCCTTGCACATTGATATTAAATCGGGTGCCCCTAAGTTTCAAAGGAAGTTGGCCTTCTTTGGAGGTTCATCCTAAGGTGAAAAGGTCCCACACCTCAAGGATGTTCCCATGTTGCACAAGATCTTTCAATATTTCAACAGTGTATGATCCGCATGACAAAAAGTATTAATAATGAAAAGATGAGAAATGTTAGGAAAGACAAGCCTAATCTTTCTCACTGGTCAATCATATTTACATATTGATCTTTTTCATCTTCTTCCTTAGCTAGTTATCTTTCCTTATATGCATCATACGTTTGAAAAAATTGTATCAGAGTTCTTGATTAGGTCCCTAGTGATATTTAAATATCAAGAGATGCTTATATAATACATCAAGACATTTGGACTTTTTTGGCTTATACTCCCTCAATTTCTTAGTCATCTTGGCAATCTTGTTCTCTACAAGGACAATTATTTTGATAACATCATGAGAACAAGGTTCCTCTTTGATATTCTTGTCAAAGGATTGAGTCAGGGTATCAACTTCCCAATTCCCATAAGTGATTTTATGCTTATCAAATACCATTTGTTCCAATATGTTATCTATGTTATCAATAATATTTCCTACCCATTCCTTTGTCTACAACCAACTTTTATTTAACTTGATTTATAGTTTCCACCCTGATTCTGTCTAGATATTCCATCACATATTGAGTTCCCTTTTCTTCAAGAGGAAATATTCCCTCCTTTTCTAGTAAATCCTCATCAAGTTGGTTTATTATTTTAATCTTGGGAAGAATCCTTCTAAGGAATATAGTCCAAATTCACACTACTCAAGGATTTCCTCAATGTCATTGAGTTTTTTTGGTGAATTTTGTATACTTATTTGTTTCCTTTTCAATGACCTTGTTTCCTTTTTTAGACAAGTCCTCTACCCAATTATCTACTACTTCAACCTTCTTAATAGCCTTTTCTATTTTATCCAGCATTTTAGGTGTAACATTAGTAACAACTTCTTTATCTCCTTTTGTAGGCCCTACCAGTGTTTGCAAGCATGAAGTTAGTGTCTTTATCTTCTCTTTCACCTTATTTTAGGATATTTTATCCTCATCAACATTTTGTAGTAAGCCAACTTCAAAGTTAACTTCTTTCTTTAACGATTTCTTGGTATGACTTCCCAATTGGATGTGTTGGATGTCATAATCAATTTCTTTAATATTATCCTTTTTCTTTCCTTAGTGAGGAGTTTCCACTTCAAGGTCCTAAATACTTGTTGGTCTACTTGTGTCTTAGTAAGAATCCTTTCTTTCTTTAAATATTGTTTGGGCTTTGGGAAATAAATGTTGGTGATACTTAAAAATTCCTTTTGGGATTCTCTTTCTCTCCCTGTTGAAGAATCCCTCCTAACTATCCATCCATAGGGGAATTCCCCTTATTTTCTTTCTATGGAGTCTTAGAATATAATACCAATTATTTTGATGTTCCTTCCACCTTTACCACTTGCTTTTAGTTTTCACTTCCTAGTGTTGCAACCCCGACTTCCCTTTATCCTTCTCCCTGAACGTGGTGAGTGGTATCTTCTAACTTCTTTCCACTCACTTTGCTTTTTTCTTCTTGACCTTTATTATCTGTAGAAACCATAGGTTTACTTGATGTTTCCTTTGTACCTTCAACAAGAATATCCACTGTACTTGTATCTACATTCTTTGTTGAAACAATTGTCACATTTGCAATCTCTTTTGGAATATATTTTCCAAACTTGGGGCTTTAACTGGCTCCTTATCTTTTGAAATATCTTCATTCCTGTAGGTGGTTGTTTGGTGGATGAATCTTCTTGGAGTTGTTCCTCTACCACCTTATGCTTTGTAGGTTGAACCTCAGGGTGTGATTCCTAATTCTTACTTGTACTTTCTTTAAGAGGAATCTCAATAGGTTTGCTTATTTCTTTTGACACCTCAACTACATCTTCTTTCATGATACTTATCTCTTGAGAGAAATAAAATTCCTTGATTTCCTATAAATCCTTTGGTAGTTAGGTTTAAGTAAAAACAACACTGTCACAATTTTTTCATTCAATTTGTTTGAAAAATATTTTCAACATTCATGACAGAGGTTGTGCCTTTACTCTAAGTATTTTGGGGTTGAGCCCCACACTTCTACTTGATTCCTGATGAAGATATTAAACATGCACTTATTTTTAGGGACACTTACACCCTCATTTATATGAGTTTTAATGTTTACATCAACCATTTCAAGTTCAGGCATTCCTTTAATTAATTCAACTATTTCATCAGCTATTTTTTATTTCTTTCTAGGCTACTCAATCACTAGTTCATTTTGCACTTGTTCCTTCCCAACATCAACTAATTGAATAGACATATGAGCACTAAAATTTATTCCTAGAGCTGTTTCAAGAGGGGGTGAAACCGTAGTTACACTATATAATATTACATTTGGAGTAGAATGCATACTCTCATGAGTCTGGGATGACAACTCTGTTGATTTGAAAATCATTTAATGGGAAGATTTATGGATAAACGAGCCAACAGCAGTGTGCGAGGGCATAACCCCTCTTTGAGTCAAAGAAGCGTTAAACGGTTTATTGTTATTCTACCAAAGCAGGAATCTGCAAGTCTCACAATATTCTGCCTTCGAGGTTTGGGATCTCATCCCAAAGAGGGGTGTTTCCAATCGAAAATAAGGGAATGAAAGAGAGGATGAAGAAAAATCAGATCCGAAGAAAGAAAAGAAATGAATTCCAAAGTAGGAAGGTCAGAGGGTTTATGTTTTTGGATTAGTAGTAAACATGAGTCAAACCTACTTGCATAAATGAACAAAGCAATACTTGATAAATAAATGACAATAAAATGTAGTAGATCCAAAAGAATAAACACACAGATCTCGACGTAAGAAAGATCCAATGCAAATAACACATGTATTCAAAGACAAAGTCTAAATATTGTATTAAGATTTCCTTTCATAAAAAGCTCTTAGTATTTTCTTCTCACTTCTATTTTTCATCCGAAAAGTATCCACCCTTCAAATACAACAAGTATTCAAGTATTTATAGAAGAAGAAGAAGAAGAAGGAAGGAAAAAAAGAACCAACCACCTATTTACATAAAATATACAAAATATCTACAAAAATATCTCAAAGTCATGTTGACTTTTGACACTTGATGGATGACATCATCCCATGGTGCAACATGGATGATGTCATCATTTCAGTGCTATAACATACTTTAGACATTTTACAAAAATAAATTCAAGAAGAGAGAAATTATTCCTCGTCGTCATCCCATGGCCGAAAGGGGATATCCTTGATGTTCTTTGCTCGGGTGACGAGATGTGGAATTGGGCACGGTATTCCATGAACTTGCTGATCATGGGCTCTAATTGATCCTAGGAAGGATCCTTGTGTCGCTCACCGATAAACTCACAAGTCTCCCGCTCATCCATGAGCTTTCTCGTGAGTTTGGAATATTCATTTTCTCGCTTCTATTAGGAACTCCGATGAAGTCCCGATAGGAAAGCCAGGTTATTGATGGATTTCGAGTCAAAAGTGACCTCTGGCCCCAACCCTTGCGAAACGATCTCCTTGAAGATTTGGATGGTTTCGTCAACCTTCCTTAAGGTGAAAGAAGGAGTAAGAAACCCTGGAGACATTGTTAGAAAAATTTGTTCCATCTAATGCATCGCGTCCAAGGCTTCTGCCTTTACCTTATCAATCTTTTTGAGGACGAATTCTAGTTGATCCATCCGGTAATCTAGAGTGGAAAGGATTTTATTGAGGGCCCTGGGATGACCGAAAACGCCGAACTTGACCAGATCTTCGACTGAACAGTCGAACATTCTTTGAAAGGTCTCACGCTACAGCCTAGCATGGTCCAGCTCTTTTGATATGGGTCCTGCTAACGCCTGGAGTTCTTTGTTCACCTTGTTGATGTTCAGGTACAAATCGGTGAACTTGGAGATCACTCTTTCACTGTCCTTGAGGATCTGGCTCCTCCAGGCGGAAACTGCCATACCCTGCTCGCCGATCTTTGCGTATTCATTAATTTTATCCTGACTCAGAGGCTCAGGAGTCTCGGTGGTAGTTGTGGGAGGTGCACTACCCATCTTCTCGTAAGGCGTGGAGCGAGATGTTTAGTTTGCTCTTTCGCAGCCTTTTCTTTTCTTTTTCTTGTTGAAGCTTCTTGCAGAGGGCATCAACTGCAGGTAGGGCCTCTCCCGAAGGCTTTAAGAAGACGTACCCATTGTGACTCGAGTCACCGTGTAACTGTCGGATTGATCCTTTTTATCCTTCAGAGGATTGGGGTATGCGATCTCCATTACCCTCTCTCCCGAAGCACTCGAGAGAAGCTGCGCGACGGGCTTCTACTTCTTTGCCCCTTTTGATGAGATTACGGAGAATTCCATCGAGCGATGGGAACTTTCCTTTTCTCCGACTTAGGTGTTGGGAGAAGGACCAGGAAATAGAGAAGGGGCAGCTGCAGTAGTAGAAGGAAAACCATGGAGACACTTGGAGGCGGCATTGAGAGGAAGGTCAAGAAGTGCTTACGGGAGAAAGAGATACTTGTAGGAGAGGAAGGCATAGGAAGGGAAGGGAGCTCGAGAGATGAGGGAAGAAATGGAGGGGGACAGATTTATGAGAGAAGAGAAGATGGACGAAGAAGTAGGAGGGACAAGAGAAGAAGGGGGAGAGGACACGACCAATGGAATGGTCACTTGAGTCACTCGAGGAGGGAAGGAGGAGAGGGAGAAAGGATAGAAGGGACCTCTATTGTCACAAAGAGTGGCCACATCCCGAGTAGATGGGCCTATTGGAACATCTTCCGTTGTTTCCTTCTCTAGAGAAGCCGAGTTATAACTTGTTTTGGTGCGGTGGAAGGAGGACTTTCAGGAGCATCCTCTGGGTGGAGCTGGATTCACCCTCTTCTCCTTTTCCTTCCCCTTTGGCTATTGTTTAACCCGAGGAGGTACATTGCCCAATGGAGAGGTTGTGAAATTGACCCGAGGTAGATGAGCCCGCTCATTCGGCACCAATGCTGCTTGTGCAGAGTTTCCTTGACTCTCTCCTCAATTGTCTGAGGTGGTTTGGTTCTATCAATCAACGTGAAAGGCCAATCGTCCCCACCCGTGTCAAGATACACTTGATCCACTTCTTGCTCAGTAGTTTGGTAGCCTTTTGGGATGATGGCTACCCCATACTGGATGATTTCTGCTAAGGCCAAGTGAGAATGATCCTTCCTTCTGAGCTCAACCTCATGATATATGTCAATGTAGATATCTTTGATCTGAGGGATGTGGATCGGGTCGAGCTTGGCCCTAGGAAAACAATTTCTCGGATCGAAGGTGGGCCTTGCTAGGAAGTCATGTTTCAGATTCAACAGCTCCAGTTCTGCAAACATATCTTTTGCCTTGTGGTGAGTGAGACATGTATATCTACCCACTGTGAGGGGGAAAGGAGTTCCACCCTTCTTTCTCTTTAGGCACTTTTCGTGATAAGTGACAAGCTGCCTCGATAGCTCCAATAGGATCAATTTGGGCCCGACATACCTTGGCAGTCTAGTCGGTTCCCCCAAGAAATTGACTGCCCTCAGATAGGTAAACGTGGGGAATTGAGTGAACAGGGCCCCCACTTCTCAGTAACTACCACTATGCTCTTGGTTGTGCGACGTGAGTCATATTCGACCTCAACAGGCAGATGATGAAGTAGAAGAATGCATCATTGATCTTTGTGAATTGGGGGATGCTATTTTCCAGCTTCAGCTCTGGATAGTATTCATAAATTTTGACTTGGGGCCAAACCCCGCATCGCATCAGAGCTGGATAGTCCCTTTCTGAAGCTACAACATAAACCACGTAGGAGTTCATATAGAACCTCCCCGTTGTGTTAAGTTGTTGTAGCTGCTCGGAGATTGTGCTGCTTATGATTTCTGCCCATTCAAAGCGTTGATCGGGCACATTTTTGTTCATTGTTTCAAGGTACCGCAACATCCACTTGTGAAAATAATGGGTGTCAGGAAGCCCAAAGACTCTGCTTAGGAACGTAATTGTGTCGCTGAGTTCCTCTGAAAAGTCACTACGATGAATGAATTATGGCCACCGAGTCACTACTTTTTTGTTCTTCAGATAAACTTCATTCATTAGCTACATGCACTGATCTTCTTTGTCGTCCCAGACCTTGATGCAATCTTCTTGGCTGATGGCCACAAAGTGCCGGTGATGAGGAATTCCAAGCATTATTTCAAAGTCTTTGGGAAGTGAGGTTAATTATAACCTCACCCTTCTCACTATGGACACATCTTGTGTCTTTTGAATCATGGCCACCACCATCATAAATTCATTGTTTACGGAATTGACTAGGATCCCACCAGCAAAGTGTAGGCACACGCCATCGGCCTTGTCCATCCATGGACTTCTTGTGACCCTCTCGGGTTCTAGCCTAGAATTCCTCCATATCAATATGATTTACTCCGAGTCTCGATGTCTAGGTCACACTCGCTTTGGGACTCAGCATTCTCGACCTCCGATACTTATACTTCATTTCTTCTTATGTGAGCTTGGCCTTGCCTTTAGATTTGATAGGTTTCTTGCTTGATGTTGAAATATGTTCTTCTGAACATAGTTGCTGATCTACAACAATAAGAAGTGAAACCCAATTGAAGAAAGCCGTGTCATCTATTTGATTTTCCATTGAAATGTTGACAGAAGAAAGAGTTAGCAATTTAAAGGCCTCAGGGCGCAGGGCGCATGAATACTGCAGGTTACATTCTTTGTTGTTGTAAGCACAAGTGCACTGCGCCATATGTATGTGTTTTATAAAGGGCGCATGGATTCTTTATGTTACATGGGAACAGGATGCGCCCGTGGCGCATATATCTTTCATGTTGCATGGAACTTTGGTGCGCCAGAGGCGCATCTAAGGTTTGTGTAACATATGCTTTTTGTGCGCTAAAGGGAACTTGGCGCGGTGCATGAAAGGTCTGCATGACATGATGTTATTGCAATGATGATGGATGCACTGCGTCGTTTATAGATTTTGCACTTAGTGGCGAGGTTTTAACGATGCAACAAATGAGTTTGGTGCACCATGAGGGGGCGCGAGGAAAGCGTTTGCAACAAACTAAGGAAGTGCGCCTTGAGGGCGCAACTTTTCATGATGTAGCAGGCAGGGAATATGTGCCGTTGGCGTGGCTGTTCTTTGTGTAAAGGGTGACGAGATGCGCTAAAGGAGAAGGAAAATACGATTTCCTTTTACGCTGCTTCTTTCTCCGAGGGTTTACATATGGTTTAGCTCATTCTCGTAGGGTCGTTTGGGTGATTTAAATGGCTTAAATAAAGGGTTTCAAGCCATCATTTCAGACGAGTTTCCTCTACCAGAGATCTAGAAAGAGGGGGAAGAACATGTGGAAGAATGGAAAAGACTGACAAAAAGGGGGCAAGTTCATGATTTCAGTCTTTCCAATCTACTCCATACCAGCAAGCATCCAAAAACCACAAACACAAAGAGCACAAAAGAAAGAGGACCTCTTACCAGGATATTTATAACGAAGAAATGTGCAAATGGGTCCACAAAGTGATTCAAAAGTGCAGGTTGGTGCGGCTGACAGTGCACAGAGAAAATCACGTGATTGTGTTTGGTGACAATGACAGCGCAGACACGCCTATTTATAGGCGAGGAGGCAATAAATGCACCACCAAATTTTAAAGTGGCACACCAAAAAGAGCTGTCGACACAAGAAAACATGCGCCCTATGGCGCATCAAAATGCTTGTCAACACGAAGATAAGTGCACCTATTGCACACCGAAAGTGGTGTCGATAGAGGAATATGTGCATCCTTGGTGCACCAGAAAGAGGTGCAACAAAAGATATGTTGACATGAAGGCACATGCGCCTTGGCGCACGCAAGGAAGACTCGACATAGAGAGGCGCACCAAAACACCTGTTGACACAAGAAAACATGCGCCAAAGGCTTTAAAGGGGCGCATGAACATTTGATGTTGCATTGTCATTATATGCGCCTGACCAAAAAAAGACCAAAAATGGTTAAGTTTGGAAAACTAGATTTTCATAAAGGGATTTTTGCAACGTCCGAAAGCAAGAAATCCTGGACGAGGATCGGAAAAAAATTTCGGTAGGATTATCTCAAAATTTCCTTGCCAATTTACGGGATAACAGTGCTCTTTCTCGGGGACTATCCCCGAGTAAACCTCAGGGGGTAGAGTTCAGATCTCATGTGCCTATCCATTGGGTAACATGAGTCAAAAACAAGGGTGACCGAAAATGGAAACACACAATAAATAGAAAGCAAACACACGACAAAAACAAACACACAACTAAAGAAAATTATACAAGGAGAGAGCAAGCTCTACTTCCTGAAGATTTTCAGATGCTGCCCACTATAGGGAAGCAGGAGTTTGGTTCCATCCAGATATGAGAGATAGAAACTATTCTCTCCATTGAGCTGCTTGATCTTGAAAGGTCCTCTCCATAGGGAATCAAAATTTCCGTGCATGCCTTTTGGCTCTCTTCGCTTGTCCCACAGAAGGATGAGGTCTCCCACCTGAAAATTCCTTTGCTTAGCTTTTTTATCAAACAGTCTCTTGACTTGATTCTGATGCTCGGTGATCTTGTCGACCACTCTTACTCTCTTTTCTTCGAGTTCTGCTAGATACATGATCCTCTTTTTGAGATAATTTTGGAAAGTTTCATCTTCGATTGTCCATGCCAAGCGTAGAGTAGGAAGTTCAGCAGAAATGGGAAGCTCGGCATCAGTGCCATATAACACTTGAAAAGGTGACATACCGAGGGACCTCTTGGGAGTAATGCGATCTGCCCACAAAGTGTCGTATAAGGACTTGTGCCACATTCGTTGATTCTCATCCACTAGCTTTCGTATGATGGTCACCAAGTCTTTTTTCTTTGGATTCCGCCTAACCATTTCCGTGAGGGTAATAATCCGAGGCGTGAGCCAAAGTTATCTCGTATTCGTAGAAAAAACTAATAACTTCCCATGAGGATAAGTTAAAAGCATTATTAGCAACAATCTTGTTTGGGACACCAAACCCGACAATGATATTTTCTTTGATAAAACCGCAAAACAACCTCGGAAGTGGCATGTTTGATGTGTATGGCTTCCACCCACTTGGTGAAGTAATCTGTTGTTAGGACATAACTATGTCCGCACTCGATTGGGGATTGAGTACACTTATAAAATCAATTCCCCATTGCCTAAATGGTTCGTTGATAATGATCACCGAGGGGAAAAGTAGCCAACTTGGGCTTGCCACGAACCTGGCCTGGCAAGGTTCACACTTTGTTACCTGTAGCTTTATCTTGAAAAAGCATCAGCCAATAGTACACTGCTCGGATGATCTTGTGTAACTTGTCACGAAGAGGAGAAATGGCCTCCACAGCTGAATTATGAAAACTTTCAAGTAACTTCACCTATGTGGCTTTTCGACACATTGCAAGAAGATACCATCTATCCCGCGTTTGTATAAACCGTCATCCCAGATGACATATTTGGCTGCTCGAGCTTTATAGTGCGCTTCTTCTTTGCAGTTAGGTGGAGCTAGACATTCACCGTAGGTGAGGAAGAAAGCAATATCGGAATACTACTCGCCACCTGGTTGCGATAAATAGGACCAGAGGCGGAATGGGATTTCTCTAAGGCGGCTTTGCGCGTCTTCATTGGTACAATCATCCTTTTCCTCCGGGTTTTCTGAATCTTTGTTTTCAGCCATAAGCTAACATAGGCCCTTGCCTCTTACCAACTTGGTTGGTTTTATATCCAGGTCGTACTCCTGGACTTTTGCAATCCAATTTCCTCGCAAGCTTCCTAACTCCTGTTGAGTTAGAATTGATTTGATTGTCGTGTCAGGGACCAGCACCACCATATGAGAGTTTAAAATGTAATACCTGAAGTTTTTGACTACTTTGACAATGGCGAAGGCATGCTTTTCCAATTGAGACATTTTTATTTCGTGAGACTTGAGGGGAGAGCTCATGAAAGCAATCGAGATTCAACATCTTTAGAATTCTTTTGATCAAGATGGCATACACAAGTATGCTCCGGATACATAACTATACATGATAAAATCTTTGGAGAAATCGGGACATACTAGATCGGCGCGTGAGCGGACTAAGCTTTTATCTCCTCAAACAACCTTTTTCCTTCCTTGCTCCAACCGAAAGTTGGTGACCATTTCATCATGTCCAATATATGACGAGTCTTTTCGAGAAAAGTTGGGAACAAAATGCCCGAGAAAGTTCACCTTTCCAAAGAAATAATGAATGTCGAGTCTTGCTTGTAGAGCAAAGTAAGGCTCGAATAGCCTTAACTCTTTCGGTATCTATCTTCGTTCCTTCTTTTCTAACAACATGCCCTAGCAACTTTCCTTCGTGACTCCAAAACATACTTTTTCAGGTTCAAGGAAATCCCATGCTCTCAAGATCGGCCAATACTTGCTCCAGATAAATGAAAATGACCTTCCCTATCATACCTTTGAATGCAGTCCATGGCCCGGCCGAAAAGTGGCGCCAAAGCATTAGTTAGGCCAAAAGGCATCCTGCTTTGTAGGAAAATGTGCCCTGTGGAGTAGTGAATGTTGTTTTAAATTGATCTTCAAGCGAGACTTCAATCTGATCAGAGCTGAAAAACCATCAAGCATGGACAAGATTTCGATCCAGCTTATTGCTTGCAGAACTTGATCCATTATAGGAAGTGGGTAGTTGTCCTTTAAGGATGCCTGATTCAGGTTTTGAAAATCTATGCATATGTGTATTTCTCCATTCTTCTTACGCACTGGCACAATGTTCGCCACCCAAGTATCTTGTGATGGATAGGAAAATGATTCTCACATCCAGCATTTTCTGAATTTCAGCCTGGATAGTACCTGAGATCTTAGGATTATAATGTCTCTGCTTCTGGTGAAAGGCTTTGACGTCTTCTTTCAACGGGATGTCATGTTGGACGTCCTTTGGCTTAAAATACTTTAGATCAGCATAGGACCATGCCAATACATCCATGTATTTCTTCAGCAACTTGACGAATTTCTCTTCTTTAGGCGTGCAACATTTTCCAATGTTCACGAATTGCGGATGTTCTTCCGAACCTAAATTAACCGGTTCGGTTTCTGGGGATGAGCTAGCATCATCTCGCCTTTTCTTTTTACAAAACGGTCATGCCTGTCGAACAACCACTCCAAAGAAACCAAGCCCTTTGGAATTTTATTTCCTTTGAGCTGACAAATGTCGTCGTTCCCTTCGGATTCATTGTCTTGATCGGTGACTGATTCACGGCACATGGAAGTGGATCCTTCAAAGTGAAGCTCCTTAAAATTTTCCACCTTTTCCAGAAAGGCAATGAGTTGATTGTCATCATTGAATACTTGCCAATGCTGAGAATTGTCTGGCACGCTTGGGTGGAAAACCACCTCAATGGTGTATTTGTTTGTTTTCAAACCTGGGTGAGGGAGCATGAGGGATGCTGAAACGGCCAATGAATCAGCCATGTCATTTTGAGCTCTTGGAATGGCCTCTATTGAAAAAGCGTCAAATTCCTCGATGTTGTCCCACACCACATTACGGTAGTGCCTGAGCCTCTCATTCTTCACTTGATATATCCTCTTAACTTGATTTACGACTAGCTCTGCATCACCTTGCAGTTTCAGATTTTGATCCCTCTTTCCTTTGCAGCTTGCATGCCAAGTAGCAGAGATTCATACTCAGCAGTATTATTTGTGTTGAAAAACTGCAACTTGAAAGAGAGAGGAATAACCTCCCCTTCGGGAGATATTAGCACGGCTCCGACGCCACATCCACTGGTTGCGCAGCTGCCATCAAACTGCAAAGTCCAGATCTTGTTAAGATCTTCTTCGACGAGAACAACCATTTTGTCAGACTCGGTAGACAAGAAATAGTTCCCCATTCCTGATGATTCAAAAATAATTTGAGCTTTGGGGTCCTCAGAGTTAGTAACCAAGTACTTCTTTTGTGATTTTGGCTCCAATGTTTGCATTACACCTTTAACAGGATCCTAGCCTTAGACCAGCCCATATGAATCTCCCCACCAACTTCGCTACAAAACTTCTTCCCAAAAAATTCCGTGAGGTCACTGGAATATCGGCAACAAGGACGGTCATCTTTACTCTTTTCTCTGGGAATGTTGCAAATGCGAATCTGCAAGCGTTTTTGATTTGACCAATCAACGACACTCGCTTGGTTTCCAAGGAATAACATTTTCCAAAAGGCTTGGTAAGGGTGAGGCCCAAAGCATGGGCGATTTTTTTCGCATGACGTTATCGGAAGCTCCAGGAATCAATTATACAGCTTACTTAACTTGTGACCATTGATTAGAGGGAGAGATAGAAAGGCTCTATCTTGCCTAATGCAGATGTTGAGGCAACATTTATCCGAGATGCGGGAGGAGTGGCAAGAATTCTTTCGGGAAACTCCGATTAGTTATGACACTTGACTTTGAATATACTTGGTCAATCTTACAAGCTATTCGGGATTTGATCGAAGATACTCGGCTTGGACATTGGGATCTTGGTCTTTTTAGCATGGTCAATTATGTCAAATGCGGCCAAGGGTTTATTTGGTGAAGGAATGAGTCCTCACTTCGTGATGGTAGAGTATGATTACCGGGTCTTGATAGGAATATGAGAGGGCTGATTTGGAGGAGAGATGGGGGAAAGATTTCCTGAAAAGACTTAACAAAAAGTTGAGTAGGAAGAGGACTACCTCTTTTAGCGATAGTTAGAGGCACGTTTGACACGGCCTTCTCCCTCTACACATGGGCAGCGACCTCGCTTCTTTTCCTTGCGAGTGGGTAAAAACAACACATGATTGTCCGCCGCATAGCCCCGGGTACCCTCTTCTTCATCAGATTCTTCCTCCACAAATTCCATATACCCGATAGTAGAGTCGCCAGTCGGCTCACCAACATCTTGATCATCTTTGCCTTGAGATGAAGGTTCTTCGTAATCTTGTTCCTCTTCTTCAATTTCGGCTAGAGCATTGACTGGAGGAGCCTCAAGCGCCAACCGTGGAGCAGTTGCAGGTAAGCGCGGCCTTTGTGAAACATTGTTGGAAACAAAATTCCTCCGTGGAATATCCCGGTATGAGGAACTGGGGGAAGCTTGGGCTAACTGCTTCTTCAATGCAAGCAAGTCGTTCGCCATCTTTTGAAATGCCGGATCGATTTAAGTAGTGGGAGAAGGGCCAAGATTTAGGCTTGGATGATTCCCTTTTCAATTCGCCAGATATTATCAAATTATCTTCAATTCGGATGGCAGCCTGGGTGAGAATCAAGGTAGCCACTTGCTCTTGTAGGAGCAAGAAACTTACTTTCGAGCTCATAGCGTTCACGAAGAAACACTTTGATTTTCGGTGTTGGAAGCATGGCAACAGGGACACGGTTGATTAATGCATTGAATCCGTGATAAAATCACGATGGTCTCATTGGCTTCCTTCTTTAGGTGAGTGATCTCGTGATAATAGTGCAAAGCGCCTTCCTAAGGCTTGACCTTTCCTCAAAAGCATCCCGCAAGGTGGCCCAATCGGTAATAGACCCGGCCAAAGCAAATCTGCCGAAACCATTCAAACATAATGGGCCCTTGTAGAGTTTCCGAGAAAAAGGAGAACCGACACATCTTCATGAGTTACATCCAGGATACTACATGACATGATGAATGCAGATATGTGTGAATCTGTGCTTTGGTTCCCGCTCCCGTCAAATTTGGGAAAATTCTTTCGGTTTCCATGTGGGAGCGCGTGAGGAATGGATGTGGCAAGGCCGGGGACCCATAGAATTTCCCCATGGTACCACCATCCGGGAAACTGGAAAGAACACAGCTGGAAACACAGCTTCCACCGAGCAAGCAAAGGTGCTACAAAGGGATGTGGAGGCTCCTTGTGAAAATCGGTTCTTCCGTGGAGGTGAGGCGCTTCTGGCTAACCGATCAGTTGAACTTAGTGATGAAAAGCGCACCGGTGTTACACTAAAATTGTGCCTTTGAAGCAAATCGAAAGTAGGATTGACTTCTCCACAAGCTCTACCGCTACACATAAATGGTTTTCCCGCCAACAGCGTACCTTCTAGATCTGCGACGTTGTGGAGCAGATTTAAAATTTCTTTTTGGTTGTACTTGCTGATTTTCTGGTTTTTCTAACAAAAACCAGCAGCATGTACTTTTCTAAATATTTAAAATTATCCTCTTTCAAAACCGATTCGGTTTAAATGATAAAGAACAATGAGGATAAAGTGACAAAGAAGATTTGCTAGTTGATTTTCAGATCTAAATTTGACTTTTTCAAAGAGTTTGAAATTTTTGGTAAAAATAAAAACTTAGATCTACGGCAAAATACTGATTTTTATAAAATCTCAGCGAACTAAAGGTCTCCAACTAGGCCAGATCTATGGATCTCAGAAGAAAATTTTCAATTTAGAGCACTTTTGCCAAAATTTTGGATTTTTAACAAAAAGTTAAAGTTTGCAAACAGATAGTGATTTTCTCGATTTTTCCGATTTTCTATTCCACCACTATCATAGATCCGATAGATCTGTCTTCGTCCCAAATGAGTCGCCAAAAATATTGGTTTGAAAATCATTTAATGGGTAGATTTATGGATAAACGAGCCAACAGTGTGTAGGGCATAGCCCCTCTTTGAGTCAACAAAGCGAAACTGGTTTATTGTTATTCTACCAGCAGGAATCTGTGCAAGTCTCACAATATTCTGCCTTTGGGGTTTGGGATCTCATCCCAATAGGGGTGTTTCCAATGCGAAAATAAAGGAATGAAAGAGAGGATGAAGAAAGATCAGATCCGAAGAAAGAAAAGAAATGAATTCCAAAGCAGAAAGGTCAGAGGGTTTATGTTTTGGGATTGGTAGTAAACAGAGCCAAACCTACTTGCATAAATGAACAAAGCAATACTGATGAATAAATGACAATAAAACAGAAGTAGATCCAACAGAATAAACACACTGATCTAACGTAAGAAAGATCCAATGCAAATAACACATGTATTCAAAGACAAAGTCTAAATATTGTATTCACATTTCCTTCTCACATTACAAAAGCTCACTTTTCTTCTCACTTCTATTTTTTATCTAAAAGTATCCACCCTTCAAATACAACAAGTATTCAAGTATTTATAGAAGAAGAAGAAGAAGAAGGAAGGCAAAAAATAACCAACCACCTATTTACATAAAATATACAAAATATCTACAAAAATATCTCAAAGTCATGTTGACTTTTGACAACTTGATGGATGACATCATCCCATGGTGCAACATGGATGATGTCATCATTTGTGCTAACATACTTTAGACATTTTACAAAAATAAAGTCGAAGAGAGAGAGAGTCGTTGTCCCTTGCAACAAAGGGGATATTCTCATTGCTTACTCGGGTGACGAGATGTGGAATGGGCACGGAATTCCATGAACTTGCTGATCATGGGCTCTAATTGATCTGGAAAGGATCCTTGTGTCGCCACCGATAGCCTCGCAAGTCTCCCCGCTCGTCCGTGAGCTTCTCTGGGAGTTTGGAATATTCATTATCTGCTTCTATTAGGAACGATGAAGTCCCGACAGCAAAGAGAGGTTATTGATGGATTCTCAAGGCCAAAAGTGACCTCGCCCACCCTTGCGAAACGATCTCCTCAAGATCCTGGATGGTTTCTTCAACCTTCCTTAAGGCAAAAGAAGGAGTAAGAAACCCTAGAGACATGTTAGAACAATTTGTTCCATCGATGCATCGCGTCTGGCCCAGGCTTCTTCCTTTACCTTATCAATCTTTTCGAGGACGATTCTCAGTTGATCCATCCGGTAATCCCAGTGGAAAGGATTTTATTGAGGGCCCTGGGGTGACCGAAAATGCCAAACTTGACCAGATCTTCGACTGAACAGTCGAACATTCTTTAAAAGGTCTCACGCTGCAACCTAGCATGGTCCAGCTCTTTTGATATGGGTCCGCTAACGCTGGAGTTATTTGTTAACCTTGTTGATGTTCGAGTACAAATCGGTGAACTTGGAGATCACTCTTTCACCGTCCTTGAGGATCTAGCTCCTCCAGCAAAAGCGCCATACCACCCTGCCACGATCTTTGCGTATTCATTAATTTTATTATGACTCGAGGCTCGGGAGTCTCGGTGGCGATTGTGGGAGGTGCATTGCCCATCTTCTGTAAGGCATGGGAGCGAGATGTTTATTTTGCTCTTTTAGTAGCCTTTTCTCTTATTTTGCTTCTTGAAGATTCTTGCAGAGGGCGTCAACTGTAGATAGGGCCTCTCCCTGAAGGATTTTAGAAGACATACCCATTGTGACTTGAGTCACTGTGTAATCTGTCAGAGACAGATCCTTTTTATCCTTTAGAGGATTGGGGTATGCGATCTCCATTACCCTCTCTCCCGAAGCACTCTGAGAGAAGCGCGTGATGGGCTTCTGCTTCTTTTCCCCTTTTGACGGGATTACGGAGAAGTCCATCGGAGTGATGGGAACTTTCCTTTTCTATTGACTTAGGTGCTGGGAGATCCAGGCTGGACTTATGGGAGAAGGACCAGAAACAGAGAAGGGGGCAACTGCAGTAGTAGAAGGGAAAAACGTGGAGACACTTGGAGGCGGCATTGAGAGGGAGGCCAAGAAGTGCTCATGGGAGAAAGAGATACTACAGGAGAGGAAGACATAGGAAGGGAAGGGAGCTCGAGAGATGAGTGAAGAAATGGAGGGGGACAGATCCATGAGAGAAGAGAAGATGGAAAAAGAAGCGGGAGGGACAAAGTAGAAGAAGGGGAGAGGACACGACCAAAGGAATGGTTGCTTGAGTCACTCGAGGAGGGGAAGGAGGAGAGGGAGAAGGGACGATGAAGGGACCTCAATCATCACAGCAAAGGGCCACATCTTGAGTGGATGGGCCTATTAGAACATCTTCCACTGTTTCCTTCTCTGGAGAAGCCAGAGTTATAACTTATTCGGGTGCGGCGGAAGGAGGACTCTTAGGAGCTTCCTCTGGGTGGAGCTGGATTCACCCTCTTTGCCTTTTCCTTTCCCCTTTGGATGCTATTTAGCCCGAGGAGGTGCGTTTCCCAATGGAGAGGTTGTGAAATCGACCCAGGTAGATGAGCCTGTTCATTCGGCACCAATGCTGCTGTCGCCTTGATTTTCCTTGACTCTCTCCTCAATTTGTCCGAGGCGCTTTGGTTCTATCAATCAATGTGAAAGGCCAATCGTCCCCACTCATGTCAAGATACACTTGGTCCACTTCTTTCTAGTTTGGTAGCGTTTTGGGACGATGGCTACCCGCATCGATGATTTCTGCTAAGGCCAAGTGAGAATGATCCTTCTTCGAGCTCAACCTCATGATATATTTCAATGTAGATATCTTCGATCCGAGGGATGTGGATCGGGTAGCTTGGCGCGCTATGCAAACAATTTCTCGGATCAAAGGTGGGCCTCTGCTGGGAAGTCATGTTTCGATTCATGAGCTCTAGTTCTCGCAAACATATATTTTTCCTTGTGGTGAGTGAGACATGTATATCTACCCACCTGTGAGGGGGAAAGGAGTTCCACCCTTCTTTCTCTTTAGGCACTTTTGGTGATAAGTGACAAGTCGCCTCGACACTCCAACAGATCAATTTGGGCCCGGCATACCTTGGCATTCTAGTAGGATCCCCCAAGAAATTGACTTCCCTCGTATAGGTAAACATGGAGAATTGAGTGAACAGGGCCCCCACTTCTCAAGAATGCCACACTTTGTGCTCTTGGTTGTGCGATCGTGAGTCATATTCGACCAATGTGCAGATGATGAAGTAGAAGAATACATCGTTGATCTTTGTGAATCGGGGGATGCTATTTTCCAGCCTTCAACTCTAGATAGTATTCATAAATTTTGACTTGGGCCAAACCCCGCATCGCATCGTTTGGATAGTCCCTTTCGAAGCTGCAAAGATAAGCCACATAGGAGTTCATATAGAACCTCCCATTGTGTTAAGTTTTTGTAGCTGCTCGATCAGATTGTGCCGCTTATGATTTCGCCCATTCAAAGCGTTGATCGGGTACATTTTTGTTCATTGTTTCAAGGTCACTGCAGCATCCACTTCAGGAAAATAATGGGCGTCGGGAAGCCCAAAGACTCGCTTTCGGGAATGTAATGGTGTCGCTCGAGTTCCTCTAAAAAGTCACTACTGACGAATGACTTGTGGCCACCGAGTCACTACTTTTTTGTTCTTCGATAAACTTCATTCATCGGCTTTATGCACTCGATCTTCATCATGTCGTCAGTGCCTTGATGCAATCTTTTCTTGGCAACAACCACAAAGTGACGGTGATGAGGAATGTCGAGCATTATTTCAAATTTCCGAGCAAGTGAGGTTAATTATAAAATCATCCTTCTCACTATGGACACATCTTGTGTCTTTGTTCAGAGCATCCGGCCACCACCATCATAAATTCATTGTTTACGGCACTGACTGGGATCCCACCAGCAAAGTGCAGGGCACTGCCTATCAGCTTGTCCATCCATGGACTTCTTGTGACCCTCTGGGTTCTGGCCCAGAATTCCTCCATATCAATATGACCCAGCTCTGAGTCTCTGATGTCTAGGTCACACTCTGCTTGGGACTCGGGCATTCTGACCCTCTGATACTTATACTTCATTTCTTCTTCTGTGAGCTTGGCCTTTCCTTTAGATTTGATAGGTTTCTTGCTTGATGTTGACATATGTTCTTCTGAACTTAGTTGCTGATCTGCAACAATAAGAAGTGAAACCCAATTGAAGAAAGTCGTGTCAGCTGTTTGATTTTCCATTGAAATGTTGACAGAAGAAAGAGTTACCAATTTTAAGGCCTCAGGGCGCAGGGCGCATGAATATTGTAAGGGTACATTCTTTGTTGTTGTAAGAATAAGTGCACTGCACCATATGGATGTGTTTTATAAAGCGCACATGGATTCTTTATGTTACATACAGAACAGGATGCGCCGTGGCACATATATCTTTCATGTTGCATGGAACCGGTGCGCGGGAGAGGTGTATCTAAGGTTTGTGTAACATATGCTTTTTTGCACGCCAAAGGGAACTTGGCGCGGTGCATGAAAGGTGTGTATGACATGATGTTATTGCAGTAATGATGGATACGCTGCGTCGTTTAAAGATTTGCACCAGCACAGTTTTAACGATGCAACAAATGAGTTTGGTGTGCCATGAGGGGGCGCAAGGAAAGCGTTTCAGCAAACTAAGGAAGTGCGCCTTGAGGGCACAAATTTTCATGATGTAGCAGAGGCGGGAATGCGCCATTGGCAAAGGCTATTCTTTGTGTAACAAGGTGACAGATGCGCCAAAGGAGAAGGAAAATACAGTTTCCTTTTAGGCTTCAGTTCTTTCTCTGAGGGGTTTTACATACGGTTTATCTCGTTTTGCAGGTCATTTGGGTGATTGAAATGGCTTAAACAAAGGGTTTCAAGCCATCATTTCAGGACAGAGTTTCCTCTACCAGTAGATCTGGAAAGAGGGGGAAGAACATGTGGAAGAATGGAAAAGACAAAGAAAAAGGGGGCAAGTTCATGATTTCACTCTTTCCAATCTACTCCATACTTCCACCCAAAACCACAAACACGAAGTGCACAAAAGAAAGAGGACCTCTTACCCGGATATTTATAACGAAGAAATGTGCAAACGGGTCCACAAAGTGATTCGAAAGTGATAGGGTTGGTGCGGCAGCAGTCTGCACAGAGAAAAATCACGTGATTGTGTTTGGTGACAATGACAATGTGTACAGACGCTGTATTTATAGGTGAGGAGGCAATAAATGCGCCACCAAATTTTCAAGTGGCACACCAAAAGAGCTGTCGACACAAGAAAACATGCGCCCTATGGCACACCAAAACGCTTGTCAACACGAAGATATGTGCACCTATGGCGCACTGAAAGTGGTGTTGACAGAGGAATATGTGCGCCCTTGGCGCACCAAAAAGAGGCGCAACAAAAGATATGTTGACATGAAGGCGCATGCACCTTGGCACACGCAAGGAAGACTCAACATAGAGAGGCGCACCAAAACGCCTATCGACACAAGAAAACATGCGCCAAAGGCTTTAAAGGGGGCGCATGAACATTTGATGTTGCATTGTCATTATATACTGCAAATGATAAAAAAGACCAAATACGATTAAGTTCGGAAAACTAGATTTCGGAAAGGGATTTTTATGCGTTCGAATGCAAGAAATCCCCGACGAGGGATCGGAACAAAATTTCGGTAGGGTTATCTGTAAAATTGCCCTTTCAATTTTACGGGATAACAAACTCTTGATGATATAATGAAGTAATTACCCTCTTTTGAGCTTCTATCGAGTAGGAGGTCAGTTATCTCACTTCGTGATTTGTTTGTGCCTTTTTGATACATGACCAATTTATTTCATTGAAATACCAATATCTCTCACCAAAGGTTGCACTAGTTTTACTTTCTTCTTAGCTCTCTCAAAGTGTCCGAAATTTGGTGCCTCTCTTCCCTTGTTAATTTTTGATCTAGATTGTGGATAAACACTTATTAAGGATCCCCTCATCATATTTCCAGTGCTAGATGATCTTGATAACAATTCTGAAGGAATTTTTGTGTAGTCAAGACTTTTTCCCTCTTCTTATATTGGCACTTCTTCAGTGATGGGGGAATCTTTCATAGCCTTTAAAAGTATCCCCTCAGCCTTTTCAATCAAAACAGACATTGAAGTTCCAATCTTATTTGGTTGGTGATGTCTATTCATCAGTAATATTTTTGGTATGCTTGTTACTAGGTAGTTGAGGATCTTGTTCATTTAAGGGATCTAGCTTATCTTCTCCCTCTTTTAGTGGGGAGATATCCCTCAAAAAATTTCAAGTCTCAAACTCCTTTAATACCTTAGTATTTTTAGAGATAGGTTCAAGCCCTTTACAATCAACGAAGTCAATGTTCTTATTAATACATTGGAAATCCTCATATGAGGGTTATCTGATTCTGATTCTTTCCAATCTATTGAGATGATTGTTTTTTATTCAATATTTTTATCATGTTAATATTGTCCCACCACATATTTGTCATCTATAATTCCTTGTGGGACTACAACAATCTTGAAATCAATAATCTGACTTACGGTCATTCTAGAAAAGTCTCTCAACCTGAATTTTTCTTCATCTATACAATTCATCCAAGTAATCCTCAAAATGAGGCTCTTGTTCTCCCGTACTACCAACCCATTGAATGTCATAATTAATTCTTGGTGTGAACTTTTCCATTAAAAATCTCTCCATTTCTTCTTCCATCATTCTACATTTTATTATGTTTTGGCATGAATACTCGTCGAGGGAGAGGTATTTTGATATTTGTTCTCATGAAGTTTTGCAAAAAAATTGTGCACAAGACTTAATTTTCTCGATGGTTCTATTAAATCCCACTTATCATTCACATATCTAGGTAGTTTACAAGGTTGTCCCTAAAATCCACTCACCCTAAAATATGTAAAGAATTTGTATTGTATAAAAATGTAACCATACTCCAGAATTGTTGCCCTAGTAGTAGCAGATAATCTATATTGTTCCCACTCTGGTTTGAAAAGACATGTCACAGGGGAAATGAAAGCATCATTTACCAACCTGAAATTCCCTTTCCATCTATCCAACCTCAATTGTGGGTACACATCATACACCCTATGATTTTCAAAATTTTCTTGTAATGGGAGACCTGGAAATGATTTGAAGCATGCAATGTTATAGATAAGATAGGACATCATATAAAAATTGATGTCAACTGGATTACCTGTGCTAATCTTTATAGCTATTGTCATAAGTTGAGCATGAATGGATGTTGATATGAAGTTTGCCCAAAAAATTTTCCTTGTTCCTCTAGGATAACCATTATAAAAGGGCACATCCATTCTTGAAAATCATTAGCTCTTTCTGACCCTACCATTCTACTTAGTAACACAATAAGGTCCTCAACTTCCTCAACAAACATGGCCTTGGTTAATTTCTTGGGGATTCTTTTGATAGATAGTTTTTTTCCTTTAACCACTTAGAATTTAGCATTACAACATATTCATCATGCCTTACATCATAATCAGTTTGTGATGATTCAATTATAACAATTATCGGTTGATCCAATCCTAGTAACACTACAATTGCCCTTTAAGTATTTGGTTTTAAGTTTATCACCCTATCTCCACTTCCATCCAATACTTCTTTCTTTTCAAGGTTATAATTCTCAACACATAACCATACAAGCTCGGGGAGTGTATGGATGGTGGGAAGGCAGCCGCTAGGGAAATGTTACTTGCATCAATGGCTATCATCCATGTACTTTTATTCAAATTACTTAGCCTCCATCGAAAATCATCGAAGTCGGTATTTAATAGTTTTTGTTCATGACCTTGTCTAAATAAATGGAAATGTTGGAACCTATGTGAAATCTGATTGAAGTTGATTCATTTTCTATACCCTAATTTATCCCTTTAATTTCTTACAAATTATAAGTCAAAAATGAAAATACGAATGCGATACGAGTCTTATCCATTTTTCGTGAAAATGTTGTGCAATTCTCCATTGCTTCTTTGATTTTGAATTCTCTAGGTCAATATTGATGCCTTTCAGTTGATTTTCTTCTCTCCTTTGTGAATTCTCGTAGCTAGGGCACCTAAATCTTTGTATGAAATAGTAAAGACTCGAAGTGTTTGAATGAATCAAATTATTTTCCTTTAATTCATGTAAAAACGCATTAATGGCAGCAAGCATAAATGTGTTACATCCTAGCCATATATTCTGTTTTTTTCATTTGAATATAGACAATCCACGTGGATCAATCTGATGCTTTGTGGGCTTAGGGAGTATTTTTGCACTTTTGTGTTAGGAAATATAATATTTACATTGTGTAAGATAATAATTACGTTGGTAATTATTATTATATAGTTTAATATGTTATTAATATATTATTGTTATATAAACAATAATATATTATTAGTATTGATTTGTGCATTTTACGGGAGTAACAATCACAACTAAATAGGCTTAATTGTTGTAACACCTCCTATTTTGTAGGAGTTTTTTTGGCTATGTATATGGCTATATAATAGCCATGAAACGTCTTTGTGTAATGTGACGAGAGAAAATAATATAGTTGGTGTGAGAGATTAAAGATTATTTTTGTGTTTATTTATTCTGTGCAATTTGATCATAATCAATATTTGGTATCAGAGCAGTCTGATCCATGTAATGGAATTCTAATGGATGGTTGAGGGGCAGTCTTATTTCAATCCGTCCCGATGCATGGTTTCTTTCTTTTAATTTTATGTGAGATATTTTTAGATCTAATGATAAATATCTATTTCTGTGCCTAGATCGAGGACCGGAAAAGAGTGCATTTGGACTGTGATTATAAAGGAAGAGGTACATACTTCAGATTATATTTCTTTGGCTGTGACATTTGAGATCTACTCAGGCATGTGGAGATCACCAATGTCTTAGTGCCCAGCCATCTATAGAAGTATCATCAATTAGAGATCACTCTTGGCACATCCTCAAAGCTCCAAGCACCAGTTATTCATGCACTGGATTTAGTTAAAAAAATTGGATGTGTCTAAAGGACATTTGTATCCTCCACATAGAACCATCTACCTGTGAATACACTCATACATCTAGAAAAATGTGGATGAGGGAGACATATTACAATCCATACGTCTGGTCAACAATCCAGAAGAAAGGACAAGGCCCAGTGTATTGAGAAGGCGTATTGATTGTCCATTGACTGTCTACCTAGCGCATCGTGGTGTTTCATCAAGAATATCACTGTATTTTTTGGACTCGTGATCAATAACTGTTATGGACGTGTCAAATGAAAGGGTGAGGTGACTTGCATGATAAAGATGATAGTTACCAAAAGAAATACAGGAGGACATGTTCTCGACAACAAACTCCAACATCTCACACAATCTGATTTGATAGAGCGCCTCAAGTATCTTCCAAACAATTTCCATGTACCCACATGTCCTACGTGTCCATGCAAAATTGTGAGTCAAACTATAAGTTGTGTTTGGTCATCTTTTAGTACATTGTCGGTTTTTTTTTTTTTTTTGTGTAGTGCTTTATGTATATTTGTATTGTGCATGAGTTGGAATTTTCAATTCTGTAATTTTTGTATTAAGTCAAGTCAAAATATTAAAAAGTAATTAAATATTACTTTTAGTATTGATGTAAAGATTGTTTGTGTCAATTTTGTGGTCCTTAAAATAAAGTTTTATGTCAATAAAATTCATTGTTGAAAGTTATCCAAAGTCGTCAAAAGTCAAGAGTCGTAAAGTTGTCTTTGTCAAATTTATATTAAAAAAAAGTTGTTTTGTTTAGGTCTTTACGTTAAGTATAATAAAGTGTCATTATTTATTGTCAGTCTGTCTAGGTAAATAATTTTGTAAAAATGTGTTTTACCTATGTCACAATGGTCAAGAAAAGAAGAAAAAATGTATTCTCATGGAACCAATTACCATGGAGAGAGACATCAAAAATATACAAGATCAAGAAAATTTAGCTATGCTAAATTCAGAAGAAGGATATGAAGGTGACATTGAATTTAAACCACCTAGATCTCTAAAAATAAAAATGTTGGCAGCTAAAGAATACAAAGACCATCTTTTACAAAAAAATGAGAAGTTCGGAAAAGAAGTTTGAACACATTTCTCGACCTAAGTGGTACATATGAAGGAGGATAGAGGAACAGGGAGGCGGGAGGTTGATCAGCGACCTCTCGTCATTCACCAATGACGGGCCGCATGAAGTTGTGGTGACAAGTGTGTGTGTGAGTTTTCTTTCATTTCGAATTGTAGTTTGTTTGTGTGAGTATGATTTGAGTTCTGTTTTGGATTAAATAAGTGAAATGTTCATATTGAGGGGGACATGGTCTCATTGTTCCATTTCCATTATGTTATATTGTTCGAGTTTTGAAGGAAACATTTCCTACATAATTCCCTATTGTAGAGACATTGTATAATATTGATAAAAAAATTATTGTAGCAATCATGATGTGAAGGTTTTTGGTAAACCAGGAAAACCAATTAAAAGGTTTTGGTAAACCTGTAAAACCAATTGTGTAAGGTTTTTGGTAAACCTGTAAAAACCAATTGTGTAAGGTTTTTGGTAAACCTGCAAAACCAATTGTGAAAGGTTATTGGTACACCTGAAAAACCAATTTGGTAAGGTTGTTGGTAGAAGCCGGAGAAAACCATCAATGTGCATTGGCACATGTTCGAGTTTTGTGCAAGCCCAATGCGTTGCACATTTGCGGAGTTGATCATGAGCACACAGAGGTGGCAGGCTATAATCAGCGAATGAGATATGTTGTACCATGTAAACATTAAGGGGGAATGTTAGGAAATATAATATTTACATTGTGTAAGATAATAATTACGTTGGTAATTATTATTATATAGTTTAATATGTTATTAATATATTATTTTTATATAAACAATAATATATTATTAGTATTGAGTTGTGCATTGTTACGGGAGTAACAATCACAACTAAATAGGTTTAATTGTTGTAACACATCCCTATTTTGTAGGAGGTTGTTTTGGCTATGTATATGGCTATATAATAGCCATGAATCGTGTTGTGTAATGTGACAGAGAAAATAATATAGTTGGTGTGAGAGATTAAAGATTATTTCTGTGTTTATTTATTCTGTGCAATTTGATCATAATCAATATTTTGCACTATTTTTCAAATGCGTACAAGTTCACACATTTAACCCAACTACCCACTTCTTGAATTTTACTAAGAGTATGAAAAATGTCTAGATCTTAGGAGGAGAAGCATTACGAAACTTTTTGCACATTTTTTTGTTTTTTGTGTGCAAAGCTACTAAGTTGACATGAAACCCGCCTATTTTACTTTTTCTAAGAACATGACACCTATCCTTAGCGGGCCTCATAGGTTTCATTGCACTTTGAACTCCATCGACTCTTTATTGTAAAAATGCATTATTAGCCTGATTCCCCACTCCAAACTCATTTTGATAGGTATTTTTTTCAAGATCGGGATCAATTTCTCCTTTTGCATCCTTTGAATTGAATATTCGTGGGAATATTCATCGAGCTCGAGGCTAGGTTTGCATTTTGTATTTATAATGTGAATAGTGTAATTTTGTAAACCAAGCCTAGTATAATGCAATGAATGGAAGCACGCGAGATATCCTCGGGTGGTGGAATAAAATATGAAATTTGCAATGAAGGTCCAAAGGATGATATACATGGAGGATCTTCAAGGTTAAACATGATCAATAATTGATTTTTTCAAATGGATTTTTAGGGACGAGGTTTTTATCACATTCCTCGACCCAAAAAAAGTTTTCACAACCTAAACAAAGGATTTTCGTTTGCATTAAACATTATTGCATCCTTTAAGCATACATGTTTTGACATTGAAAACCGATAAAGGGAAATTTTTGAAGTAACAATTAGGATAAAAGGGTGAGATCAAATTGATCACTAAGAGTGTACCATTTTAATGCATCGTCAATGAGATAGTAGTGAAAGTCCTTAAACAATAAGTGACCATTAGAATAAGAGGCCATATCCATATGATAATGTATAAGATGAGCATGAGGGTCACCAAGTACCATCAAAACATGTGAAAGTAGGCATGGGGATGAAGTTCGATGTAGTTAAAATTATGAATCTTATTAGGGACATGATTACCATGTAATTAATTGTTGTTAATAGAAGCATAGTAATCCCTACTTTCTAAAGTGAGAGATTTAGCTTGAGATTGTAACTGACATACGAAAAGCATGAGAGAGATGATATCATGTAAAGGAATGGTGGAATATGGAAACAATGTATTAATCGGTTCTATTTTACCATTATGAGTGATCATAGGAATATCAAGAGGTGATGTGGGAGATTATGATGCTAAAGGCACACTAGAAGTAGGTGTCGAGGAAGCTATAATAGGATATATAGATGGAATATCCATACCAATGGTAGGACTAGCATCAGAAACATCCTTAATAGGAGACACATCTATATAAGCAGATGGACTAGAAGACGTAGGTGATGTAACAACATGAGATGAACTAGCAGGAGAAGAAGAAGTGATTGATGGTGGTGACTCATACACAATGGTAGATGCAATCTCAGGAGAATTCAATAATGGAGTACGAGAGTCACAGTAAGCAACATGAAAAGAAGGAAAAACATGGCTATGAACCACCTCATACGTATTAGATAGACACTTGGAAATAAGAATATCACTAAGGATGCTATCAATAGGATCATTAACATAATGTGAAGGAGTATCCAAACTAGTATGAGATGTATCATTGGAAGCAATATCAAAATTATAAGAATAATGAGGAGATACTATATTAGTGGTTGGAATAGAAGAATAATCAGTATGCACCGATGAGTGATTGTCAATACTGAGAAAGTAATCAATAAGGGAATCATATAAAGTTTCCTTTGAAAGATCGGAAAGAAGATCACAAGTAGTTGTTTAACAAGGTGTACAATGATTAAATTATATTATAGCCTCAACAATACTAATTTCTATAGGAGAATCTTCAAAATGAGTAGGCACATATTGTTGGCCATCTAGAATTTGTTGTTGGATGTGATCGGGTGTAGTAATAGGAGTACTATATAGATTTTTAGCTCAACAATGGCAGCCTCATCATAGATAGGGTTAACACTAAAATGAGACATGATGGGTGAAGAAGATGAACTATCCTTAGCCATTAGGGTTTGATTGGATCCTAGGGCAAGGTATTCAAAAGTACGGGTTCACCAAAATGATTAATAAAAATAAAGAAATTGTACTATTATTTAAGTTAATCTAAGTAACAACAATAATTAAATAATTATGATATGAAGTGCAAGGTAAATGCTAAACGATTTTACTTGATGGTAAAATGAAATGAAATAATTAAAATAGGAGAGATAGATTACTAACTTGAAAATGACTTACCTCACTATGTGGTGGAATTGAGCAGTGGATATGAAAATGAAGAAAGTGAAATGGGTTGACCAAGAAAATTGTAGAAGAGGTGAAGATCGACTAGAGTAAATACCTTCTGGGAACCTTGAAGAGGCTGGGGCACCTATGGGTGCTCGTTTCTATAACATGGGCACTCTTGTGCCTAGAAAATCTTAGAATCCAAATCTAACAATGTCACTAGATCTTCATATTATCTTTATATTTTTCACATGCTTATCGCAATACCTTCGCTTATGTCGTTGTCGATACATGTGATGAATGTCTACCTACAAAACCCCATACAAAACACCAAACACCTAAAAAAGAAAGATGCATATGAAGGGGTGAACTGACCTTAGATGCCACAATGGTGGACTTACAACTAAGTGTTGCACTACATTCTAGACCCAGTGTAGTTATGTGTTCTTGTGTGTGTAATTGTATTCCTAGAAGAAAAGCATCAATGACATAGAAGTAGGGGGAAATAATAAGATGTAAGATGAAAATGGTGGATGGAATAGAATGAATACAACCCTTTCCCCCTATGCTTGAGTGATGAAGATGTAAATGATGCCCAAATACAATCCTTTACCTTAGTAGATAGCTATCTCCTGATAGTAGATAGTCCACCCCTATAATAGTGAGTATGATATGTTTATATAGGGATCTCTTTCTCAAATTTCGACACTAATGACTCAACATGCAAACTAGAACCTAAGGGAATGAGACAACAAACCATAAATACTGACCTCAAAACTCTAAATGAGAATAAAGTGTAACCGAGACCATGGCACCTAAAAAGAGGACCAGGATACTAACGAGCACCCCAATACCTTTCTAAATGCCCTAGTGGATACTAGAGATGAAAAATGACTAAATAAAGACACTTGATATTCCTTCAAAGATGACCAAACCTTGTGTAACCAAATGACTATTAAGCAAGAAAAATGATGATGATGACGATAGACCAGGAGCGATTTAAAGGTCTAGGGGATGGGTCATTAGTGAATAATTTTCTTACGCGATATCCATATATAAAATAATATACTTGGCGGTATAAATGTAATAGTAAGTGCGTGATTTATTGACTACACCATCGCCCCTAGCCAGTGTGTTTCTTGTCCACCTATGTCCATAGGTTACAATATTAATATCAATCATTTCTAACACCCTACCCATCCTTTTCATAGGTTTATCCGAAGTTCAGATATGTTCTAGCACAAGCGTTAATCAGATAAGTTCCCTTATATCTCTCCTATTTGCTTACATGGTTGCATCTTTAGAGCGATTAACATTGTATTATTTTGTATATTATCATATTATTGAGTCCGTAATTAGATCTAATATTCATATTTTATCAAATCACCGAGATGATGTGATTTATGGGAGTGGAGAGTAATTAAAAGTGATTACATGTAATATTTACTAGGTTCATTGAAAATGTTAGCAGAGGTAATTATGAGATAACCTTGATATGTATTTCAAATATAGAAAATTTTACATGTTTTCATACTTCTAGATTCATATTTTACAACCTCCTATAAAACCAACTTACAATGTTCTTACAATTATCTTCATACTAAATTTTAGTACAAAGATACCTACCTGAAGACAAATTTTTCATGACACCTTTCGGTAGAGCTCTAATTCTATGTCCATCAAGAACAACCCTATTTTCTACCCGATTGATTATCCATTTCCTATAATCACTAGTAAAAATAATGTTTGATATAATCTGGCTTGCATTTAATCACATCCAATAATATTAACCAATGTCAATATTGTTGGCTAGAAAAAATGTATTTCCCCTCTTGATTTCTATTTACACTCAACAATTGAGAACTAATTCTAACACATCATAATCACTCATTCATTTTGGTTTTTCTCATCAATATTTCCTTAAATATTTAGAGGTCTTGAATTTTATTTTAATTACCTTATTTACAATTTGCACTTAGATCATCGGGTAATCAAGATCTTTCGGGATAGAAGTTTCTGATCATTGTGGTTTTCCTAACTTTAGGATTCTTCAACAAGAGATTTTTCTCTAGGTGTTATCTTTTTAACTTGTGAACCTCACATCAAATGTCTCATAATTCGTTTCTAAATCTAGGCGAAGTTAATACACTAATGGTTTCTATGAGTAAGTATGTATCCATGGTCTCTTTTTTCCTTTATACTAGCATACATATATTATATAAATATATGTAATATATGTCGAGAGGTATATATTACATATATTTATATATTATATAAATATATAGGTGCCTCGTGAACTTCACCTCTCGGCATATTTTACATATCATGTTTTGATTTATGTTTTGATGTGTTCATTTATAAGTTAGAGTAGATTAGAATATGTGTGTGTGTGTGTGTGAGTTCATGTCTGGTTATAACACAATTAAGACTGTACTAGCATAAAATTATTATCCGGAGTTAATTAGACTTCATAAGATACCATATCCTACATCTAGGATTTGGAACCCTACATCTCACATAGTTTTTGGAATATCATATTTATGATCCACATCTCTAATAACTAAAATCCTAAAAAATTGTATATTTAATATGGCTCCTCTTTAGCTAATAGGAATTGTTTCAATGAGACGAAGGATCCCTAACATTTATAAATAAAAAATTCAATGACTATTACACATGAAATTATCCAAAATGTTGATGAAAAACAAATCCAAAAAATAGGGAAATCAAGTAATCACGTCTTTGAGTAGGTGGCTTGTTGCTTTCCTCCTTCCGTAGCTCAAAACTCGGGCATTGAGAATCCACATCCAACAAAAGGTGGTGGCTCCAATCGAGTCTTGGGATCAGAATCTGATCCAACTTCCGCCTCACCAATACCATCCTCCATGCGCCCTTCGTGACAAAGAAGCAAAGGCCAAAAAAACTTGATCTCCACCAAACTATCCATAGTAAAGAGACCATTGTTACCACTTCATGAAGTGAGCAAAAATAGGGAGACACCCATCGTAGACCCCTCAAGAGATACAAATGGTTTGGTCGGAATTCCCATGCAAGCCACATGGATAGACATAAATAAATGACATCATCGTAAAATAAAGGATATTTTTAGTCCAAACTCGTGAGGTAGCATAATGCCCATGCCCCATGTTACGCTTCCAATATTTTCTCATAAAAGACATTAGAGCCCTCATAAAAACAGGTCCAAATAGATGCATGACCTTTTTACCAAGAATCATACTAGTGCACACTTTGGTGGAGGGATCCATAGCCAAAAGGACACCCAATGCCTTTGGAATGCCCAAAAGCACCTATGTCTCCCAAAATTCCAAAGGAAGTGCGGGAAACCTAACCCTAAAATGGGAAAACACTAGGAAGGGGGCAACCAAAAAATTACCAGGATCCGTTGGCTAGATTAAAGATAGTTTTACTAAAAAAACAATGGACCCTCTTGTAGAACCCTAAGGAAATCCTCTTCATCATAAAGTAAAAAGGAATGATTTATGAGCCATGGAAAGAATCTACAGTTACGTTTTGGCTTCCCTTTTCGGTGAGCCCACTTCTCACCACCTAGATATTAGCGCGAGCCCCCAAAAATATTCACTATAACAAAAATTCATACCTCTTCTCGATCTGTCCACAAGCTCATCCGGGATGACAAGGTAAGGTCTCTCACGAATCCCGGGATGGGGAGAACAAGAGAGAAGCGTTAGCATTCTCCTAAAGACCTAGTCCATTTCAAGCAATTATGAACTCCCATGAATCAATAGCCCTGTGCTCGCATCCTTTTGAATCCGAGGTTAAGGGGATAATCTCATGACATGAGGGTCATTTTCTCTCCACCCGAGCTTTTTCAAATCTCCACTCCCGCCAATGGGATGTCCCACCCATCACATTATTGTGCAAAAATTTGGATGGTAAACATTTTTATTATACTAGAGCTATGCACTAGAGTTATGGAGGTCACTTTTTCTAAGTGGGACATGACGATGGGATTGGGTCCATAATTTTCACCAAGTGACCAGCATTCAAATCACCTTGTTATGTTCTATTTGGTCTTTCAAGAAGTTCGACCCCTACCTCAAGGTGTCCCCATGGCCACTTATTGAAAGCTTCCAGTGGACTCAATGGGAGTTGAACTTGGGTCGATGATTACAAACTACTTGTAACTCACCAATAGCCCAAGAAATTGATTCCTTTAAATCATTAATATTATCTTATTTTCTACATATTTTTATTATTCTTCCTATAAGATTCCTTCCAACACATGCATTAATAAGTTGATTTAGAAGGTCATATATTTCCTTTAAACTAAATGAGATTGTCAAAAAGGAAAAATATTGGTCTCTATGACTCTATGTACACAACCAAAACATAAGGATTGGTTAAGTATCATATAACATTATACGTAAGGTATCTTTTTGATCTCCAAATAGATAATTAGGGGGTTATTTTAACAATGAACCTCGTAAATTTCTCCTTAGACACAAAATTCTATTTGCAACAACTAAATCCAAATGGGAACATATAAATCTACATGATAAAATAGAAAATGCTATTTTTTTAGAAATTAAAGGTTCTCCACTAATGATCAGATCTTGGAAAGCTTCACAAGAAACTTCTCAATAACTAATGAGTTGGGAATACTCTTATCAATTTCCTCTTAAAATCTGATATCTTAAGATGTTTCTTGTTATTTCTTTTCACAATAGATTGAACCTAAAATGGAATTGTAAGATGTATGAAACCAATTGGATTCAAATATGTACTAATGTCTGGAGATCGAAGTTGAGTCTAGTGTCCAAATTTTATCTTATAGAGTAAGTCATTACAAGTTAGATATTGCATCTAGACTTACATTTTTGTGTGTCATTAATTTTTCCTTCCACTTCGTAATAGGAAAGAAACTATTATATATGCTTTTCAGAAGTGCAATTAAGTTAAATTAATTTGGAATAAAATTCAATATGATATGAGAACATGTTATTTTCAAACAACATGTCATGGAAAAAAACTCTTCTTGGATGGGAATATCAAATAAAGTAAATTCTGCAACATTTAAACAACTAAGAATTAAATATATTTGGAAAAATAGCTATCATTCTTACTTCTTTACCAACGTAACTCCTAAGAAATTGTTATAAACAAATTTTACTCAAATTTTTGCTTTAGTTATTCTTCATGTAGTGCCCACATTTTACACACCCAAATACAACAGTAAAATACCAGGATAATTTTTTTGACTTACATTGCTCACTACACACAACACATATGCAGGGCTCCAAGTATAGAAACTCGAATCACATATGACAATCACATAAGTCATAGAATCACATAGACACATGAAAATGACATAGGCATGTCGATGCCACACCTTTCCCAATGAACAAATACTAGCAATGACCCAACCACAAGAAACATGACTTCAGGAATGGTGAACCCACAACACATCATTTCTTTAAATGTATTTTAGTTACGATTAACATTCCAAGAACATTATTGAGCAAGGATAAATTCCTCGTTTGTCCACCTACAGAAACTTTAAGTTCATTCCACATTTAATTTGTAGTTCGACCATATTAAGTTGGTTGCTTATTCTTTACAAAACTTTCCCTAACTTGCATACTTATTTGGCATAATTCGAATGCATATAAAATACTTAATTATCTTGTTCTTATGTTAAGAATCTTCTTCTCGAACATATATTCATTGTCTACCTTTTTACTCTTACAACTCATGTGGACGTGACTTGGTGTCCAAAAAGTGATGTTAGGATTTAACGGAGATTTAAAATACAAGATAGCTTTTACCACAAAACATTCCTCGATCACGGTAAGGTTATTTCCCTACCATAGTTATTCTAATTCAATGACTTGTGAATTTCCTTTTTGTATTTATATATCTTTTGTTTTCTCATAGTTTGATCACAACAATACAATACATATCCTTTGAAACACATAAATATATTTAATTGAGTTATAAGGTCTTCAAGAGTGGCATTATTCCGAACCTCTAATCCCATTTTTACTCTTATATGCTTTATTTTCTACATCACGTTATGACCTAATTACTAGCATTGTCTTGCAAAAGGAGTTACGAAATGGTTTGCCTAACCTCTTGAAGGCATACATGATTAGGAGACTTGAAACTACACGCGAACCCTAAGTTAACATCCAAATCAACTGAGTTTTAGATTAATTCCAAATTCACCTAAGGATCTACCCATCAACTATAAATGAGGTTTAAGCAAGAGGAAAAATTTATGCTAAACCACCTTCATGAAAGGACCAAGGTGTTATGTTGAGAGAATACCAAGGTAACACATTTAGCTGAGCGGAACTAAGGAGTTCAATAACAATAGTTTAAGACTTAGAGCAACTAAGTCACAACTTCCACCTATGTCCTCTGGATCCAAAAAGGATCTCATTCGATGAAGAAAATTAATTTTAAATCTATCTTCGGATGACATGGTAGTCTGCTAGGCTACGGAGGAGGAGTTAGCTCTAGACACTCCATGAAAAGTTTGACTTTGTCACTCCTAACAGACAGGTTTAAGGCAATGTCACTAAACATACTGAAAAAGATGATAATCCCATTCTTGGGTTCTTGTTTACTCAAACTAGGAGGTTCCATCGAGTGCAGAGATTAAGTTCATCCTACGATTTTCAATGTTGTCTACAATAAGGAGTATCACACATGAAAACAAGTTATACTCCGATATTGGACAAGGGTAGAGTGTTTCGATTTAATTCTCTTTATTACAATTACCAAGTATGAAAGCACAAGATGACTCATTGATCATTTGTTGAATATTGAATATGCACTACAAGATATTACTCCAAATTCATTTACTTTATATAAATATCAAACCTTTTTACCATGTGTACTATGAATCAAAATTGAACCTAAGATTAAATGCACATTTCCTAGATGTCCCTGAAAACCAACATCTCATACATAGCAACAAATTATCAAATACAACCTTTTGTAACATAGGACAACATTATACATCTATTCATTTAACAATGAACTATATAAATTACAATGATACTAAATGAATTACACTTCACCTTTTCGTCGTCATTCTTTCATCTGTAAAACCACGTGAGCATGATATCAGCGATAATTCGTTGGCATGGCATCCACCCTAACCTAACATAATTATCATTTTTCAGTTTCCCATTTACATATGATAATAATTACAATTTGCAATCAAAATAAAAAGGTTTAGAGACATGTATTCATTACATTTCATTTTATTTCATTTTGTAACCCAAGAGAGAGAAAGAGAAGGGAAGAGAGAGAAAACATCGTTTTTCCAAAAGTTCTAATGCACACAACAAGTTACACTATAGTGTTTTAAATAGTTATTTGCATGTGTTAAAATTTTCAGGGTGGTTTGACAACCCTACGAGGGTCCCACAACTTTCTATTTTTACATTTTCTCACTAGCTACAAAACGTTCAAAACAGGCTTGGAGGCTAAGAAACTACTTCCAGAATTTATCTTCCAATGAGAACGCACACCACGATTAACTTTCTACATGTCCCCAAATATACCAAGAGTTTAAGCAAGCGACGGAATTGGGAGAAAGTGAATAGTTTGCGTTTGGCAGCTTGTTTTCTGGGGTTACTGGTCGTAGTTGGCCCAGTGCAAAATGAACAAAAGTTAGCTCGAGGACTCGTAAAACCACATCCAAAACTAATGTTCGATGGATGAGCACGCAACAAGACACTTCCTACCAGTTCCCCTATATAAGAAAAATTCATCAGAGTCGACGGGACTGAGAACTAGAAAATCATTTTCAAATGGTGACAAGTTTTCTGGAGCGACAAGTCAAAATTGGTCCAGTTTGACCTCATCAAACTGTGACCGAAGGCCTACAAAATGGCTTTGCCAAACTATCCAGAAAATTGTTTTCCCTAAAATGAATGTTTCATGCAATTTTCTAGTATAAACACTAGAGGTTTGCGAAGATGGGAAATAATTTCTCTATCCACGTTTCAAATGGCGGTTCAAAACAAAAGCCAACTTTCTAGATTTAACAACTTTCTACTGCTGTAAACTAGTGTAACAAGGCTCCTACAAGAGCGTCAAAAAGATCACATATGTTCATTCGGGGTCAATCCAGATGTCATGGTGACTCCTCACATAACAAGGTACACAAATGAAGCCTAACATCTCATTTTCAGAGTTCCAAAGGGTACTTAATGAGTCTCGAAAAATGCAAAAATTAACTATTTAAAACAGGGAGAAGGTCAACATTATTACTGGGAAGTCAATCTCATCTTGTCGATAAAGCAATGTTGTAGCGAACCAGTTGGGTAGTAAGTTTTCTACATCACCTCAGAATGAGGGTGGAAGGTCATATTTTAATGCAAATGGTTTATTTGACTTCGTGAGTTTCGACACGACATTTCATTGTTTTTGGAACGAGTTGAAATAAACATTAACGGTATTAAAATCCTAATATTTTAAAATTCTATTAAGTTACAAAAGAGAACTAAACACGAGAATTATGAGAGGTAAGGGAAGATGAACCATGCCTGGAAGGGACGGAGTCGGTCAAACCCGCAGGCTTCGGTTCAACATCTCGCTTGGCACTTCGTCAACCAGTTCACGAGCCTGGATCTAACCTCCACCACGTCACACCAACTTCCCGATCACTTGAAGTTTTCCAACAGAATAAGTAGTTGCTTGTGCGTTTCTAAAACCTTTTGAACAGATCCATTATGTGCATATCCTGCAATCCTGGCATTCCATGAGACAACATTTCTTTGAGGCATTCTAACAAATAGTTCACACGCCTTTTCCACAAATCCATTTTGTGCATATCATGAGATCATGGCACTCCATGAGACTACATTTCTTTGAGGCATTCTATCAAACAGATTCATGTTCCTTTCCAACAAATTCATTTTCTACATATCCTGCAGTCATTGCAGTCTAGGAGAACACATTTCTTTAAGGTATTCGTCAAACACTTCACGTGCATTGTCCATGCTACCACATTTTGCATACATTACCAGGGAAGTTCCAACTACAGCATCTGACATAATTTTTCTAACCTTTTATGCTTTGATGGATGTCTATTCCCTATTCCAAAGCTCCCATTTTGGCACAGGTTGGACGTACGCTGGCAAAGGAAACTCAGCAGGTTGGAGACCTATTTGTTGCATGGTGAAATAGTGTGCCTGCCTTATGAGGAAATCCACGCCTTCCCACGCACAGCAGCAACATATTTCCATGAGGATTTGTCTCATTTTTTCATCTGGTCAAACATTAACAACAGTGCCCCCAATGCATTTGTAAACTACACATCTGACAAAATTCCTATGTCTTTTTTTTTGCTTGACAGGTGTCCACGCAAGTGTTTGGCGTTAGTTGGGAGGAGGCCGCACAACCCTGGCACTCCATGAGGAGACATTTGGCGCATAGCATTTTTGACCAAAAAAAAAAAAAAAACAAAAAATGCCCAAAGCGCATTGTTTGGTGAAAAAGTTGCGACCACGTTTTCCTGTAAAAACTGCGACCCAAGAACTGGTGCAGAGCTTCCATCCTTCCCCCATGGTGGCGGCTTCACTTCCTTCAAGCAACAAAGATAGACAAAAGAAATCCCAAAAGAGCCCCCTTTGCCCTAAAACCGCCCCAAAACAAATCATGGGCTTTCTTTAATTTTAATTCTTTTTATTTTATTTAACATTATTATTATTTTAAATTCATTTAACTCATTTCATTCACTTTGAAAATCTATTTCATTATTAAAATAATTTAATATGTTTTCATTATTATTATTATTATATTTTATTTTGTTACGATATTGCCATATAACTCATAACGTAAATCCTTACCAATGATTTGATAGGATTTACGACCAACCCGTTGATGATCTAGATAGTCAAATCGATACCTAAAACATAGAACAACACCATGTATACTATTTATAGCCCACCCGTAACTATATCTTGACCAAACAATAATAGCAAGAATTGACAATTTGAAAGAATCATTATTATTATGCAGGTGTTCCCTCTAGTTGGTCACGCCCCAACAACATCCAGTCATTCTTCAAACCACCTATCGAATTCGGTGAAAGAGATTTTTCCTTAACAGGGTAATCGAAAAGGCGAAGCCTAGCAAGGATCAACATGAGCACAACGACACTAAACGCTTAGCAACACGATTGTTGAAGAAGAGAAAGAACAACGGTGAACGGGGCATTACACTTCACTAAACAAGTTATGCAATCTATTCTTATTTACAACAAGAACCTATCAAAGAAGATGGAATATATCAAAGTTAAGCTAAAGTGCCATGTAGAAATGATGAAGACCTAAACAAAAGATCAAATTATTTAACTTATTTATGACAGCCGTCTAGTGAGACCTTGTAATGAGTGAGTTGTTTTGTGTTGGGTTGCATTTAGTTCATTGTTGGTTTTTTTATGCAATAAATTTCGTTGATACATATCTTGTATGTCTTGTCCTATCAAACTGTGTTATTCTCCATTGTTATACTTTAAATCATATTTCAATATTAAAGAATAATTTTTAATTTTCTCATACAATCTAAATACTCCATTGTTCTCCAATAAAATATGTTTTTAAGTGGTATTACATATTTCTAAATTTAATTGTGATGTGTACGTAGAACCGTTTTACACATCAACAATTTTGCGCGGACCATTATAATCTTTACCTATTGTTCCAATTTTATCAGATGTCTCCAAATAGAAATCTACAATTTCACTCCCACGTGTTAAGACGAACTTAATGAAACCATGTTTTAACGTCTATAATGACTGTCGTCTTAATTCCACCCTGCAAACGTTAGTTTCTGGGGAAAATACGTTGTGATTCGTTTGAAATCAAACATAATTATAATATTGAACGAGGACAGAGGCGAACAACTTGAAATCCACGTTAATTTTAGACACGGAAAATGAGAAACAATCAATTAAATCGGACCACGGACGCCTACAATCCCTTTCCAATTTCATTATGGACAATCACTCCACCAGTGGTTTTCTTGGTGGTGGAACTGCAAGTTACTTGGCCAATGCTTTACACGTGGGGATTATTAATTTGGGCGGCGGTTTTGGTGGAGGTGTTGTTTCTTCTTTATTATTCTAGCCGCAGCAATCCCTGTCAGTAATGAATTGGCGGATTTAGCGTGGGTGTTCTTTACATTTTATTCTTTTAGCGAGAGCCCTGGACATTCAAATATTTAGCGAGTTTCTTGTTTTAAATTTGATTAGCTGACTCTATATATTTGAAATATCTATGCGAGTACATTATAAGCATAACAAAACATAAAAGTGAAAAATAATAATAAACTCATTTTAATAAATAAATCTATCTGAATTACAATGATAGATATCAATTTCAAGATTGTGTATTTATATTTTTACATTCGACATTGATTAGTAAGGACAATATATTCTCTACTATTTTCGCATTAATTTGTGGCAAATAACATCAATTTAATTGCACTATTGTGCTAAAAATATTTAAGGCTCAAGCATTAAGTCATATGGTTAAGATATTATTATTTTATAATGGACTTGTCTACGAAAAAAAAAAGTGATGAATTGTCATATGAGAGTCAAGTGGACGTGAAATTTAATGTCAAGAATAAAAGTGAGCATCTCACTCCATTACAACTCTTAGATGCCATTGTAAGAACGTGATTATCATGGGGGAGATATGGAAATTGTCATTCCTATATCGGTGAAGGAGGCATGCGCCATGGTGGAAAAGAAAAGGAAAGGACAACAAGAGCAGGGAACTGAACATGTGAAATGACATTGCAATCTCATAAATACCCTACTAGTTGTACTTAGGCGGAATATTCACTACTCTCGAGGATAATTGACTAATTTACTTTTTCTCTCAAAACTATTTTTGGTTGTGAGATGACGCTAGTCCTAACTTGATGGTTGGATGGTGTTTCTTTTTTGTTGATCAAGTTTGTTTGATCCCACCCTTTCTTTTATTGTAAGTGGGTTTATGTTGTTTTATCTTTGAGTGATGTGTACAAGGATTGAGGGTGCCTCTCAAAACCTCCTTTTACCTAATTCAAAAAAAAAAACTTTAAAATCATTTCCACATATAAAAATACTAATCGGTAATAGAATTCAAATTATTGCATTTAGAATTCTATATATACCATGCCAATCGACCCTGGCTCTAAATAAAAAATGGAGAGACATGGTGTTTGTTTTAGCAATATTGTTTTATTTTTTTACATCTTTATCACTTTGTCGGCCACTGCACTAGTGGACGCAGAACAGAAACCGCTGGTTTCTGCACTGTATGTATTTGGAGACTCGACCATAGATCCTGGTAATAACAATGCGCTTGTTACAATTGCTAAAGCCAACTTTCCTCCCTATGGAAGAGATTTCCCCAACGGTCTACCTACCGGCAGATTTACAAACGGAAGATTAATAACAGACATTCTATGTAGGTTCTCTTGTCTGAAGATTATTGCGATAGTCGAATTACTGGACACCTTTATTTCATTAATTTACCTCTTTTTGATATGGATAATTATGTAATATTTTCATACAGCTGAATTCGTGGGTGTTTCAAAGTTATTGCCGGCATATTCGGACCCTGAATTTCGAGGAGAAAAACTGCTGACAGGTGCAAGTTTCGGTTCGTCTGGTTCAGGATATGCGCGCAGTACCGCACATAATTTCGTTAGTACAGCTTGATCTTATACTTGAATATATATTTGTTTTCAAATGTTTTTAATTGAGGGACATAAAATAATGAGGGAACAATTATTTAAATTTATTTTTGTATTTGCAGAATGTGCTGCCACTAGAGAAACAAGTGAACAATTTCAGGAAATACAAAGCACAGCTGGTAAACATGGTTGGTCAAGAATATGCCGTCAAGATCGTTTCTGAAGCATTGTTTGGTATAAGCACGGGAACGAACGACTTTACCAATAATTATTATTTAAATCCTCTAACAAAGAGCAATAATTATAGCGTTGAAGGCTTTCAAAATCTGCTTATACATTCCCTAACTGTATTTATACAGGTAAAATAATTTGTTCTCTTATCCGATAGCAGAATTTGTTTAACTTCTAATTTTCCTGGCATTATAGTTGAACTTCTTCGTATATTCCAGAATATTTTCAGCGAGGTTGTACAAAACTCGTCATCGTTGGGTTACCTCCATTTGGCTGCTTGCCTTCACAAATTACTCTGCACAACTTGCTCGGAAATACATGCGTTGAGGAATTTAATGAGGTTGCGATGTCTTTCAATGCTAAGATAAAATCTTTAGCAGCGAAGATGATGCTCAACCATCGTGATCTTCGAATTGTTTATTTCGATATATACGATACGCTGGTCGATACTGTTAACTTTCCCTTTAAATATGGTAAAATTTTACGTTCCCTGGAATACATTCAGAATAACACTTTCACACATTTGCTTGAAATATGATGGAATACTGAAAGTTTTGACCTTCGGTGAAGAGATGATAGTTATTTCTTTCGTTTTGGTTTTTTACAGGATTTAGAGAGACAAGAAAGGGTTGCTGTGGTACAGGTCTGTTGGAGGCAGGGATATTTTGCAACCCAGAAAGCCTTACTTGTGCTGATGCATCAAAATATGTGTTCTGGGATAGCTTCCATCCGACATCCAGAGCTTATAACATCGTTGCCAGTGACTTAATACAGCAAGCTCTGGCTTCTAACATAATATCGATTCCCAAAAATTAATGCCGAGATTGAACATGTATTATGGTAAAATAAAACGTAGTTATCATCCAAATTTGTGTCCGCAATTTCATAATCAATTCCGATAAATAGAACATTGTAATGGTCTATAATATTCCATGTCTTTCAAGGAAACAGGTTTCTATTATATCCGCGTGTATAACACGTCATTGCAGATGTGCAATGTGGTTTTACATTAACAACGCACTCAAGCGAACCACATACATTGCAGTTCATATTTAAATAGATCTGAATATATTTAATTGCATAAAAGAATGTTGTATAAATAATAATATCGGATATTTGATATGAATTATAACACATGTTAATGCGACAATGTGAAGAAGACCCAAATAATCAGTACAAACAGAAAACCATGACCATAATTATACTCTTGAGCTTATATGACATGTGTGGTAGTAGTATGTTTGTTAAAGTTATCAAATATGGAGTTCATCTATTTTCAGAACAACTATGTTTTTCTGCTTTGGGCCTCCAATATCCTCGCTCATTTTCCCACAATTTTACACAAGTATGTAGGAAACTAATCTCCTTCCATGGAGCTCTAGTGTAACACCAACACTTTACTCACATATAATAAAAGTTGATATATGTTTTGAGGGGGCATGTCTTATCCCTACATTATTATGAGGCATCTTGATGGTAGATTCTTTGATAAAAACACACTATATTTAAGGCAAGTCAAATTAATTATTGTATTGGTGTATAAAATACCTTGTACCTAGGAAAATGGGTTTTAGTTTATGGCATGTATAAGAGGTCATTGCAGATGTAAAAATACTTTCCCATCAACAACACATTACAACCAGCTCTATACATTGCAACTCATATATAAATTGATATAAATAAGTATATTGAGATCATCTAATTGCATAAAAAAATTTGTCCTAAGTAATAATAAGTAATAATAGAAATAGACAACGTAGTGCATGTTAACACAACACAAAGAATACCCAAATCATTTATACGAATTGAGAACCTTGACAAGGATTATACACTCCTTAGCTTGTATGACTTAAGTGGCAGTAGTAAGGTTGTTAAAATATTCAAATATGTGAATCTAATTGAATAACCATGTTGATCTACTTTGAGCATATAACATACTCAATTGATTTTTCACAATTTTGTACAAGTGTATACGAAATTGAATGCCTTCACTAGAACCCTAATGGGAAACCAATTCCTTACAAAGATTTAACAAAAAATGATGTTTATTTTGAGGTGTATGTGTTATCCATACATTATTTTTATTAGATTAGGTAAAAATAGATTTTGAAGGGATCGGGAACCCTGTACAAACGAAAGATACAACTTTCAAAGCCCAAGAGAGAAACAACAACCAACAAGAGCCCACAGGCCAAAAAAGAAACAAAACAACAAGCCAAACCTCGGGTCAGGGAAGCACCAAAAGGAGGGAACACAAGGACTGTTGGTCAAAGCAACTTAACCAACAAGACCAAGGAACTCAACTTCCAAAACCTTCCCTTTATGAGATCTAAGGCTCATCATGAGGGGCTCATATACATCTTTACCCCTCTTTTTGTTGTTCACCAGCTTCCATCCCTCCCCCCAATTAGGATCAACATTCTCATCCGGGTTGATAGGAAGGCTAATTTCAAGAGAGATACTACTTTGATCTGGAGAAAACAAAGATACAGGGGGTGACAAAGGGGAAACCCCCTTATCTACTACATGTGGATCATTAATGGGTAGAGAGGGAAGAGTGGCAATCTCGCTCAGATTCTTCACATTCATCTCTTCCATAACCTTGACCTTCTCCTTTCCCAGATCACCTATATGATTGTCTAATATCTGCGTTACATTATTGTCCTCCTCAGCCTCAACTATCAAATTTTTTGGGTTAAAGTCCTTCCACCACGATACCCGCCCTTTAATCTGCTTCTTCACAATGTGACAATCAACGGCAAGATGTCCAAGGGAAAAACAAGATCTACATCTAAAGGGAAGACCTTCATAATCTAGATTTTGAGTCCATGTAAAATCCCTGACTTTGAGCTCCATTGTGGCCGGGAAATCGGCCATCATATCCATATCCACTAAAATACGAGCATAAGTGGTATGATCAAAAGATTCTATCCTAGTATCAACATCAAGAAATTTACCCAAAACATTCCCATAGATCTGAAACACTCCTCACTCCATAAATTTATCAATACATTATTATGAGGTCCCTTTATAATGATTTTTTAAAAAAATAACACACTAAGTATAATACAAGTTCACTAAAACATTTTTATGGTCTACAAAGCACCATATTTTTAGGGAAGTTTTCTAAATTATAAGAATGTCTAGTAGATCACTTTGTAGATTCTTAAAATAGTTTGACATTAACAACACATTCTAAATACCTTTATACATTACAATTCATATCTAAATAGATACAAATAAGTATATTCTGATGTAATTTCTTAAAATAATGTTTTGTAAGTAATAATAAATGATAAGAGGGCATTTCATAGGAATATTTGATTTGACATAATTTGGCATATCATTATGAGAAATTGAAAAAAAACTTGAATGGTAGTAAAAATGCAAACAAGATTGAAACATAAGTAGAACAAACAACCTCAACAAATATTATACACTCTTTAGCTTGTATGACCTAATGCATAGTAGTAGGGTTGTTAAAATGATCATTTTGATTTAATATAATTAAATCTTATTAGAAGATTGAGTTTAAACGAGATATAACAATAATAAGAAAGATCTATTATGTGAAAAAGATAAACAAGTGTATACAATAGGGAGATAAGAATGACTAATTAGCTTCACATATGAAGATATGGGTTGATTCTATGTTGGAAAATAAGTGGAAGAGGAAGGATCTAGATCGAGTATACTCCTATAAAATTGGGACCTAAAACTCCTTAGGATAGAACCACCCAAAGGGGGACAAGACAACCTTGGGTGCTAGTGTCCTAGAAAATGTACTTCTAATATTTTTAGGGCCTTATAATTTATTCTCCCTTTAACTCTTTGTTAGTGCGGATCTATCATACGGTTTCACTTTGTCACACTTGAACTGTAAAAAAACCCTATATACCTACAAAAGGTTCAAAAACACATTGGATGAAATAAATAATTCATATGTATGAGTCAACATAACCTCGGTGGTCACTCCAATGTGATATTCATTAAGAGTATCACTACACTTAAGACTCTATGTAGTTATAGTGTATTTTTTTTGTGTGTGATCAAATAGTGTCCCTTGAAGCTAGGTTGCCCTTATGTGATTCACACCAAGATAGTGAGCTAAAACTATTTTCACCTGATATGAATGTGTGCAAAGGAATTTAGAAATATTCACTCCAATTCAATGAATGATGCAGCCCAAATGCGGTCCTCAATGTTTCTCTTTTCCCAAGTACTAGATACGATGTAATAGTCCAAATTACACAGAACCTAATAATAATGAGTAAGTCATGAATATATATGATTAGCTTGTTTGAATTTCATCATTAAAAAATAAAAAGGTTGATTGAAATTAATAACAAAGGTTTTAGTAAAGATATTAAATAATGTAGCATTTCAAAGTTGGGAAAAGGATGGAAAGGAAAAAAGTGCCCAAAGGAGATAGTAGCGCATGAGAGCTCCATCCCTAATGGGTCATCTTGTGCGGGATGCTTAGAGGATATAATATAAAATAAATAGCTCGATCATACATTATCCAATGTTAAAAAACAAAGTGGCCATTCGAGTAAAGTAAATTACAAGACTATAGATAGGATAAAACAATATAAAAGTAAAACAACTATTGTTAATGTCTATTTTTCTTACTTAGTAATCATGCATTTAATGACATAGTTAGAGGTGATATGTAAGTAGTAAGTGCATGATTTTTTGTCTACGTTTTTCACCAATTTATGTTGGTGACTGTATATTCTATAGCATAAAGTACATAAGAAGAGCATACATTGTGGATATCACAAAGAGTTTTAACCGATAACAAGCATGATGAGGATTTTATTTGATATCATTCTATAAGGTTATTGTGGAATGTGTATCATGGAATATAATAGAGGATAAGGATCATAGGATGACCTTGTGTGTATAGTGAAAATGATTCATATGTTTTTCCTTGAATATTGTGTAGACACCAAATTTGTGTCTTACGACACCCCCTGTGCCCCGCATCTCATTTCATAACCTAACCTCATCACCTAAACTTTACATAATTATATATTCATTACCTTATAATTAATAAATCCACATCGCCATACCGCCACCTCATTTCGCCACCTCATCATGACCTAGGCTTAACCCTAAACTAACCTAATTAAGACCAATAACTTGGTCCACATCCACACCCATGATTAATTACTCCTTACCCGCACCAAAAACCAACTTCATAATGACTTGACCAAGCCCGCAACCAATCCCTCAGAAGAAAAGGAGGGAAAGCTAGCTATTTTACCAAAAATAGCCCGCTTTGACCGAATCGATACCGGTTCCTACTCGACCATCGCGTCGGTTACGAATCACCATCGGTTCCCTATAAATGACCACTTCCAACCAAAAACAAAAGATCAGATTTTCATTTGATCGAAAAGGAGGAAAAATCATTGAAAGAATCCATATTTTGCTTGGCCGAGCGAGAGACAAGTGAAGAAACAAGAAGAGTTTGCAGAGAAGGACATCAAGCCCAAGACTGCAACTGAATAACCAGAGCCCAGTAACACTCATCCGAGCATCAGAAGAGGAGATAGCTCATCTTGGATTGTCAGATCATCTTACTTGAGACTGTCTTCGTCATCACAAATCTCCCGAAACCCGCATCGCATCGGGACGGGTGAGTAGTGTTTTATATGTTTCTAAGCACCATTTCTTGAGCCTGTGGATTGATAGTAATCATAAGTTTATTCCTAGATCTACTACCAGCAACATACTGCACTTAACCTTCATCCATATATCCTGGTATTGCCCAGAAGGCCATTTTTATCACACTCTGAGTCTTCCCTGTCCTCCTATTATTCCCCTCAGCCATCCACCAATCTTAATAACCCCACAATCACCTTGCAACCAACCTCTATCCCAGAAGCACTTAGATTGCTGACCCTACCGGTGTCGTTTATCCCCTACCGGCAGCGGTTCTCTAACCACGGTCGGTTATCCAGTGACCGGCATCGGTCACTGTGACTTATACCCCAAAACCCCTTTTCTCACCTATTTGTCACCTAACAACCTCAGATCCAGTCTGGTTTATCCCTATAACTCAACTTTGAATGTATCGGCGACCGAAGAATCAACAAACAACGTGACGTTTTATTATTGATAGTTTAGCTTCTATTGCTTTGTAACGAGATACCTAAATCATGATTTTGCAATAGCTTTCTTTGTTATCATTTGTGTTAATTCGTATTAAAAGGGGAACTGACCACCTTCGAAAGGAAGTTTTATATTTCCTGGGCCTAAGGCAGCTCCCTCATTTATTGTCTAATTAAAATCTGGTGGTCTTGTATTCTTACTTGCAGGTAGTCCTTCCAAGACAAAAAGGAGTTCTTCGCAGTCGATCTGATCTTTCTCTACGGTACACGCACACCATTTCAACATTCAACAAGTATTCCTCCTATCCCTAACCCTTATCTGTTTCTCAAAGGAATGATAGGATAGAAGCAAGTCTATTCCACAGAGCCGAAACATTCCATGCGAAACATTTTGGCACGCCCGGTGGGACCCATTTCGGGTTTCTTTTTCTCTTGCTTGCTTTCATTTTGGGAGCATACTTGTTGTTGCTGTTTTTGTTATATTTAGTAAATAATTTGTCTTGCTTTCCTAGTTTTGCATTAGTGAAAGTCATCTTATTTGCTTCATCGAATATCATTTTCGATTTGGGTGTAAAACACGTGCATTACATTCTTGCTTCTTTGTTTTCAATTCTAGTGAACATAGACTAAGTAATGTGTCATACACGTGGGGGTGATTTCCACGGTATTGACAGGAAATTAATCTTACTTTCACTGCACAACACATACCGAATCACTTCATAATTAACACAACTCAAAACATCCCCCTTTTCGCGCATGGTATTCCTCCGCCCGATTGAGGTAACCTTATAAGCCAAAACAAACTTGACATTTCCCCTAAGTCTTTTGTTTAGGATTGACATCATTCGCGTCTAAAGGCATAAGCCCACAATAATTAAAATTAACCCTAGGGTTAGTCTCTGGATTTGCGTGTGCATCTTGCTTGTTTTCAGTTCTATTTTCTCTGTTATACACTGTCTTCTGTGATCACCTTAGAACAATTTGATAAATGTACTAAGCGTTGTTAACAATCAAATCAGCAGCTTCTTATATTTTCTTATACCAGTCTTATTACACCGACATCGGTTAACTGACCGACGTCGGCTATAGTCTAACCGACATCGGTTATCAGACCGATATCGGTTACTGTCTTTTACAGTTCCTGACAAACCAGCAACCTACCAATTTCACCATTCTGAGTCTGTTTCTGTTCTTGATAGATTGAAACCCTACTGTGTACTCTTGTCCATGGTTGTTATCACTCGAAAGCAAGCCGCCGCCATGGTTTCACATGCTTGCTCTGTGCCTTTGCCTGAATCACCCCCTTCACATTCTGTGGGGAATCCTACGGACACCAGCGAGGTTCCTAAAATTCCTGTGGGAGATAAAGAATTTGCCAAATTTCTGGATGCTAATCCTAGCGCTGTACAATACTATTTGTCTCATGCCCTTGACCGTACACCCGACGGTCAACTCCTTGTTGGCATGCCTATCAGTATAGCTGCTCATTTAGCTCCTTCTCCTTTGATAACTCCACTTTGCCTTCGCATCCTTAGTCCCGTTTCTACCTCAAGCAGCCTTCTTGGGGTTCATATGGCGCAGATTGGATTTCCTTTGGTTAATCTTGGGCCCAACATGTCATTACCGCTAATTGCCCTACCTCGTCTCTCTGCAGATCTGCTTCGTTCATGACTTGCTCTCTGCCACCTATCCACATGAGCTTTCCTTCTCAAGCTCCGCCCACCTTTTCATTTCCACACACATATCCGGTAACCTCAACAGCTTATATAGGACATCCCTATTCGGTTGCCTCAACACATTCGTCCTCCATACCTTATCAACATTTAACCCCACCATTGTCTAGCGGTGGCCCTTGGCCCAATTTGCCTCTGTTTACCACAACCACACCATCATCTCATCCAACTACTGATTTAATTAAACAAATGATGGACAAAATGCAAAATCTGGAGGCTTCTGTTTCAGGAAGTCATAGCGCCTTGACATACGAGCAAGTTTGTCGGGAGCCTATCCACCCTTCAGTCCCCCTTCATTCATATCCTCCTCAATGGGAATTACCAAAGTTTACCCGTTTTAATAGTAAGGAGGACCCTCAACAACACTTGCGATCATTTAGACATGCTTGCTATCTGATTGCTCACGACGACGCTTTACTACTCCGCACCTTTCCCATGTCCTTATCGGGATCCGCCTTGAGTGGTACAAAGTGCTTTAACCCAAAGACTCAATCTTCTCTTTTAACCAGCTAGCCCAATCTTTCTTGGATCCTTTCTCCATTAACATTGCCAAGAAAGTATCTATCACCGACCTTTATGCCATCCGAAAATTTGAAGACGAATCTATCGCAGATTTCGTTGGACGATGGCGAGGCCTTATCAACCAAATTACGTATGCCTTGCCTCAGCCGAACTTATTGAACTCTTTATGCGGGCCTGCACTAAGCACATCTCTCCTACCCTCCAAATTCAAACTTTCCGTACATTTGACGAGGCCTTTTACTATGGCTCAAAACTAGAGATTCGAGCCTTAGAAGAAGAGAAATTGCGGTTGCGCAACAAAACCCCAATTTCAAAACCCAAGATTCCACCAACAAACCTAAGACCACCAATCCTCACCCATCGATCGCTTCAAAATCAAAGGGGCCATGCACGCGGTGATGGTCAAATCCCAACCACCGTCTAATACCCCACCAAAAACCACCTATAAGTATAAAGCAGAGCCCATCAACTACACTCCCTTGGGAGAAACATATGGTGTGATATTGGAAAAATTGCTTAAAGCAGGAGCCATTACCTTACCTCCTGTTAAACCTCACTCCGGGTTTGATTCCACTCGCGCCATACCTTCTTGGTACAAAGAAAATGACTTCTGTAACTTCCACCGCGTGAAGGGACACAGTCATGAAAACTGCAAGATGTTGAAAAACATAGTGCAGGAAATGGTTGATGCGGGGGATATAGCCCTCGATAATCCTAATGCCCCTGCTAACCAAAATTTGAAAATATTCAACAAACCATTCCCAAATCATTCTTCTAACAGTAACATAAATCAAGATATCTTAGCCGAGGAGAGTGTTCATGAGATCCATGCAGTCTTCGATTCCCAACCAAAAACCTCTATCGAACAAATTCTGAATCAAGCCTCTTCACTAACGCAGGAACCCAAACCCCCTTCCTCACCATCAAGACAAACTGAAATCCTCGCTGCCTTTACCCATCAAGGAATTAACCGCCTAGAGTTCCCTTCTCACAAATGAGCCTTCTTACACCACATCCTTGCAAGACTGTGAGCGGATGTTATCTAATTTATCTATTTCCCAAACATCTCCTTCTACCATTCTTGTATACAAGAGGAAGGCTCGCCTTCTTTTTGTCATCCTTAGATGAGAAACCTCTTGAACCGACATCACTACACTCTTTAAACATGACGGATCCTCTCAACACGCCTCCTACCTATTAGTCCTTCATCGCCTAAATCTTTTCAAAGAACCGGTTGACCTCTTAACGCCCATTGATATAGTGCCTCATCTACCCCCTGTATCACACCCACAGTGGACCGGAATCACAACCCACCTTTCTTCCATACAAAAGTTCCTATTCACATGTGAGGACTGTCATTCCCCAGAAGATAGACAGGTCCTATGGGAATGTTTGAGTACGCCATATTCTACTCAAATGCAGATGACCGATCCAGATGCTTCTACCATATACCCGAAGTGTTTACAGAAGCTTAAAATTCCTATGTCCTCATCTTCACCCCCTCATCTCTACCAAATACCTCATCCACTTCTATTAACCTAACCAAATCTTCCCCTACGCTTGGGACCTCACCAATACCTAGTCTAACACACCCACCTAAGCGGCTTGATTTATCTAAAAATAAAGCCATCCATCCCATTAGGAGACAGACTCAATCTCCTCAATCTATGCCGCTATCACAACTAAAACCCTCGTCATCACACCTACCTTCCATATTGGGACCCCATCCCTCTACCTTGCATCAATATATCATACCTCCTGCATTTTCTTTAAAGTGACCTACGCCTTCTGCACCCATACAGAAATCCAAGGGTATAGCAACACCGTCACCCCGTGGATCCTGTCCACCTATCAACCCTAAACAAATTCCATCATCAAAAGATTTGTTTTCTGTCACTCCTATTTCTCCGTGGTTGTTTTCTGATACCACATCATCTGTGGCCTCATCATCCAACCAGCTAAACATAGCTTCTACGTCAAAGAAGCCACGTTTAGTTAAAACCCATTATCAAAACTCCTTGGCTAAACCACCACCCATACAAACCAACCATACCACGTCATCACCGAATCTACCCCGTCAATAGCCTCATCTTCCTCTGACTTTGACCCACTCAAATGGTCTTACGCCAAAATCCTTGCTATGTTGGTGGAGAATGCGACCATTTCCCTACCCCCACTTAGACCTTATGATCCATCTAAACCTCGACCTATAGGTTACGATGAGTCTAAAATCTGCGCTTACCACCGCACACCAGGACATGACGTAGAGGGATGCAAAGCGTTGAAAGCCATACTTCGTCAGTCACCTCTCTCAGATAGAAAAATTAAGAAAGACAACTTACGAAGAGAGAGACCTTTAGCTTCAATTCCCTCTCCTATACCACCTGTCCCCGCCTCACCAAGATCTATCATCATTACAGCCCCACCTCTCGAAGACCATGACCTATCCCTACCGTCTTCCTCCTCTCGTATTCATGAGATCAATATGATTAGTGTTGCTACTCGAGGGCAGAAAAACAATGGGAAAGCGAAAGAAAACACACCTGCGGCATCTCTTTCTCCGTCCACCATCCCGATTGCACCACCACCTAAAGTGGTTATTCGTGGACCCGCCTACCCCGTCTCTAATGGAATTGCCCACCGAACCATGATCAAACAACTTCACCAATCGCCTGTAAAAATGACACTGTATGATCTCATTCAGAATTCTAAATCTCATCGACAAGCTCTCGTTGAAATCCTTCAAGGGATAGAGGTCTTACCTAATGAAACCTTTCCTGTTACCTCTATTCTAACACCCAATCACGTTGCTTTGCTCACCAAACAATCTATCTCCCCAACCACTTGTCTCTCGTATGCAAGCAAAGCTCACTCGCGTCGGTTTCTCCGAAGATGAAATTATCGACTTTGGTGCTGAAGATCCTGACCCTGCTCTTTTCATTTCAGCTTACGTTCGGGACATTCGGGTACGTCGTGTTATGATTGACGGGGGCGCTAGCCTAAACATCATCTCTTCAAAATCCTTCCAACAAATGAATATCCCTTCTAGTTGCATGTGTGCCAACCCCATCATGTTGCGGTCATTCAATGATGCTATTACTTCTACCTTAGGCACCGTGATCCTTAACATTCGTGTAGGACCATGCACTTTACCCAAAATCTTCTATGTCCTTGAGGGAGAGTTCCAATACAATATGTTGTTAGGCCGCCCTTGGATCCGGGCTATGGGATGCATTCCCTCCACCTTACATAGATGCATAAAATTTGAGTACGAGGGGAAGTCCTACACCGTAAAAGTTGATCCTCCCCCCTTCAAAACCTGCAATATGTTATATTGCCCTAATGATGTGCTTGTACCAGTCAAGACACCCATTCATCCAACCCAACCATCCACTTCAACCGCACCTACACCTTCAACCAATGAAACCACCATCACAAATACTACTTCCTTTCCCGCAGATAACATCCCAACCTCCGACCCCTTAGTAGATGTTTTTCAACGCCTTACGCTGGGGGAGTACCGCCTATATAACGTTAGCTCTTTCCATACCCCGCAGGAGTACGGACAGTTACATGCACATCCCACCTACGACCATCACGTGGGGGAGGTAATCTCTTACGAACCACCCCATTGCCGCACCAACCTAACGTATGGGGGTGTTGATGCATCTTCCATTACCCCTGAACCTCCTCTTGGTGTGGTTCCCTTCCAATCCGATTTTCAATACTTGAAAAATCATCATTTCGCCCTCACCTTCTTGACTCGCTGTGCTTGGAAAGGCTTTGGTTTTGGTCTTTATGAACAAGGCCGAAATACACTCATTCCCATGACTACACGCAAACACAATGATCGCAGTGGTCTCAATTTTTTGAAACACTTACACCGGAGAAACCTCGTGTCAATTGTATCCTGGAGGATGACGACGTCACCCCTACCAAACCATCATCACCCACAGAGTCGATAGACCCTGAATCTATCCCTCCTAACTTTTTTTTTTCATAAATGCTATCTTCATAGGTCCTCTCACTTATCAACGTGATAATGAGGACCCATCTTCTCTTCCCCTTCTGTATCCAGACATGATCGAAGAGGATTCACCTTCGATTAATGTTGTTGAGTGCCAGGATGACAACTCCATCCTCACTTACCTTGGGGCGGACGACTCCTATATTCAACGCGCCTTACCGTCTGAAACTCAAACCATGTTGAATGAGTCGACTATAGAAATCAACATCCACACAAAGGAGGATCCTCACATTGTGAAGATCGGACAATCCCTTAACACATCAGAACAAGCCTCCTTTACTACCTTTCTCCGTACCCGCAACCAAGCTTTCGCTTGGTCCTACGCTGACATGCCAGGAATTGATCCTACCATTGTTGTCCATAACATCACCCTAAAACCCGATTCCAAACCAGTCAAACAAAAACTGAGAAAAATGCATCCACGCATTGCCCTCTTGGTCAAAGAAGAGTTTCAACGACTTCTTTTGTTTCCTTCATCTTGCCTATTGACTATCCTCAATGGATTTCTAACATCGCACTCGCTACTAAAGCGACGGGGGGACTTCGGATATGCATGGATTTCCGAGACCTTAACCTCGCTTGCCCCAAGGATGACTTCCCCCTCCCAAGTATTGATCAACTTGTTGATCTCACTGCGGGCCATGAAATGCTTTCTCTCATGGATGGCTTTTTGGGATACAATCAAATTTTGGTAGCCCCGGCCGATCAACATAAAACTGCTTTCATAACTCCTTGGGGAACCTTCTGTTATCGTGTCATGCCATTTGGCCTTAAGAATGCTGGTGCGACCTATCAGCGGGCTATGACTTACATTTTTCATGACATTATGCACACTATCCTTGAGGATTATGTCGATGATCTTCTTGGCAAATCTAAACATCGCAGTGAACATCTCGATGTTTTAACCATTATTTTCGATCGCTGTTACAATATTCAGTCGGCTTCAACCAAAGAAATGTGTCTTTGGTGTTCTTTTGGGAAAACTTCTTGGCTTTATCATCTCTTTGCGTGGCATTGAGGTCGATCCATCTAAATTCAAAGCTATCCTAGAAATGCCCCCACCCAAAAACCTCAAACAATTGCGTAGTTTGCAGGGTAAACTTCAATCCATCCGGCGTTTCATCTCCCAACTCTCGGATCGATGTCAACCTTTCCATCACCTTCTTAAAAAGGACATTGCCTTTCAATGGAGTGAAGAGTGTCACCAAGCCTTTGAAGCTCTCAAAGCCTATCTCGCAGCCACCCGTGCTTATTCCACCTCGGGATGATCACCCTTTCTACCTTTACCTTCTCGCCACCGACCATGCTATAGGAGCCATGCTCACACATCGGATTCGGCACATTGAGAACAAGCCATTTATTATATAAGTCGTACTCTCGTGGATTACGAAACTAGGTATACACATGTAGAAAAATTGTGCCTATCCCTATCATTCGTAGCCACCAAACTCCGACATTACCTCCGAATCACAAAACTTTTGTCATTACCAACACGGACCCCATTCATTATATGTATGCCAAACCACATCTAAACCAACGCATCACCCGATGGCTTATGCTCCTCCACGACCTCGACCTTGAGTTTGTACAAGAAGTCAATCAAAGGACAAACTATTCGAGACCAACATGGAGGCCCCTTTACCTGGGGAACAATTCACCAATTTTAATTTCCCCGACGAACTCATCGCCACTCTTTCACTTAGGGAAGAGTCATATCCAATGACCCTCTTCTTCGATGGATCCAAATGCCAGCGTGGTGGAGGGGCCGGTGTTGTTCTCATTCCTCTTGATGCTGAACCTATGCCTCTTTCATTCCGGCTCGATTTCCCCTGCACTAATAATACAGAGGAATACGAGGCCCTTGTTTTGGGTCTCCAGGTTGCGTTACACTTAGGTGTCAAATCTATTAATATTTTTGGTGACTCTCAATTGGTATTCAATCAAGTTATGGGCATCTACCAATGTAAGAATGAGGAACTTCAAAAGTACAAACATTACATGGATTCACTTTTGACCTCATTTACTCATTATTCTATCCAAACCATTCCCCGCTCCACTAACAAATTTGCGGATACTATGGCTTGCTTAGCCTCATAAATTCGCCTCACCAATCGACTCGACATATTCGTCTTGGTCCAACAACTCTTTGCCCCATCTACTCAAAGCCCGGTTGTTTGTATGATAAATAATGTGTCTCGCTAATTCACAGGATACTGGGTACCATAATTTCACAACTACCTTACAACCTCTGCTTCTCCCACCGACCTAACTAGTACAGCAAACATGCTTTTCTTAAAAGTGTTTCTCGTTATGTCATCATGGGGGAATCCTTTATAAACGTGGCTTTGATGGCATCCTCCTTCGATGTCTAACCGGCGCAGAGGTCACCTATACCATCCAACAAGTCCACGACGGTATTTGTGGCAGCCATTTTAGTGGCCTTGCAGTGGCTAAACGAATCCTTCGCCTAGGTTATTATTGGCCTACTCTTAATAACGATTACTACGAATATGTTAAGCGTTGTGTTATGTGTCAACAACATGCCAACCTTCAACATACTCCTAGCCATCCGCTACAGGTCGCACGAGATATTTGGCCTTTCTCACAATGGGGTTTAGACCTTATTGGTGAGATTCACCCACCTTCTTCGCAATGTCACCATTGGATAATCACAGCAACAGAATATTACACAAAATGGATGGAGGCCATTCCACTCATTTCAACCAAAAAAGAAAAAATTGTAGAGTTCGTTAACCATCACATTATCTGTTGTTTTGGTATTCCTCATCGCCTAATAACAGATAATGTCTTTTTTAAAAATAAGTTGTTACAAGAACTTTGTGACAACTTTGGTATCAAACTTAGTTTCTCATCACCTTACTATCCACAGCCAATGGTCAAGTTTGAATCTTCTAATAAAACCCTAACCAAAATCCTCATGAAAGTTGTCAATGAGTCCGGTAGAAATTGGCACGATCACATTCCCTTTCCCTTTGGGCTTATCATACTAGCATTCGTACCTCCACTAATGCCACACCATTTTCTTTGGTATATGGTACCGAGGCGGTCTTTCCTCTCGAAATACAAATACCCTCCTCGTAATATCTTTTAGGATATTCTCACCAATGATGATTTCCGCCAAGAGCGGTTAGCCCAATTAGAGCTTCTTGACGAGCGTCGTCTTACGGCTCTTGATCACCTTCAAATCTACCAAAAACGCATCAAGCGTGCTTATGATAAACGACTTCATGAGCGTACCTTTAAGGTTGGTGATCTTGTCCTCAAAGAGAATCAACATGTAACCAAACTAGAAAAGAGCAAACGTGGAAAATTTCTCCTAATTGGATTGGGCCTTACATTATCACTCACACTTATGGATCAGGCACTTATCGCTTAGCTTCACTTAATGGTAAACCGAGCTGAGCCCTTAATGCCTTGCATCTTCGACCATTCTACTGTTGAAATTAGTGTTATATCACTTCTTATCTACCTTACGCTCGTCCCTTGAGCTCATTTACCACCGCATACACTTTGTTTCTTACATCTCAAAATCAAATCAAGCTCACATGGTTTGATTATCACCTCCCCTTAAAAGATGCCTTCCCCTTTTTAGTCTAGTCCATGACTTCAAAGTATCAAAATGACACATTCTTAATTAAAACACTTATGGGATTTTCTTGAGTCAAACTTCCTACAAAACTAGATGCTTTATGCCCAATGGACATCTAGACCTCTAAATTATACAATAGATCTGCTCCTCAAGGACAGCTATATGCCAAACTATTGCTACTATTATATATAGACTGCTCCCCCGAAGGACAGCTATACATAAGCACCGCATCTGCTACTATAAATAGACTGCTCCCTTGAAGGACAGCTATACATAGTCAGCCTTTATCAGAAGCTTCTCGCATTGATCAGCTTCGTGAAGACCTCAAGAACAACAAAATACATATCCCATGTAGACTTCCCACATCGATCAGTCTATATCCAGAAAAATAAAATAAAAATAAAAGCAGTATTTCAAAACACTTTTGAGTCATGGACTTGTCTATTTAGGTTTGGTTTTCTTTTGTCAGAATAATCATCTTATAATAAGCTCTCTACACCCTCGCCCACATCAACCACCTCACCTCACCATTTGTCAAAGCAACAAAACTCAAGGGACGTGACGTATATCCGATATATTGTGATTATACCACTCTTTTCACCTATCGACTTCTCGCCTATGCAAGGTACCTAGGGACTCAAGCTCATCCTACATTAATATGTGGTTTGTTTAGCTCTTCTCAACTACGGGACACTCTGGCCTCTTTTTCTTGACTCTAGGATTGTGTTGACCTTAAACAGAACGATTCCCTACTACTTGGGTATGCTAACTTTCGCTTTACCCTACCAACATCAAATTTTTACCAACCAACAAATTGCCTAACCACAACCAAATTTCCTGAATTCACCTCTCCCTGATCCTAAGGGAGAACTACATCGGTCTGAGGCCCCTCCTTGCTTTGTGCAATGGGCTATGTAGGCAGCACTTAGGAGACATGGGGTCTCCCAAGGTTAGCTCGACCATCCCCTACCATACCTTATCATGTGTTGTCAATATAAATATTTTTTGTGTATTTCTATTTGCCAACATTCATCTTTATCCTTTTTCAAAACAAACAAAAACAACATTTTAAAACACAACCATTCTTATTATTATCATCACTCAAAAGAACATACATATTTAGTTTTATTTTAGATGTTAAACAAATACATCTTCTCTATCATCGACTCGCAGGTCAGCATCCTTATTTATTCTTATATTCCTATAAAATTCACTTAGACCCTTGCACCTCCTCCCGAATCAGGTGGTGATCGTGATCGTCGATGCCCCTCAGCTGGCCTCTCCATCCTCAAAGGTGCCACTGCCATTGGTTCCTCCCATTGATCCGCCAACATCTCCTACAACATACGAATACGTCCTCTCGCGTGGAGGAATCTTTCCTCCAGCCTCTCTCCACTCATAATCGTGAAACCTATAACAATCACATTGTCTCATTCACTGTGTTTGAAGTCATGAGCCAACTCCTGCAGATGATCTCTCTCCGCTGTAATCACAGCTATGTCTGGGTGCTCACGTGCACCTCGCAGCTCTGCTACCCACCATACTCTATAGGCCTCTGTCATTCCCGCATCCATTACCCTACGATCGGCTGCTATCTCTTCTGGCCCTTCTGGAGGTGTAGGCCGGGGAGGTGAGAATGCTACCTCGGCATCGATCCTCATGTATGGTCTATATGTCATCGGTATATCCTGAACGAACCCAAATTGTCGCCGCACGCGATCTAGAGGAATTCTCTCGTACTCACCCGGCCTGTGCCCTGCGATCCATCTCAATCGCTCTACACCCCTCAACTCCTCAGCTATGTGCTCCGTCACCATATAGTTCCCGTAAGGCCTCCAACAAATATCCGCAATCATCACCATCTCCCATACCTGTCTATAATACTCGATGTCATCTATCACGACACGGGATCTCGCTTGTTTCATGCCCGGACCCATAAATCCTCAATCCCAACCTTTGCACTCCGCCTCTCCCGACTCAATGGGTCGGCCTATTGATGCACACAAACAATATGCTCATAGGCCCAACAATGTAATAAGTATGAACAATCCAAAGTGTCGTCATGTTTTTCGCACAGCCCATAAACCCTATATAACTCTCGCTGAGATATGCGGGTGCCCATGCGAAAGTCACGCTCATTTCTATCATTTCCCAAATAACACTCATCAATGCTTTGGGAAATCTTCCACCCTCCACCCTTGGTAATGCATAATACCCCACCACTATCATTAATAAGACGGCCAACCTTGTTTCCTCAGTGGTGTGTGCATGCACACATTGTACCATACGTAAATGATAAACCTCATTGTGTCAAATCTCGTGCAACTGACCCAAATACTATTGTTATCGCTGCTCACCCGCACTAGGAAATGCTCGATACATCGCTTTTTCCTATCATTGGGAGTCTCAAAATACGGAACACATCTTCCAAAGTCACCGTCATCTCCTGTTGGTAGATAGAAGGTATTCTTTTCTCGGATTCCATCTCTCAATAACGCCGCAACATAGCATGGTTCGCGTGATTCTTGAATAATAGCGGATTCCACTTAACCCCAACCGATTTATCAATGCCCATTCAGCTGGTGTTACATCCGCTTCGGATTTGGATAAACAACGCTGCGGCAGCAAGATATCATTCATCCTTAACCCTCGCTTCCCGCATACATCAAAACGACACATAATTATTCAAAAGAACAAATCTCTACGGTTTTTTTTTTTCTCTCAAATCTCTGAAACTTCCCTTACAAGTTGACCGATATCGGTTATGAATAACCGATACAGTTTATTGACAACCGATACCGTTTATTTATAAACAATACCGGCCATGTCAAAAATATACCTACCTCGCTTAAAACATACACCTACGATAATTATTTTGCCTGTTTTCTCCTATTTTTACCTAAAAACCTATGTGACCACCCTATTTACCTACCCCATAGCACTCACCCCATCCCCAACCCTTGCCTATCACCTTTTCTTTCTCATCTTTACCCACTTACACTTCTCTCATCCTATTCACAAAACATGCAAGAATCAAATTACAACCAAACAGTTTTACCTCTCGGGATGCGGCAGCTTGGGGCGGAACATGTCTTCCCCCTCGTCCCGCCTGCTGGATGCTTCTCCTCGTCTAGCCATGTTCACCACCCTCTTCAAATATAACTTGTCTTTTCGCCTCTCGAATCTCAACCCACGCTCACTTCACCTGTCTCTTTCCTCCTTATCACTCAAAAAATTTCATGCAATTACCTATGTATAGTTGTCAAACAGCGTCGCATTCGCATATTTAACTTGTTGCATGACTCTAAAAATAAGAATGCTAAAAATAAGAACTTAAGTTGCCAACCCAGCAGTTCTATTTTTAGGAAAATAATTCTTTCATAACCGATATCGGTTACATGACCGATATCGGTCATATAGCTACCGACATCGGTTACATAACCGATATCGGTCATGTCCCCCTTGTTGCTTAAACCTAAGCCTTTTCTTCATTTTTGCAAATTTTTGTGGCGCCCGTCCCTTTTTCCTGCATAAACAACACCATTATCCATATTTTTCATCAAATCTATCTCTCATCACAATTTCATCAACATCATTTCTCTATATTACAAAACAAACAAGCCATCAATAAACAATATCAAAACCCATCAATCTATACACCATTTGGATCCAACTCAACAGCTACATACATTCAATTTCACAAACCAGCGACAAAACATACAACATTTCATAACACAACATGTCAATTAAACTCATCATCTATATATACATACATCCCATCAACGAAAGACATCAACACAATCATAAACCATGTGAATCAAACTCATCATACATTAAATATCACAAACCATCGACATAACACTTAACACATTTTAAACACAACATGTGGGTCAAAATCATCATATCTATACATCAAAAGTTTCAAATATACAATGTGCCCCGCAAAGGGGCCTCTCGTGAGCTCATAATAATACAAAGCCGCACGCAGCCGCAACAATTGTCAAAATATCGACTCGCTCGCAGCCGGTCTCTCATATCAAAATATACTCTCATATCAAAAATATACTCGGCTCGCGCAGCCAGTATATACAATAAATGAATAAATAAATGAAAGAATCATATGTGGGCACGCAGCCTCTCTATACATAGCCGGTTCACGTACTCGGTGCCTCTATCTAATATCCATCTATACACAAAATATCTCTCTCGACCTGTGGATCCTCGGCTCTCCCCACCGCCTCGCTCTATCTCCCTCGCGGGTCCCTGCGCTCCCTCTCGTCTCCTCCCGTATAGAGACCCACCGGCTGTGGCTCGCACCACCCTCGAGATCTCGACTACGTGAGGTCTCGCACTTATGCCGCATACGGTGATAGTCGCCCGGTACCATCCAGGGACGATCCCGATAGCATCAGGGCCTCGTGCTCTCGCCTCCATATAACTGGTCCCCTGACTCCTAATACCAATGTCTCCCCTGACTCCTGCCACCAAGTGCCCCTATGTCGGTCTGCCTGGTGCCACCGGTGGTGCTATGGTTGTGGCGGTACTGTGTGTTCGTGATGGTCTGCATGGTGGCTGTGTGTGCCGGTGGTGCCACTGGTGGTGTGCCCGAGCTCGTGCCTCGCACTGTGCATTACCGAGCTGGGCTAGCTGCCTGTAAGACACCTATATTCGTACTGCAGCAGCAAGCTGCCTGCCTCGTAATAACTATACTCGCCCTAAGCTGGTCCTCTCTCGCTTCTAATGCCGCTAAGTTCGGGTGCAGTGGCTGTGCTCTCTCGCGGCTCTCTCTCCGCCCACCATACTAAAAATGATCCTGCAGGCAAGGCGTCGCTGCCCACAGTATCATCATCTCGCTCGCCTCTCTGTTGCCCAACTGGGTCCACGGGCTGTGGTAGTGTGGTAGTGGAGCCTCTACATCATCCTCCGTATCGAGGGAAGGGAGGTGGCTCATCTCTGCCGTAGCCCGTCTGCTACCGGTGCATTTCTCTGTGGGAATCCACTCATGCTCCTCGGCCTCCGTCCCCGCTATCTAGCAATGTATAATGGATCCACCGTAACCGTGATCGGGCTCTCTCGTGGGGTGATGACTCTATAAGGTCTCCATACAATATCTAAAGTCGTCAAGCCCTCTAATACATGCCGGTAATATGCCACATCTCGTCCGGCGAGAATGGCTCGTGGCTGGCCCACGACCCCCAACCACCTCTGGAAGCCATATCTGTAGATCACCTATGGCCCTGGCTGCTGGGCAGCCCTACTGGTCTAGTGCATATGATATGCTCATATGCCCAACAATGTAACAAAAACGTAGAAAAATCCCGATCGTCTCATCCGCGATAGCCCCACAACTCTCGGTATAATCGCTCTGTATACTGGTGCCCAAGCATAACATGTATGCTCCTCGACCATCTCGTGTAACACCCCCATCAATGCCCGTGGAAAGCGGCCTCCCTCTGAGTCCGGGAGGGCAAAGCATGTAATCCCGATCATCATCAACACGGCAAGCCGTGTCTCATGTCGGTGGGCATGGTACATATCCCCATACGTGATGCTCGCGCTGTGATACGTCAATAAGCAGCTGCATCCCCGAATACATGTAAGATGCTATCCATGGTTTCTCTGCATCCACTGGAAGACTGCCTCTCCATCAATCGGTAATCTAAGGATGCGATACACATCCTCCAATGTAATGGTCATCTCTCCAGTCGGGAGATGGAACACATTGGTCGCCGGATCCCATCTCTCGATGAGGGCGACCATCAAACTGTGATCCCTATCGATCGCCTTCATACCGACTACTGGACTCGCCGAGTCCCACCTCGTGCATAATTCCCCACTGTGTTGCCGACACGTGTGGCCGCATCCATCTCAATAATGGGGGCATCCTCTCCTACATCGTCAGCTGCTGACGTGCCTGCAAAACCAACTCACTACATTAGCCCTACTCTTTATCACAACATCTACTTATACCCTCTATACCCATTTTTACCCCCTCGACCACACCCCGACTCTCTAACACACACCTCTACGCACCTATATTCTCCAATATCCCCCTCCATCTTCACACCCAACACACAAAACCCAATCATAAACAACAACAAACAACCCAACACGCCAACCCCAACAAGCACTTAACACCCAAAACCACCACAAAACCACGCAACAAAATAGCAAATCCTCGCCAGTGGACTGTACGGTCACCATAACCAATCTCGGTCCCCTTTCCACCGACGCCGGTCAACGTTAGACCGACACCGGTCACCCACAAACCCGACCTACCCCAGAACTTCGTGACCGATGCCGGTCGCTTAGTGACCGGCATCGGTCACTGGAAAATACCCGAGCCGAACCCGACGCGGCTACCCCATTCAATTTTTTTCCTATTTCTCCCTATATACCCACCCAAACACCCTAAAAACCTACCCACCCTACCGCCTTGGCCTATTTCACCTATCTACCCTCTCCTTTTTCAAATTAATTTCCATTTATTAATTATTTTCTAAAAACCTTACATTCCTACCCAAAACCCAAATACAGCATAATACAATCAAATTCACACAATGAAGGGTTTCGAACCTACCGGTACGACGACACGTCGTCGTGGTGGGATGGGTGGTGGTGGTCCAGCTGGTCCAGCACCTCCTGCTCCTCCTGGCTGAGCCATGGCTATAAACTCTCCTCTGCTGGGTCCTCCACCAATCAACTGCTGCCTCCTACTCACTAGGGTCCACTAAACACTCACTTCTCCACTCAAATAGCGCCACCTCAACCAACAAATGCTCCAATCTCAACACTCCACCTCAGACAACTCAAATTGGTTTTCAAATTGACAATGTGACAATGACAGCCGTATTTTTCTTTTTATAGGTTTTTGACCTATAACCGATATCGGTTTTATTGTGCCCTAAGGAACCGGTATCGGTCATCTAACCGATATCGGTCATACACAATCGATATCGGTTTTATCCCACCTCTACCCCAATTTCGGCCCTTATTTACTAATCGCCCTTTCTACCAACATCACCTATATCCACCTTGGTTGAAAACCCTTTGTTAACTTCATTGGCCCGACCCAAGGCCGTAACCAACCATTTGGCCCGACCCAAGGCCGTAACCAACCATTTGGCCCGACCCAAGGCCCTAACCTACCATTTGGCCCGACCCAAGGCCGTAACCAACCATTTGGCCCGACCCAAGGCAGTAACCAACCATTTGGCCCGACCTAAGCGTCAGAACCAACCAATTTGGCCCGATCCAAGGCCGTAACCAACCAATTTGGCCCGACCCAAGGCCATAACCGAAACATTTGGCCCGACCAAGGTCAGTAACTTACCATTTGGCCCGACCCAAGGCCGTAACCAACTCATTTGGCCCGACCTAAGGCCGTAACCAACTCATTTGGCCGACCCACGGCCGCACCAACCCATTTGGCCCGACCCAAGGCCGCACTCCAACCATTTGGCCCGACCTAAGGCCGCGCAATTAAATACCTTGCCCACAATCAACGTTTTATTTTATCCATCCATCATGTACCTTTTTGTTCAATCGAGCTCACTGTTCGTGTTTTAGCATGATTAGGGTCCTGACTTGATCATTCGACCAACTTTTCCTAGACCGAGACCGTGACGTTTATCTCAACCAAACCAACCATTTGGTCGCCGAACATGCCTAAACGCTCGTACCTTACCCGTTATATCCCCGGAGCTACTTCCTATGCCTTAGATACCAGGATTATATCACTCTTGTTTGGATAAACTATCGACCTTTGCCTATGAATTGCTTGTTTTCTCTTCAAATCATGTACCCTGGTCGCACTACTGCATGTCAACGTGCGTCTGCTTCCTTGGACCTACCCCACCATCTTACCATTATCTAAACACCATTTACCCTTTATCAACCCTATCCCTGATTTCACGCTACCTCAATCTGTGATAGATTTGAGGGGGATTACCTATACCCTTAACAGGGGTAACCACTTCTTATTATTGTCGCGTAGCTTTAACAAGACAAGCCACACGACAACAAGGGGCTAAATGTAGACACCAAATTTGTGTCTTATGACACCCTGTGCCCCGCATCTCATTTCGCAACCTAACCTCATCACCTAAACCTTACACAATTATTTATTAATTACCTTATAATTAATAAATCCACATCGCCATATACCGCCACCTCATTTCACCACCTCATCATGACCTAGTCTTAACCCTAAACTAACCTAATTAAGACCTATAACTTGGTCCACATCCACACCATGATTAATTACTCCTCACCCGCACCTAAAACCAACTTCATAATGACTTGACCAAGCCCGCAACCAATCCTCTAAGAAAAGGAGGGAAAGTTGGCTATTTTACCAAAAATAGCCCACTTTGACCGAACCGATACGGTTCCTACTCGACCGCCGTCGGTTGCAGAATCGCCATCGGTTCCTCGTAAATGACCACTTCCAACCAAAAACAAAAGATTGGATTTTCATTTGATCGAAAAGGAGGAGAAATCATTGAAAGAATCCAGATTTTTCTTGGCCGAGCAGAGACAAGTGAAGAAACAAGAAGAGTTTGCAGAGAAGGACATCAAGCCCAAGACTGCAACTGAATAACCAAAGCCCAGTGAACACTCATCTAAGCATCAGAAGAGGAGATAGCTCATCTTAGATTGTCAGATCATCCTACTTGAGTCTTGTCTTTGTCATCACAGTCCTGAAACCTGCATCTGCATCAGGGACGAGTGAGTAGTGTTTTATATGTTTCTAAGCACCATTTCTTGAGCCTGTGGATTGATAGTAATCATAAGTTTATTCCTAGATCTACTACCACCAGAACATACCGCACTTAACCTTCATCCATATATCTGGTATTGCCTAGAAGGCCATTTTTATCACACTCGAGTCTTCCCTCGTCCTCCTATCATTCCCCTCACCATCTACCAATCTTAATAACCCCACAATCACCTCGCAACCAACCTCTATCCGTAAGCACTTAGATTGTTGACCCTACCGGTGTCATTTATCCCCACGGCAGCAGTTCTCTAACCATGATCGGTTATCTAGTGACCGTTGTCGGCCACCGTGATTTATACCCCAAAACCCTTTTCTCACCTATTTGTCACCTAATAACCTCGAGCAGTCTGGTTTATCCCTATAACTCAACCTCGAATGTATCAACAACCAAGAATCGAACAAACAACGTGACATTTTATTATTTATAGTTTAGCTTCTATTGCTTTGAACGAGATACCTAAATCGTGATTTTGCAATAGCTTTCTTTGTTATCATTTGTGTTAATTTGTATTAAAAGGGAACTGACCACCTTCGAAAGGAATTTTATATTTCTGGGCCTAAAGCAACTCCTCATTTATTGTCTAATTAAAATTTGGTGGTCTTGAATTCTTACTTGCAGTAGTCCTTCCAAGACAAAAAGGAGTTCTTCGCAATCGATCTCGATCTTTCTCTACGGTCACGCGCACACCATTTCAACATTCAACGGGTGATCCTCCTAGCCCTAACCCTTATCTGTTTCTCAAAGGAATGATAGGATAGAAGCAAGTCTATTCCACAGAGCTGAAACATTCCGTGCGAAACATATTGAGTTTTCTTGAGCATCACGTGCTTCGCTTTTTTCTTGTTCCATTTGTGTGTTTCATCTTATCGAATTAATATTAGACCTACAAAATAATATAAGTGTAGTCGAGGTTTATGATAAGTGAAATTTAACTTAGAGAATATGAGAATAGAAGTGCATATTGAAAAACAAGTGAATCGGGCATATAATACATATGAATGGTGTACGAGAAGAGATATAATTGTTCTATACGATTGCTACCTTTGAAATGGTTGGAATAGTACCAAGGATTTAGGATTTCTATCATCAAAATAAGGATGTAGATTTCTTGTCTCTAAACTAAGGATTTAGGCGTCATGTCGAGAAGGGAAGAGTATTGGGAGAGTTGTAGGATTTTCCCTCCAACTATTACCACTTCTTCGTGGGTAAGACCCACTATAGATGGTCACAAACTGAATAGAAAATGGTCACCCATTACACAACATTTTAGGAATATCACTATTATTCATATACTATAGGTGTCATTCCTTATTTGATCCCAAGAAAAAGGAGTAATTAGTTCTCTTACCCAAAGTAAGACACTTACCACTAATTTTGTGCTTATTGTACATGTAAGCGAGTATGTATTATTGGAAATTAGATAAAAATGTCACTAAAAATCTATTTAAACTACATTGTATATGTTTCTTCCCCAAGATAGAAGTTTCCAGTGGGAAACTAATTCCCACCATTCCTATTTATATTGGGTGCTTGTCAGATCTCTACCGTGTTTCGGCCCATGTCCGATTATGAATGAATTTATTATCTCTTATTTATCTTGATTCTACTATGTACCATTTTATGTTTAGTTTTTACACTTCTAAGAGGGTGATATAATCACCCAATGATTTTCCTCACTCATTTGGGGTGCATGAGATGAATGAATGTGAGTGCGAACCAAATGTTCTAGGAGGGAATATTTCCATTAATTGTTTCTCTCATTTTGGCGCTTTTCCAGCTCACATCTTGTAGTAGTGTGACCTAAACAGAAACACCTTCTAAATCTAAAAGGTAAACCTTTGTAGTCCAATGGTTAAGACCATGTTCTATTTTGCACTTTAAGTTCAATGTTTGTAGGAAGGTTTTAGAAGTGTACGTGGTTCAACAAGAATCTTGGCATAGGTAGTATGAGTGAAGTCAATAGTTTTGGGGTCAATATGAAGAATATTTCCTAAAACATTTCCAATGAAGAATATTTCCCAAAACATTGCCAATGAAGACTATTAAATTATTATTATGACATTGAAACATTAATATTATTTTATTCAATGAGAGCTCGGTTAATGAACTTTACTAATTCGCTTTTTTATTAAATAGATATATCTATGCACAATCCTCTTCGAATAACACATATCACATTACATCAATAAATAAGTGTTATACATTTGCTGATGGAGTATGTAAAATCATAAAATATATTCCACTTCTTATCTTTATGAAACACTAGATTATTGATTTATGATCCATGTGTCATAAGTTTGTTATTGAAACTAATTTATATAGATATATCCTAAATAAAGTAATTACCAAACATTAAAAATAGTTTAATTATATTTTATGTAATCATGATTGGAAAGATTCTTCAAACAACAAAATTTTAGGGAAAACAATTAGAAATGTAAAAAAATGCAAGAAACAAGTATAAGGTTATATTAGCCCGTAATAGATGTATAATATGAATAATTGAAACAAAA